>JBBGZY010000448.1:2457500-2987500 GCA_037952925.1 Lithobates clamitans
TTAAGCATGGTTAGAAGCTCCTGCACTAGATGTTTTTCGGTAGTGAAATGTTCTAGTTTACATTGGAGACTTAACATGTTTTCTTTTACAGGTCTGGAATCCCCAGCACTGTACAGAACCCCGAGTGCCAGCAGTGTGCCAGAGCTCCGCCAAATCATTGAATGTGGTAAGTTCCTTACTTAGTAAGTAGGTCCTTACATTCGCAAAACAGCAAACAAAATCTACCAGCATTAATGCCAGGGTCTAATTATATTGATAGAAAGTTCCGGACCGTCCATCGCATATATATTGTACCTGTACGTGTTTTTGTGTACGAGATCCGGGGGGGGGGGGCGCTCCCACTGTAATTGGACAGAGTGGAAGCTAATCAGCGGGTCCGGCGGCTGCCAATTGTTTGAAAGAACAGCGGTCTGCCTATGTAAACAGGGCAGACCGCTGTTCTTTCAGAGTGTAAAATAGGGATCTTGTGTTTTCAACTAAGCTGAAACAACAGATCTCTCTTTTCCGCAAGTGCATCTATCCCCACACAGTTAGGATACTTAACCCTTTGATCGCCCCTGGTGTTAACCCCTTCCCTGCCAGTGCCATTTATAGTGACAGTGCTTTTTTTTTTTTTT
Organism: Lithobates clamitans; assembly: GCA_037952925.1. Lineage (NCBI taxonomy): Eukaryota > Metazoa > Chordata > Amphibia > Anura > Ranidae > Lithobates > Lithobates clamitans. Next base: position 2,458,118 of record JBBGZY010000448.1, read on the forward strand.
TTTTAAAAAGCACAGATCACTGTATTGTGTTACTTGTCCACAAAAAGTGTCATTTGGTGTCAGATTTGTCTGCCGCAATGTCGCAGTCCCGCTAAAATCGCCGCCATTACTAGTAAAAACAATAATAAAAAAAAAGTCCATGAATCTGTCAGTTTGTAGACGCTATAACTTTTGCGCAAATCAATCAATATGCGCTTATTGGGATTTTTTTTTTACCAAAAATATGCAGCAGAATACATATTGGCCTAAATTTTTTCTTTAATTATTGGGAATGTTTTATAGTAGAAAGTAAAAAATATATTATTTTTTTTTTTTTTTTTTTCAAAATCACTTTTTTTGTTTTGTTTATAGTGCAACAAAAATAAAAACCGCAAAGGTGATCAAATACCACCAAAATAAAGCTCTATTTGTGAGGAAAAAGGACAGACATTTTATTTGGGCACAACGTCACACGACCGCGCAATTGTCAGTAAAAACAACGCAGTGCCGCATCGCAAAAAATGACCGGGGGGGTAATTCTTTCAGAGCTGAAGTGGTTAAAGTGGTAGAAAAGTCACGGCGTTGATTTTTACCTATAGATACAGAAAAGATCTCCTCCTAAACGTGCATTCCTCTTTGGGAAATATTTACTGTAGCAGCCGGCGGTGACGTCGCTCACGCACTGGGCTCTGACTGGGCTCTGAAGTGACTGCGCTGTCCATTCAGAACTCTGTGCCGCAACCGTGACTCGCGCTCTGGAGTGACTCGCGCGCTGGAGTGACGTCACCTTGGCTAAAGTCCGCAAACCCGGAAGGAAGGCCTGGTGACGATGGAAGAGCCCCCTATAGTTGGGCTGTGTTGCCATTTAAAATGTAGAGCACCTACATGCCTCCAAACTTCGGTTAAATCATGACTATACTACCCCCTCCTCCAGTAATGCAAATCCACCAGCTCCCCTACTGGCACCAACATCTTCCCCTGGTTCTGGATCTTCAGCCATCTTGATTGGTTGCCAGGATCACAAACCTCTTGCGTTGGGAGTTCCTCTATCTTCGCTCTTGTTGCAATTCTCCACCAAGCTCCTCATGTAATGTACATTGTCTATAAGAAGGTGAACAGGTCGGGTAAGAGTCCTTTATTGCACAAGACGTTGTAGGTCCTTCTGCAATAAAAATCCTGCCTGATCGCCCTTCAAATACTTCTAGGTATAAAGGAGAACTTTACTATTCCTGCTTACTGCTTTTTAAAATGACAAATGTAATAATTTGGAGGTTGGATGAAATGTGTATTGTAATAGAACACATATAGTAGCCAAGTAGTACAGTTTATTCAGAGATGAGCTCGGGAATCCTCTGACCTGAACTTTTTTTTCCTACTTCAATGAGTTTCCAGCCAGGTCATTCCCTGCCTGCACCATTTGTAAGCTATGGGGGTTACTTTTTTTGGGGTAGTGTAGGTTTCATGTGAGGGAGGCCTATTCAGCGTTTAAAGATGTGTTTCATGACAGCAGCTATTTAGCTCTTCATTTGTTAGAAATGCCGTGTAAATGTGCGCAGCACCTGTATTCGTTTTAGCTTTTCTGATGCATAATAGTTGCCGGGCCCAGCTGTCCTTCCTGGAAATGCTCTCTTTTTTTTCAAGAATTGTGCACAGTGACATTGCTGCCAGTAGATGGCGATGCAGACCATCCAATAATCCCTTTCACTTCAGTGTCATCGGCTCTCTGAACTGGATTGTAAGAAATCTGCACTTTGAGGGCTTTAGCCTAAGTTCACATCGGAGCGATTTGTCATGTGATTTGAGAAATCAAATCGCATTACAAGTCACAGCCTATTGGAGGCAATGACACTGTTCCAATCGGTGTAACACAGATTTTGCGGCACCGCACCAATTAGCAAAAGTAGTTCCTGCACTACTTTTGCCGATTTTTCAGGTGCGACTTCAATAGACATCTGTGCATGAAGCCACACAGATGTCTATCAAGTAGCACCTGAAATCACGCTGACCTTACTACTTCAAGTGAAGTGGGCGCGATTTTCAAAGTAGCATCAATGTGTACCAGGGCTTAAAGCTTTTGATTTGAATGTTTGCATGCAATCAGATGATCTAAAGTTTACCTAATTCAACAAATATGAGCTAGGAACATTTTGTTTCCAAACATTTTATTATTTTAGATATTTTTTGAACTCCAGACAAAAGCTTACTTACTCCATGCAAGACTATAAAGTAAGAAATGTTTTGGAGTATGTAAGCGTTACTTTTTTTTTTTTTTTTACGTTTTTTTCCCCTTTTTAGTTTTTAGCTGCAAGGTTGGTACTGTAGGCTTTAGCTATGTTTTGTGAATGTCTTTCCGTGAAGTTGCCAGCCAGCTTTCCCCACCCTGAATACAGTCTGTTGTGTCTGTCTATACATAATATTTACAGGCAAAACACAGACTTGTTAAAATCAGCTTTTCTAACCCTCCTGCTTTGCATTTTTGCAACAAGTTTTAGTTGTACAATCTGTTACTTTTGCATAGGCTTTTAAGCTAAAACTGGCGTCTAGTGAAAGCAACACAGCACAAGTCCGATTGGATGCGGAGCTGTTAGGGAATGTATTAATGGGTGTGTTGATACAGCCAGCAGATTGGACGCTAAAGATTAAATTCTGCGTTTTGAAGCTTGATATCACCAGTCTTTTTTTTAAATTTATGTTACAGATTCAGCTGCAGCCGATTTTGAGCATCTCGACTTGCCTACTCTGGGTGACGCTTTGAAGAGGTTTCTATTGGATCTCCCAAACCCAGTCATTCCAGCAGCTACTTACAATGAGATGCTTTCCGCTGTAAGAGGTAAGGAACAAGGGGATTCTTATCTGGTCTGTATTGATAAAATAATCATTGATGTTTTGAAGAGTGGGATTTTACCTTGAACTGGTGCTTAAAGTGGTTTCTAAAGCCTAAATTGTTTTTACCTTAATGCATTCTTGCATTAAAGTGATATTAAAGTCTCACTTTTTTTTGTTTTAAAAATAACAAACAAGTTATACTTGCCTGCTCTGTGTAATGGTTTTGCACAGAGCAGCCCAGATCCTCCTCTTCTCTGGTCCCTCGCTGGTGCTCCTGGACCCTCCCTCCTTCCCCCACAGCAAGCAGCTTGCTATGGGGGGCACCCGAGTGGAGTCGCTGCTCAATTTAGACACGGAGCTGCCGCTCGGCCCCACCCCCTCAAGATGAAAGTCGATTGGCTATTGTGTGTTAATGCATGTTCCACTAACTTAACGGATAAGAATGCATGTCTGCGTATGGCATAGTTGCATTGCTTAGTTTCCTTCGTCTTGTTTTGGATCTTTCTGGATAGCAGATTTCCATGCCTGTATCAGTGGGAAGGTTCACACGCACTTTACTTTTTGCTCTTTAGAGGAGTTTTATGTGTAATATTTAACAATATGAAGGTCCTCCTGTCTGTGCAGTGCAAGGTAATTGTTAACCTTTTTATCTGTGTTGGCAAATGCTCGCTCTTCGGGGAGTACACGGTGTTCCCAGGTTGAGCAGCTTCTGCAGGAATCGGCATCTGCTGCTCTGTGGAAGGCTTATCTTTTCACAAAGTCCATACAGAGCAAATGTAGGGCGTCGCAGCATTAACCCACAAGCCGAAAGTTCAGTCACATGCTGCAGAAACAGGATATCGATCTGATAACCTTCAAATAAGTACAAGACCTGGAGGTACTGTTCCATAGCCAATGACCTGCAGGGGCTGGAACAATCACACCTCCTAGATTGTGTGGTCTGATCCACATGTAGATGCAGGTTCTCCTGTCCGTCAGTTCAGGATCTACAGGATTGTGATTCTCTTCAATGTATACAGTGTCCACATTGGAATATTCATTTATTCTTCATATTCTGTCTGCAGACTCCTTAAACTCTGACGACTATGCACAACTGCTAAGGAAGATTATCCAGTCCCCAAACGTTCCTAATCAATACTGGCTCACTCTTCAGTACCTGCTGAGACATTTCTTTCAGCTCTGTCAAAACTCCAACAGGAACCTGCTCAATGCAAAGTTGCTGGCAGAAATCTTCAGCCCACTTCTCTTCAGAAACCAGATACTAAGGTGAGCAAATGCCTTTGGTCTATTGGAGCAGGGGGAGGGGGCGGGGGGGGGGGTGCTTGCACCAAGGGGCTACATTCCACAGCATAGTATGTCCATTACTAGGCATTCTGAAATTTGTGGTTCCTCAGTAGCAGCTATAAATCTGTCCATTTATTCATATATTTTTATTTAACCTTTCATAAAAATACACATTTTCCTTGGGCAGCTACAGTAATACATTGATGTAGTTGTTTGTGTTGTAGGAAAAAAAAAAAGTTAATAAAGGCAGTAAATGGAGGTTAGAAAGTGTTGGGGTGCATGCAAGCACAAGGGAACTCTGATGTAACACTCACTGGGTTTTCCCATGATTGAGGAGCCGCAGGTGGTGCGTACAGCTGGGCATAACAGGGCATGGCTGTACATGCTTTGCCCACATATGATGTCATTTCCTCAATGTGAAACATCCTTGTGCCTCCTGCAAGTGTCCGTGTGCATGATCTGGACCAACTATATATATATATATATATATATATATATATATATATATATATATATATATATATATATATATATATATATATATATATATATATATATATATATAATAATATTATTATGTGTGTGTGTGTATGTATATATATATAATATATATATACACTCGCATACACGTTCTCTCTCTTGGTTGTGTGTGTAGTAGTATTACTACAGGTATTTAGATTTATTTTGCACTGTCAATTTACATAGCACTTCACATCAGTTCCTACCCCCCAAGGAGCTTACAATCTAAGGTCCCTAATTCACACTCAAATACACACACGCTACGACCAATTTAGACAGGAGCCAATTAACCTACCAGCGTGTCTTTGGAGCGTGGGAGAAACCAGAATACCCCGGAGGAAACCCACACTGTAGTGCCATGGTTGGGATTCGAACCAACGACCTTAGTGCTTAGATATTTAGAGATGCATCGGAATTTCGGCAAGCGAAAAGTTGGTGTTTTCAGCATTATGTCAGTAGAAACAAAAGCACCAAAAATGCATGCGATTGTGCCGCGACTTTACCCCGATTTTACTGTGCTTTTGGTGTGTTTTTCATAGGTCTTGTGACTCAAAAATGTAACACGGGTGCGTTTTTGCTGCGCTTTCAATGCATTTCAATAGGTAGGGGCATTTTTGGCAAGTTTTTTTTTTTTTTTTTAACTGACCAAAAATGCAGCAAGTAAGATTTTTAACACCACAATGGACCAGTGTGAAGACATACACAGAATTTAAAGGCATGCATTTTTTTGCATGCAATTTCCTTGCGCTAAAGGTGATAATGGCTGACAAATTCATATTCATCTAAATTCATTATATTAATTAATAAGTTGAATATAATACTATATATATATGTATGTGTATATATATATGTGTATATATATATGTGTATATATATATATGTATGTATATATATATGTATATATATATATATATATATATATATATATATATATGTATGTGTATATATATATATATACACAAACTTTTTTTTTTTCTGTTTTGGCCAAGTGCATCCTGAATTTTCACCAACATTTCTATTCAGTGCATGCCTAATATATCTAAATGCATCTAATAAATAAATATATATATATATATATATATATATATATATATATATATATATATATATATATATATATATATATATATATATATATATATATATATATATATATATATATAAAAAATCTGTGTGTGTTTGATAAACCTATATAATATAGTGTGTACAAAAAAGTGCGTTTTTCTATACATGATCTCCTTTTATAGTTTAAAAATGGATTATGTCTCTTAGGTTGTGTTAAAAATGAAATGTATGCTATCTATCTTACATACTCCATATTTGATACCTGCAGTATCTTTCCTATCTAAGTCACGTGATTGTTTATTTTGCAGCTCGGAAAGCCCAGATTACAGCGCTCAGATTCTGGAAGTTCTCATAGGGAGTGAATGGAGTGAACGTCAATCTGCACCAGGTACACCAGTTTTCTTCGGTTTGGATATTGTTGCAGTGACATTTCCCCTTGGGCATATGTTACAGTGTGCTTGTACAGTTCTCAGAAAACCTCTGACTGCCTTAGGGACTTAGAGATACAATGCGGGTGATAAAAATATAGTATGACTTAACCATCTGTGTTTTTCATGGCCCGGGACCTGTCCTACAGGAGAATTCCCTGCCGATGTTGCTGTACATGTGAGCGGGAGCATGAATGTGAGCGATTTCATTTCATAGATATGGAGTGCGGACGACTTGGAGCATTGATGTTTTAGGTTACACGGTCTCCCTAATGGTAATCTGATATTGGCATGGGAAGCTAAGCTTTAGTATTGTTTTACAGTTCCCTTTGTGACTGAGCAAAATCTTGAGTGAGCAAGCAGATGTGGACTAATACAGAAAGCCAATGTTTAAGTAGTTCCTTTTTTTTTCCAGCTGCAGGCAAAAAAAAAAAAGAAAAAGAAAACGGAAATACAACTGCAAAATGCACAGGCATTGTGACCAGTGTTTGGAAGATCATGCATACTTGTCTTTTCGTTCAAGATGTATGGTATTAGCCTGGGTTCACACTATTGTGAACACAGACATCGCATGTGATTCTAACCGCATTGCTGTGCAGATGACATGCGGTTTTTTGTGCGATGTGAATTCAGACACACACAGTTTTTGTATGGCTGAACTTGCATTGCATTCGCACGAGAATGCTGCAGGAACCTTTTTCCCTGCACTGGAATCGGATCACGTGGTTGTTCACACTGATGCAATCCGATTCCTGTCTGAATTCAAAGTTTGCACTGCGATCTGTGAACCGATCTGGGGCTTGTCATTAACTTTTATATGTGACCATCTGACCTGCCTGCAAGGGAGGTGCGAAGCTGGAACCGCGCTGGAATCCTGCTGGTTCCCTGCATTGCAATAGTGTGAACCAGGGCTAAGTTACATTAAACCCTTTTTTTTTTTTTTTTAATTAAAATAACAAACGTCATACTTGCTCTGTGAAATAGTATTGCACAGAGCAGCCCCGATCCTCCTTTAATGTAGTCCCCCGCCTGCACTCCAGTGCATGCCCCCATGGAAAGCCGCTTTCCATGAGAGCTCCCGAGCTGCCCTGTCTGCATCTACTGGCACAGTCTGGGTGACTCTGCCCATCCCCCTACTCCCTCGTCAAAGCATTTGATTGACAGCAGCGAGAGCCAATGGCTTCCACTGCTATCAGTCTGCCCAATGAGGAGGAAGACCACATTTGCTCTCGTGCACATCACTGAATCAGACCCGAGGTAAGATTGGGGGGGGGGGGTGCTTAGGGGATCCTGCAGCACAGAAGAGTTTTTTTTTTTTTTTTAACCTGCATCAAGGTAAAAAACCTTGAGGCTTTAGAACCACCTTAAGTCCTTGTCATAGATGGTCATTCTATCATATTTCTCTTTGCTGATCATTGAATCTGCTAGAGTGCCATGGAAGAATGTGGCAAGGACTGTATACCAAAGAAAGCATTTGAAGCCTTGGCTGTGACGTTGCTTCGTGTAATGTTCTTGTACTTTACGAGAGCCGCTGGCAGCATAGAGTACATCCAAGTATTAGAGAGCATTAGCAGACAATGTCAGTAGCATGTCTTTGTGCTGACGCCCCACCCATAGGAATGTAGTGGTTAGCCAGGTGTCTTTCTCTGCTAGTCGCACCACAAGGATTTATTGTTTTAATTCATGCTGCTCCTTGACCTCCAAAATGACAGGGCTGTGCAGCCAAGGGGATGTGCGATGGTAGGCACACACGCTGCTGCCACTCCTACGTGTCAGGAGGAAATTATCTACTCTTGTTTGAAGAGCCACTAAGCCTACAGACCTGCTGATCCCTCAAAGGAATGCATGTAAAATGTCCCATATATTAAGAGATTTGATGATTGTCTCTTTTCAGCGCAGCCTGTCTTTTTTGCTGGTTGATAATTTTAGGCCAGGTGAGATGAAATGCGATACACTTACCCTTCCTTTTTGCTTGTGCCCTGCCGCATTCCTGTCCCGGACACTGCCATAATTGCATGCAATGCGGTCACTTGTTCAGTTCTTTTCTGTATAAAGGTCTGTGTCCATGGGCTGTCAGTGTGTGTCAAAGCCATGAACTTGACCTCAGATGGAGATGCTTCTGAGATCATTCAGACCTTGACCTGCCTCAAGCGGGTTTGCATTCTCATATGCTTGAGAGGGAACACAAAAAAGTGAACAAAAGCCCATTGACACGACACAGGCCTTAAGGGAAATATTTGCCTTCCTTCCACTCCTCTGCCACTTATAGACCGCTCAAATTTTTACTGATTACTGCAGAATCAGCTGAAATTTGAGCCATTGATGGGCTCTGCTAGCTTGACAAAAGTTAGTGGTTGTCAGACATGAAATGTGAACAAAGTATATCCCTTTATAGTGTGTATTTATCTCAATCCAGAGCACTTAGTGTCATTGCTGTCTGCTGCTTCGTTCCTTTGCTATCAGCATGAATCACTTCTGACAAGTTTTCTTGACACCAAGAGAAAAATGGTGACAGGGGAGGGCACAGTCTGTGCTTGACATCCTCACCCCTGTTGCTATGTGAAGGGGGGTTTGTCCCTTCCCTCCAATTAGCTTTCAGAGCTCTCCTTACTGCTGTAGCTTCAGCTCTCCGCCCCCTGTTTTTCAGAGCTGGGATCCTGTGTAAATTCTGCACTTTGAATGAATGTAGGGGAAAGATGACTATAGATATACATGTAAAACATATGTAGGAGGATTGGTTTAATCTCTGTGTATCACCTGAGACCAGTTGCTTCACTGGGTATATGCGAGGGTTTACAACCACTTAACTTAAAATGTATGTAAACCCTCACATATACCCAGTTAAGAACAGTCTCAGATGATACACAGAGATGAAACAAATCCCCCTACATAAGTTTTACGTGTATATCTGCTGTCTTCATCTTTATATACTGTTTAGAAAGTGCACATGGTGTTAGAATTTTCTCTTCCTGATTCACCTGTGGGTGTGGATTCTTGCCATACACTGTGAGACAGCTGATTGGTGGAAAGGCACACACTCCAGGCAGAGACTTGCAGAGCTGTGCTGTGAATAGACCAGCCATCTGCTAATGTATAGCAGCCACCCTGACACAAATTTCAGGCTTGTTTTATCACAGTTGACAGAGAACTTGTCAGAAGTTATCATGTTAATAATAGAAGAACAGAGCAGGAGAAACCCACAAGACTTAGGGCTTTGAAGAGCGATAAGAAAACACTGCAGATATACGTGCCCAGCTCAGATTTCATGAATCAGGTTTACATCCACTTTTGCCACTAGTCAATAGGGTTAGAAGACCTACTGAGAGGTGTACCTCTAATGCCACGTACACACGATCGGACTTCTCGTCGGAAAAAGATATGACGGTTTTTCCCGACAGGACTCCGCTCAAGTTTGCCTTGCATACACACGGTCACGCAAAAGTTCGCTGAACTTACGACCGTCAAGAACGCGGTGACGTACAACACTACGACAAGCCGAGAAAATGAAGTTCAATGCTTCCGAGCATGCGTCGAATTGTTTCCGAGCGTGCATAGGAATTTTGCGCTGCGGAATTGCCACAGACTATCACATTTTCGGATAGGAACTTTTTCTGACCGAAAAATTAAGAACATGCTCTTAATCTTTTGCTGGCTGGAATTTGGCCAGCAAAAGTCCGATGGAGCATACACACGGTCGCATTTTCCGACGAAAAACTCTCATCAGTCTTTTGCGAGCCGAAATTCCGATCGTGTGTACGCGGCATTAGTGACCACTCTTGAGTGGACCAACGCTGTCACATGTCCCTTCATACCCGGAAGTACCATGTATTTTTCTATAAGTGCTAGCATGATATCCAGTGATGACTAAGATCACTGCTGCTTCTATTGCTGTGTAACACATTCCACCATAGGATCATCTCTCCAATTCCTAAATAATATACCATATATTCTGATCTTTTGTTAATTGTTAGGCAGTCGGTCTCCTATCCTATGGATTCTGGTTGGTTGGACACGTTTTGTTGGGTGTGGGTGTGTCTGTCTGTTTTTACTGATAACATGAAATCTGTTGTGTCCTCATACCTTAGGCTGTAGTCATCACATGCAATTATTATATATCCTTGGTGCATATCATTTACTTCTTCTCTAATTGAGCTGTAAACCAAGATGTGTCTGTACATATTTTATACTGGCATCCAGAGACAGTCTGTGCCGCAGTGTAAGTTCTCTATATGTGTGTCCTTACATGTTCTCTCCCTGAAATAACTTGATGTCTACCATTTCATACACCTGCAAGGACGCCCATCACCCCCTGCACATCAGATTTCTTCTTCAGTCTCATTCTATGCTGACCCTTTGTTTCTTGTGCAGCCTTCTTGTCCTTAGGAAGGCCACTTGTACAGATAGAGGAGGTCACTGTCTGGGTGACTTTGTCATGTGTGTTGAATCTTGTATATCTACTGCCTCAATGGGTGTCATGATCCCACTTTCTGCTGCCTGTTTGTACAATAACTGACTTTTTGCTACTTGGCGTATCTTTGTTCAAAGCTGCAGATCCGTGCGATTTGGACCTCCGATTTCAATGCTGCTTGCGACTTCATTTGACAGAAGTCAATGCAAGTCGCAAAAAAATAGACAAAAAGTAGCGCAGGAACATTTTTCTTGAGTCACAGTGATTTGAGCTGGCAATGGGATGTGACTCACCTGTCATGTGATTTTTGAACTGTCACATGACAAATGCAATGTTGTGAACCATGGCTTAAGGGGGAATACCGGTCAGCAGTCTAAAATTTCCGGGGGCTTTTCCTGTTGACCTGTTTTTTTTTTTTTTTGTTTTTTTTTTCCTAGGCTTGTCTTATGCTGTATAGTTTCAGAGTCCAATTATATTCTATATGTCATTGGTTCTCAACTCCTGTCCTCTAAGGCTGGCCATACATGGTCGAATTTCGAAAGAATTTTCTTTTGAAAATCTGAAAATTCGTACGTTTTGTGATCCGATGGTGCCACCTGTGATTTCGAAATTCATCCAACCAAGCCTTCAATTCCACCTCGTGTTGCTACAGAAAAGAATTTTTGTGGCCGGGAATCTTCTTTTCTTTCCGGGAATTTTCTTTTCTTGCACATGCGCGTTTCTTTTTTGATTACATTTCTCGCACAATTCTCCCATCATTGATTAGAAAATCGTTCGTTTTTCAAAAAATTTCCAACATGTCCAATTACTCAAATTTGATTGCCGCACGAAAATCGGCTGTTGCTGCAGCCCAATAATGGTGCGAAATACGAGCGAAAATTCTTTCGAAATTCGACCCATGTATGGCCTGCCTAAGTATTACCTTGGGAAGATACAGACTAGAATACTGCAATCACTGAGCAGCAAATGATATCACCTGTCATGTATTTCAGTTATCTTGCAAACCTGGCCTGTTAGTGGGTCCCGAGGACATGAGTTGAGAACCGCTGATCTATTGGGATGAACTTAGGAACATTAACAGAATGAAAGTCTAATGCAGTATGTGCAGATGAGGATTTTTATTATTGGGCACTTGGTCGGTACTGAAAATCAGGAATGAAAATTCTGAAACCAACCTTTTTAAAGGAACCCTGTCGTGAAAGAAATATGGGAGCTGCTGTGCTCTCCTCTGAAAATGCTGGTTGCCTGGCTGTGTTAGGCTGGTCCTCTGGCTTCATTGCTTTGCAACACTGACCTAGAACAAGTGTTCAAAGTCCACTAAAAGTCCTAGGTCCTTTTATGTGTATATTTGTTCTGGATCAGTAACTCAAAGTATTGAACCAAAGAAATTCCCCAGCTCAACTCGCCAGCCAGTCTGCTACCAAGCAAATTATCCTGGCTAACAGTATGTGTTAGCAAGGGGTTTAGTCTGCACACGTTTGCAAATACATGCGTAAGCTGCAGAGCCGCTCCAAGGCACCCCGATTTTCAAAAGTGTAGACTACAGAAATATTGGGGTGCCCCGGAGCGGCTCTGCAGCTTACGCATGTATTTGCAAATGTGTGCAGACTAAACCCCTGTTTTGAACGCATGTTGTTAGACCGGATAAGTCGGTTGGTACCAGACTGGCTGGTGAGTTGAGCTGGGAATTTTCTTTGGTTTTGTTTTGCATGCGTTGCCCTTCCATGTGATTCTTGCTGTGAAGGACAGTTATAGGTGGGGGCAATGGCCACTTGTTTGTAACGCAAAGTATTGAAGCCAGAGTCAGCCAGGCAGCAAGCATTTTTGAGAACGAGTGACCGGTGGTAACTATGCGGATGTTATAGGCACTATCATCTAGTGGTGATGTTTTGTTGGTTGTCCATACAAGGTGATTAGCGCTTTGAGAAATATACTTTAGAATTTTGCTCTGATTTTCTCATGATTATTTTGGATCATTGGTCAGTATAAATTTTATCCAGCAGAGGTCCTCATTCAGCAAGTTTTATTTTGCTGTCCGCACAGCCATGATGAGCTCCCGGCGTGTTCTGTGCTTCCCAAGTGTTTAACCTGCTGCAGATGACTTGTTTAAGGCATTGTGAATATTAACTGCGTTGCTCACAGCAATCATAACGGTACCTTCTATTAGGTCTGAAGAAATAATGGAGCAAATTGCAGGTACCAACAGTTGTTGTTCCTAGATACCTTTCATTTTTATGAGTCTCCACCAATCAGTGTGACGCCTTTCCAGGATTGCTCAATAAAATGGCACATGAGCAAAGAGGAGTTATCCATAGCAGCCAATCAGATTTCGGCTTATAAGTGAATAATTGGTTCCTGTGCACTTTTTTAATTACTGTACAGTATTGGGTTAATGCTTGTTAATGTTAATTTATTCATTTTATTTATTTTTACTTTTTCTTTAGGGCCTCTTCACACTTGTCTGTTTTCATGCAGCAAAACTCCAGCATTTTGCTGCATTAAAATGCACATGGAGTAGATATCCCATTCTTTCTATGGGTCTGGTTCACATCTATGTACTGCAGTTTAGTTTGAAAGGGGAAACTTTAGAGGTCTTTCCACAGCTATATGTGTAATGTAATGCACACAGCAAAGCACATGGAACAGTGTGATTCCAGCCTTTAAAGTGTTTGTTACCCCAACATTTCATATTCCTGATATGCCTGCTGTACTATGTACTTGTATGAGAGAGTATCCTGTTCTCTTTGTAGTGCTTCCTTTGTGTGAAATCCCTGGTGTTTCTGCCAGTCCCTCCTGCTTTACTATTAAAAACTGACCACACTATGCAGGAGAGCACGCTGTGTTCAGTTCTCTAGCTATGCTGGGAACTCGTCCTGCTCTCCAATGATCAGACATGTCCTGACATGCCCCCCCATACAGCTTTTCACTGTGTGCTGCTGTTTCTCCTCCCCCAGCTCTTATGCAGCTGAAAACAGAGGGAATGTGAGATATATATATAGAGATATAGATATAGAGATATAGATATATATATATCTCAAACTAAATGCCAATCAGATATTGGTTGACCAATGAATAATGGCTGTTAATTAGTTGCTGTGCTTGAGTGCCTTTTTTACATTATGTATTGAATTGTTGCCTGTTGATGGTTTTTCTCTTTAATGTATTTTGGAATGGTATGGGCGACCCTCTTGTAGTACCAGTATTGCTGATTACTCTGCAGTCCATTTGATTCTAGGCATTTCTATTATTTTGAGCTTCCCCCTCTTAATTTTCTGTTGCTTTTTTGTTTTTTGATTTGTGCTATCCTGACAAGTTGGGGTTCCAAATTTCTCCCTATTTGCTGCCATGTCTCAAGGGGGCCCATAGGGTGTATGATGATGATGAAAGTACAGCAGTAAAGGATAGACCACGGAACTATACCATATTAGATTTGGAGACCTGAAGTCAGGGGCTATACCATATATCTGGAGATCTGAAGTCAGGAGCCCTGACTTCAGGTCTCCAGATATAATATGGTATATAGCCCCTGACTTCAGGTCCCCAGATCTAATATGGTATAGCCCCTGACCTCAGGTCTCCAGATATAATATGGTATAGCCCCTGACCTCAGGTCTCCAGATATAATATGGTATATAGCCCCTGACCTCAGGTCTCCAGATATAATATGGTATATAGCCCCTGACCTCAGGTCTCCAGATATAATATGGTATATAGCCCCTGACCTCAGGTCTCCAGATATAATATGGTATATAGCCCCTGACCTCAGGTCTCCAGATATAATATGGTATATAGCCCCTGACCTCAGGTCTCCAGATATAATATGGTATAGCCCCTGACCTCAGGTCTCCAGATATAATATGGTATAGCCCCTGACCTCAGGTCTCCAGATATAATATGGTATAGCCCCTGACCTCAGGTCTCCAGATATAATATGGTATATAGCCCCTGACCTCAGGTCTCCAGATATAATATGGTATATAGCCCCTGACTTCAGGTCTCCAGATATAATATGGTATATAGCCCCTTCAGGTCTCCAGATATAATATGGTATATAGCCCCTTCAGGTCTCCAGATATAATATGGTATAGTCTGCTGACCTCAGGTCTCCAAATATATCTGGAGACTTGAGGCCAGATGCTATACCATATTATATCTGGAGACCCGAAGTCAGACGCTATACCATATTATATTTTTGAGGCCTGAGGTCAATAGATATAGTCCAGGACTGACTCTGGAAGTATAGATTTATGTCCTCCACTTAAAATGCCATTAGTGAGAGTGATATGACAAGACAGTTCCATTATGTATTCGCAGGATCCCTGTAATCTGTCACACCCACTCAAACACGTTTTACAGGGAGGAGGTCGGTACTCATTGTCTGTGTCTCCTGTTAGTACTGCACACAATCGCCCAGTCCCCTCCTTTCTTGTACTGCTCTGGAGTATATGTTGAAGCTATATAGAGCATTGTGTATTTTATAAGGCTGTTTAATGTGGACGCTGGCTCCACTGTCACTTAAAGTATAGACTACCCCTGAGCACACTTGAGTTGTCAGACCCCGTCCTCAGCCCTGGGAACGTTTATGGAAATGAGATGAAAGGAAAAAAGGGAGAGGTAGCATAAACTGACCAATCAGCTGTTTTCTTTCATTTTCTATTACTGAAAAAAAAAAAGATACTCTCTTGTGGTTGGTCAATTTCACAGCTTTGCTTGCTTTCACCTATTTATTTTCTTGGTTTGTCTTCGCTTAAAAGGGAAACTTTTTACCTAGCTGTCTTCTTTTTTTTTTTTTTTTTTTTTTCAGTCCCCTCTTGGGTTTTGTTGGGTTATGCTAACATACATATACATCCAGCGAATGCAGTGGTGTACTGTAAAGATATGCCACTACACTGCTGCACACCCAATCCTGCGCTGCCATTGTCCTCTTCTCCTGATTCTTGTAGCCGGTTCCCTAATAATGCGCATGCACCACACGTCATCAGGGGTGCAGCTGAGAGAACCAGGTAGAGGCAGCCGGTCCCCCGAAGGTGGCTAACCACATGTACATTTCCGGTTGATTAAGCCAAACCCTCCTGGGATACGTGTCGGGAGTATCTCGGGAAGCTGTTGGCAGCTTAGGGGCTACGTCATTCTTGGCCAGGTGAAAAATCCAGAAGTGAGGGCCACAACGCCATATATCAAATTAAAATGTATACATTGGGGGGGGGGGGGGGGAGCGACGACATAGAAATTAGGTGTGGGCAGTAAAGGTCCGCTTTAGTCCTTGCTTAAATAAAAAAAAAGTTTGCACCAATTACTGTTACATCTGCTATGATTGATACATGTTGGTGTCTGAACAAGCTTTGTTGGAACTGATAGAGTCCAGGGATATGCAATTAGCGGACCTCCAGCTGTTGCAAAACTACAACTCCCATCATGCCTCTGCGAGTCATGCTTGTGCTGTCAGAGTCTTGCTATGCCTCATGGGACTTGTAGTTCTGCAACAGCTAGAGGTCCGCTAATTGCATATTCCTGTGATAGACCATGGGTGCTCAACCTGTGGCCCTCCAGTTGTTGCGGAACTACAAGTCCCATGAGGCATTGCAAGGCTGATGGGTAGAAGCATGACTGGCAAAGGCATGATGGGACTTGTAGTTCCGCAACAGCTGGGGAGCTACAGGTTGAGCACCCATGTGATAGACTGTTACAAATCTTAAGCCTTGTACACACAAGAAGAATATCGGACAAATGATCGTCCGTTTTTGTTTTTTTTTAGGTTACTTAAAGGAGTTGTAAAGTCTCAGGGTTTTTCACCTTTATGCATTCATTCTAAGCATGAAGCTAAAAAACCTTCTGTGCTGCAGCTGCCCCCCAGACACCCCCCAGACCCCCCCACTTACCCGAACCCGATTGTGCCAGCAGCTTCAGCCGCTGTCGGGTCCTCGTTGGATAGATTGATAGCAGCAGGAGCCATTGGCTCCTGCTGCTGTCAATCATATCCAGTGACCTGGGGACGGGGCCGAGTCCTGCTGTCTGTGTCAATGGACGCAACAGCAGGACTCCGGAGCGCTCCCGCACAGATGCCCCCGTGGAAATCATCTCTCTGGGGGGGGGGGGGGGCACTCGCCAAAGAGGAGGAGCCAGTACGCCACTGGGGGGGGGGGGGGGGGACCCAGAAAAGGAGTATCGCACTCTGTGCGAAACCCTTGCACAGAGCACGTTAAAAAAAAAAAAAAAACCTTTACAATCACTTTAAGTTACAAAAATTCTCGTATGACAGAATACAACTTTGGAAGTGAATGTAATGTATTCTTTCATTTCATGCATGGCCTTGGTCACATGATTTTTTTTGTACAAATATGATAATTACATGGAAATCGCTCGTTCTGTTATCGCATGAGAAAAATGTTCGTTGCCCCTTTCACGTGAACTGTCAGCTCTTGAAAGCTGTGCACAAAAGATCAGATTATCAGACGATCGCTGCAAATGCAGTATTTTGTTTTTTGTCCTATTTTCTGATCATGTGTACTAGGCATTAGACCCCGGAAAGAGTGACGTCCTTTTGAACGCGGCGTCTGCACATCGATGGTTTTATATGGTATATTGGGTTTGGGTCGCTGAACCATCGCACAGACCTTTTGATCTCCATTAAATGTACGCCTTTTCCCCAGATTGCCATCAATCAGTAGGAGCCAGCCTGCACGTTGTACGCGTGGCTGTGAATTTGAATGGCTGGCAGGAGATTGTAGGGAGCAGCATTGAGTCACACAGGGATGTGCAGCAGATTGGTCGCCGTGTCACTAAGGAGTACGTGCAGAATAATGCACATCTGTGGTGCTGCAGTAAAGCGATTAGTCCCGGGGCTGGTGGAACATGCTGTGTGCAGAGGTTAAGCAGGCGTCATCGTCATCGTGTACCTGTTCTGCTCTGTCTGGGAGCAGCGATGTGGCAGCCAGCACTGGCGGAGGGAAGGGGGCTGTGTACAGACACGTCAGTCTCTTTCTTGGAGGTACAAACCTTTTTTGCACGCCAGTTCTTTGCTGCTATTTTTTGCTGCTAAGGCGAGCCACTTCCTGGATCTAGCTGCTGACGGAGCTCGGCTCGGCTGGCCACCTCTTGAACAGCCAGCGACAGAGGTTATTTTAAGTCCCCTCCGCACAATGGCCGTCTCAGTTACCGAGCTAAAACCAGCGTGCTCCCCACATCAGCCACTTGTTAGCTGATGACAGCTTTCACTGTGATTGACAGCCTCTTCTCCCCCCCCCCTCCCCCCACCCAAAATCCATAGCTCAGCAAATATTTGAACCTGCTCGAGTTAATCATGAAACTGAGATCTTTATCTCGGAGAGACGTGCAAGCCAGAGTCTCACCCCCCCTCCTCCTCCTCCTCCTCCTCTCTGCTCCCTCCTCTGAGTACTGTACTGAAATCGCCTTCACTTTTTAATCATTAACTGGATATGAAGGACTAGATTCCACTGCACTACCTCTGGCGGCTGATTTCCCTGCAAAGTAACAGCTCCGTCAGTCCTGCCGAAATTTCACCTGTTATGGGATTTAATCAACGCTAACTGGAGGCTTTGTTCAGCACTGGGGGATTTCTGACTTTAAGCACTTTTTTTCGGGGGGAAATACAGCACTGCGGAATTTGTACTGGAAATCGTTTTTTGGATTTATTCTTAAAACAGGACAATGCACGATATTCTAAGTAAGTACATTTTTAAGATTTTTTTAATTTTTTTTTTCCTATTCGCTGTTTTATCTCTAGAGATGTTTAATAACTCCAGGCCTGTGGCTGTCATTTTTGGATAGTTGATGACCATCTTGAGTTTGATCTGGTTTCTTCGTTTATTTGTCATTTTTGATTAATTTAGTGCCCACGTCTACTTTGTTGTACTAAGTGAAAAGATACTAGTGTTGTAATGATAGCTGTGTGTTATTAACGGAGGAGGCACTAGTAACGGGAAGCTGACACAAAATGATTTAACATATACCAGCTGATTTGTGCAGATGAGGCTCAGCAACCAGCCCAGGCTAGGAGCCAGCAAGTTGCAGAGTGGTTTTCAAGGGTTAAATCTTACTGAACCTGCGTTGTGATGTGTTCTGTCTGTTCAAGGAAACTGGAAACATACCGGCTTCTGCCCTACTACATGCTGCTACAGCCAGCTAGACAGGTCTGGTGGGCACACGCTGGCTCCCAGCCGGCATCTCTGCTTTGTCATGTTCAGTGCTACCATTGGTGTCACAGGCAGCTCCAAGTTCCTTTTAATAATCATCTTTATAGTGTATTTGTATACATTTTTTTTTTGTTCTTTTTTGTGTCTTTTGTCACCCTGTTTTTTAGGGTGATGTTTATAGCTACAAATTGTGTGTGCTAAATCTGTAAATTTTCTACTTTTTGCCTCCATCGCATGCATAAAGACCAAAATGCCAGGCCTTTGTGACAGCTGATGATGTGTGCATGTGTGTAGTACATTTCAATAGTGTTTTATACAATATACCAGCCTTTATCAACCTTTTTAACATGAAGGAACACTAAGAATAACTTCTGTTTCTGGGAATCCTTGATAATTAATATTATGTAGATATGGAATGGAGAGACAGAGATATAGAGAGGGATATATATATATAGAGAGAGAGAAAGAGAGAGAGAGATCTCTAATTTTATATATATATATATAGAGATATATATATATATATATATATATATATATATATATATCTCTATATATATATAGATAGATATATAGATATCTATCTCTAATATTAAAATATATATCTATCTCGAATATTAATAAATATATATATAATGAGAGAGATATCTATAGCTTATGGTACATCAGTATGATTGTCAGTGGGGAAGACTGACCCTAAATTTGTGATGAGTACCAAGAACCCCCCCCCCCCCCCATCCTTACAGATGGCTATAAAAGATCATTGATTTTAGTGCTTACTGAGAGGCAGAAACTGTTTATAGAGAAACTCTAGCAACCTATGCCTTTCTCATCCTTTTTACCCCAGGAATCAGTTTCAGGGCACAGGGTACCCTTACTGAAATCATTGGGAGGATCAATTGGAGAAAATGCCTGTTATATTAGTGGTCAGCGGGAAGAATGCAACCCTTAAGCTAGCCATACATTATACAATTTTCTTATTCAACTTCCTTTTAGATTTACCTTCCACTGTGTAGTGCAAGGGCCTGTCTGCATACAAATTGAAAGTGATTAGGTTTGACCTCATTTTAAGTAGTTCTGGTAAATCTAAAGGAAATTTTGTATAAGGTATGGCCAGCCTTACAGCGGTGGTCATGATGGGCTCCCTTAAAAAAAAAAAAGAGGGTTGCGTCATGCTGCTGGGTAGGCCAAGCGACATTGTCCCCAGAACTAGGTAGGCACCATCAAATGGTAGGTCAATCAGGCTCAGGACAAAGAACGCCTAGCAACCTCTGTAGGAACCTTAGACTTCCATGGAGCCCTGATTGACCCTGGCTGCTTTGGAGGAACCCCAAGAATTCATGGAACCCCTGGTTGAGTGCGGCTGCTATATACGGTTTGACAAAGGACATATAGGCAGTGACAAAGTGTAGCTCAGGATAGCTTTGTTGTATGGATTTGTGGAGAATTCAGTAGCATGCAGAGTTTTAATACGTTATACAATTTTCTTCACTTTCCTTTAGATTTTACATCAACTATGCAGTGCAAGGGCCTGCCTGATTGCATACAATTTGAAAGTGTTTAGGTTTGACCTCATATATGGTTTTGGTAAATCTAAATGAAAGTTGTGCAAGAAACTTGTATAATGTAGGGCCATCCTTAGAGTTGAATGTTCAGAGTGGGTTTCAACCCTTTTGTTTCTGTAAGTTTTCCCACCCTGCCTTTGTGATTGAAATAAAATGTTGGAGCCAAGCAGAAGGCCTAAACCACACAGGTGATTTGAATTACTTGGTAGTAATGATCAATGTGATGGCAATGAGGTTATTCCCCCCAACAAGAGGTTAATCTCCTGCCACAAAATGATGAAACTTCACCCATGGAGGATTAGCATCTGCTGTTAATTGGGTTTATCTTGGAGGGATTGACTTCCTTACCTGGCTGGTCAATACAAAGATTATCAGCAAGGTGCTTTTCATGCAGAGTCGGCGTGGGAATTTTTCAAGCTTTGTTTGACATGTTAGTCATTGCCACCTTGAGGAAATGACACGGCTTGTATCGGAGATAATGCTTTAACACAATATGAAAATCCATGCGTTATTGTGTCAGGAATGCCAAGTTCTAGCTCGTCTGGTCAGCTGTCTGGCTATTTGCATGACAACATGTTAGTGAGACATTGCTGCATGTCGGTGTGCCTGCTCTTCACACAAGAGAGGAGATTGTCGGTGGTACGTGCTGCAGACGATCAGCTCAGCAGGCTGCCAGCAGTGGAACATACCATTCTGAACACTCGGAAAAAAGGGAATCGCATTGTACCAGCTCCTCTGTCCAAGGCAAGGAGCCCCATGAAAAGCCTTTTTTTTTTTTTTTTTTTTTTATTACTGGCATTTTCTGCTCCCATCTCATGCAAATCACATTCCTCCACTGCAAATGTGAGCGTAAGGTTAGTGTGGAAGACGGACAGAGACAAAGGAGTGGCCCATCTTTTAGTACATTCGATTGGACGGCTCCGATGATGTAATAGGTTTCTGTGCAGCCCCTTAAAGGTTTTAAAATTAATTCCAAGACAGCATTTCAAAGGAGCTCTGGGCTGTATTACTTATCTGGACGATGTGCAACACTATGTGGCGTATAGATGAAGGCAACCCGGATTATGACAAGTTAGACATACATTACGAGGCAGATCTGATTTTCTATATAGAGATGGATGCACCAGGTAACAATGCAACCTTTTTCTGCACTGAAACCAAATCTGATTTATGTAGTGTATGCACAAAATGTAGGATGCGTGTATGAAGGGATTACGTACTTTTTTTCAATGATCAACTGATGTATATCTTTGTGTGTGTAGATATATCTATATATCCAATGCACAGAGTAGCTCTTTTGTCCACGCTTGTCATACATTTTCTATCAGTGGCAGTCTTTTGTTCAGCAGTAGCTCTGTGATTTGGCATTGGATGAGATCTTCACCTTGTTGGTTCTCTTGTGGGTTAACTGCATTGTATATTGTCTTTCATTGTTGCTACACTGGCAGCTTGCATGATATTAAGGCAGATTAAAATGTCGTATTTTATTCAGAGATTAGCATCAGACATATTTGGGTCACAGATTGATGCTTTTAGCAGTTTGATGTGGTGGCGTTTTCAGGGCTGAAGCACATGCATTCATTTATCTGGTCTTCAAAGTACTTCTTTCTTCAGGCTGCATTTCGTCACCTCTTTTGCAAGTCAATGAAGGCTGACTCTGCCTAGCAACATAGTGCATTGTATAGGTCCTGATTCGCTAATTGGAGTTACAGTGCAGAGGTTTTTTTTTTTTTTTTTCTGAGAATTGTACAATTATTTTTCATTATGTTCTAGATTTTAGCACATTTTTTGTGACTTGCAACATTTAGTGCACAAAATAAATTGTGTGTATTTTCTTTCAGCACTGCCACCAAAACCTCCCAAACCCATTCCTGTAATAAACAACGGTACTAACCACAATATGTCTCTGCAAGATGCTGAATGGTACTGGGGCGATATATCAAGGTAATGCCCTTCCTGATCTTTGTGGAATTTGCTGTCAGATTTTCTTGCAGATGATTTTCTTTCCTATTCTTTTTTTTCCCTTTTCCTCTTTCGTTCTCCTTTTCTTTGCCTTTTGCTTTCTTTTCATTTTGCCTTTCCTTTACCTTCTTTCCTTTCTTTTTTCCTCTTTCCGTCTTTCCTCTTTCCGTCTTTCCTTTTCCTCCTTTCCTTTTCCTCCTTTCCTTTTCCTTTCCTTTTCCTTTCCCTTTCCTTCTTTCCTTTCCCTTTCCTTCTTTCCTTTTCCTTTGCCTTTCCTTCTTTCCTTTTCCTTTTCTTTTCTTTTTTTCTTTCCTTTTTCTTTTCTTTTTTTTTCCTTCTTTCCTTTTCCTTTCTTTCCTTTTCCTTTATTTTCTTTTCTTTTTTTTCCCTTTCTTTCCTTTTCCTTTCTTTCCTTTTCCTTTCTTTCCTTTTCCTTTCTTTCCTTTTCCTTTCTTTTCTTTTTCATTCCTTCTTTCCTTTTCCTTTCTTTCCTTTTTTTCTTTCCTCTTCTTTTCCTTCTTTCCTCTTCTTTTCCTTCTTTCCTCTTCTTTTCCTTCTTTCCTCTTCTTTTTCTTCTTTCCTCTTCTTTTCCTTCTTTCCTCTTCTTTTCCTTCTTTAATTTTCTTTCTTTCCTTTCTTTCCTTTTTTCCTTTCCTTTTTTCTTCTTTCCTTTCCCTTTTTATTTCTTCTTTCCTTTTTTCTTCTTTTCTTTCCTCTTCTTTTTCTTCTTTCCTCTTCTTTTGCTCCTTTAATTTTCCTTCTTTCTACCAGGCTACAGGCACTTAATACTTTAACCCTTGTGCTCAGTTTTGGGTCTTTGAGTTTGGCTGAAGTCCCACTTTACCTACAAGTCATGTTATTTTAGAATTTGTATCTAGCAACTGTTCCTGCACTCCAGATTCCACACGACACCCACTTATGATTCAAGTGTCAGACTACTTGACTGCAGCTCCAAATACTTTGAGATCAAATGAATAGTCAAAAATAGTTGTTTGAATGGAGCATATTAGCCGGCAAAAGGCGATATCCGGTTGCAGCATGTCTAGCCATGTTTGTGGGAGGTTTTTTTTTATTTATTTTGACTTGCTCACTTCGTTGTCTTAGGTATGGGTCTGTACTGTATTGCGAGCTTCAAATTTTGTTTTAGTAAATTGTGTTCTCTGAAATATATGCAGTGTAGTTGAAGATTTATAAATTACTGTTTTGTTTTTTCCAGGGAGGAGGTTAATGAGAAGCTACGTGATACCACTGATGGTACCTTCTTGGTACGAGATGCATCTACAAAAATGCATGGCGACTACACGCTTACACTAAGGTGAGAAGGCGGGATTTACATGTACTGTCTCAGTCAGTTGTCCTATGGTCCCGTCTGTGTTACTCAAGACTTGATTTTAACCCCAGTGTATTTGTTTATATATTTTTTTTTTTTAGGAAAGGGGGAAATAACAAACTCATTAAAATCTTTCACCGAGACGGAAAATATGGCTTTTCTGAACCATTTACGTTTAACTCAGTGGTCGAACTCATCACCCACTACCGAAACGAGTCTTTGGCCCAGTACAACCCAAAGCTGGATGTCAAGCTCCTATATCCAGTATCCAAGCTACAACAGGTAGGGAACACTTTTTATAAGCATTCCACAAACATTGCTGTTCATGATTACTTTGTCTCAAAATGTTCTCGCCTGGAATCCTTCAATAATGGCCTTGTTTTTTTTTCGTTAAGGATCAAGTAGTAAAAGAAGACAGTATAGAAGCCGTTGGAAAGAAGTTACACGAGTATAACTTGCAATTCCAAGAGAAAAATCAGGAGTATGATAGACTGTACGAGGACTACACCAGGACATCTCAGGTAAAATGCGTAAATAGTAATTACGGTATTGCCTTACTAGTGCCTTAAAAGACCTTATAAGACGTTGGAGGGATTGGTTAATGCCTGATGGCCTAGGGAAAGGAGCGCCTTAAAAAAAAAACTCATGAATCCTTAGTTAGGCCGTAGCTTTCTGTGCCAGATTTAACAAAAAGCTTTTTTGATTCTTTCAGGAAATTCAAATGAAAAGAACAGCCATTGAAGCATTTAATGAAACCATTAAAATATTTGAAGAACAATGTCAAACGCAAGAGAAGTACAGCAAGGAGTACATAGACAAATTTCGTCGTGAGGGGAATGAGAAGGAAATACAGAGGTATACAAGTTACTGGTTTATTTTACTCCCTTGTTAAAGGCTGAATCTCTGCGTTTTGGAAGGACATTGTTGTTTTTATAAAGGATATTGAAGGATGCAAATGCAAGGATTTTAATTTGCAAATGATACCAACCTAGCAATATATTGTGATTGCTTTTGAAAAGAGACTGAACTTCAAGTTGAAGTTCAGGAACAAGCACCGTGGATGCTGGACCGCAAGTGCACAAAGATTTCTGTGCCTCTAACAGATACGTTATAATAAAAAGAGTTGTTTTTTTTCCAGTGATACAGGTCCTTCTAAAGATGCAGAACACTGTGTTCTCCCTTGAAAGAGGGGCTTTACAACCAAGACAAGTGCTAATCTGTAGAGTAATGTGGCCCTTTGAAGGACTCTGTTTTTAGCCAGTTTAGAGGGTAGCAAAATCTATTGTAGAGTATGAGAATCTTAAAGGATTTGAAAAGGCTTGACCCAAATTTACCCCAACCAGCAACCCCCCCCCCCCTACAGATTTGTCTTTTACTTTATTCCTGTAACCAGAAATGGCTTTAATTAATTTGTATAATTTCATTACCCCAGTTTCAGTAAATCAACTCAAGTGTGTGGGCAGTCCCTGTGACTTAAGGGAGCAGCATTGGTTTGCTTGAAAATAAATCGCTGTATACATGTGGAAAGGGCCTAGTAGAGCTGACAACACTGCTTAGGATTTCAGTGCAGCAGAGGCACTGTGTTGTCAGTCTAAACAGGAAGATATGAGCACACAGGCTTTCTGGCAGATCAACAAATACTTGCAGTCTTTTTAAAGGGATAGAACATGGGGAATATGCATGTATTGTGTTGTGTTTTTTTTTTTTGCCTAGACTTACACTTTAACCAATTTCTTTTTCTCCCAGGATCTTACACAATTACGAGAAGCTGAAGTCACGAATCAGTGAAATTGTGGACAGTAAACGCAGACTTGAAGAAGACCTAAAGAAGCAGGCTGCAGAATACCGTGAGATTGACAAACGTATGAACAGCATTAAGCCCGATCTCATACAATTGAGGAAGACCAGAGACCAGTACTTAATGTGAGGACCTTGTATTTATTTTTATATGTACATTTCACTTCTTTTAATGTATAGGGTTTTTCCTGTGAAAGTAAAACGGGTTCACCTAATTTTGTGCTTCTTTGTTTCAGGTGGCTGACACAAAAAGGTGTTCGACAGAAGAAGCTAAACGAGTGGCTAAACGAGATCACAGAAGAGTAAGTAATACAAAGTCACTAGACCTAACTGTCACATCTAGGATGAAACGTATAAATCAGCACTTTGCAGATTTATCCGTATCCTATGACCAATTTAAAATCTTGGCTGTTGCATAAATGTCATGTCATGTAGCTTATTTTTAGACTTCAGGGTTATCAGAATTGTTTGAATTTTATTTGAGAGATCAAAGTAGAATAACAAATCTTATTAGCCTATTTGTAACGGATTTAAAACCGGAACAGTTTTGTAGAGATGCAGTTTTAGCTTTTCTGCACAAAGGCATCAGAATCAATGTCAAATGCTTCATTTTTTGAGAACACTCTTAAGATGCATTTGAAATACTCCTGACTTTTTGATTGCATTCCTGTTGATTTTGTATGAGAAGCAACAGGAGGAGCAGCAGCATTCAATACAGGTGAACACTGCTCCATTAGATCCAAATCAAAATTCAAAGAATGAAATCCAAACTGCTTTGAAAATGCAAGTCAAAAGCATAAAACCGCCTGGCCTCCTGTAGCTTTATTAAGTCATAATGTACTAATATGCACCGCATACTAGCACATTATGACAGACCTACCTGCACACAGATCCTTCCAGGGGCGTGCTGGCACGGGTCCCCGAGGCTTTCACCTTCATTGGGCTTTCCTTCCAGGTTTGTGGGCTCTGGCTGTATGAATGGCTGGGGCATGGAGCTCTGAAGGTACGGCACAGTTATGCCATCCCTTCAGAGCGCATGCGCTGGTGACGTTATCGGCTGTATCCCATGTGAATAGATCCTTAACAGTGCAAGTTTAGGAGATGTTCACTGTATCTACAAGTAAGCCGCCTTATAGGCTGACCTGTAGGTACAAGTTAAAAAGTGGAGTTTACTTCCATTTTAAGCTGTTCAAGGTTCAATTCAAAGCAAGCTCTCTGGGTTCTTCATCCTATGTGCTGCTAAAGTCCCTAATTCTTACTCGAATGGTAACACTTCACAGCCATTCAGACAGATTTATGTAACTTTGGCTTAGGACCTTAAAGCAGAACTTATGCAAAAACATCTTGATAAAAAATAAGCAAGGAACATACATTCCACATTAATAATCATGCTGCCAAAATTAGTGAGTGTTGTAAACTGCCTCCAGAATTGCTCCTGTTTCTTCATGCTGAAGGCTGCCATTTTGCTGAAGCCCAGAGCACCTGAGTAAATCTTGAGGCAGATCGGCCTCCATTGGCTCTGATTTTGGCACATTGCCAAAAATGGAGAGCAACGGAGCATGTGCAGAGCAGGGTGAGACAGTGTATTACTGGGTTTTTGAACAGTATAGACACTTATTTTTAATGTTTTTTTACATCGCTATACCTGCAAAAGGGGCCATCCTGAAGTGATCTATCTTTCTGACTAAAGTTCCACTTTAAGTAATTCATAGTTACAGGAGATTTAGGAAACGTGTATATATATATTTTTTTTGTGCTGCTTCATTAGGTTAAACTTTTTTAATTTTCTCCATTCTAGTCAGTACTCTACAGTGGAAGATGAGGACTTACCTCACCACGATGAGAGAACATGGAACGTAGGAAATATTAACAGAAGTCAAGCCGAGAATCTTTTACGCGGAAAGCGTGATGGTACATTCCTTGTGCGGGAGAGCAGCAAACAAGGGTGCTACGCCTGCTCTGTAGTGTACGTATATATATTCATTTTACCATACTTTGAATGTTTAATGATTTTTTTTTTTATTTTACCTTAAAGCCCAGCACTGGGAAAGTTTTTTTAAACTTGAATGGAGTGTACTGTCTCCATTGGAGATACTGGGACAGGAAATGGGAAGGGACGCTGGACACTAGGATAGGACGTGCCGACAACATTACATAGCCACATCCAGATTACTAAGGTGTTTTGTTGCAGTCAATTCCCAATCAGTAGACTTTCAGTCACTTCCTGTTCTATTGTCTCCTATCAGCAGGAGGTAATGGGATATCTCAGTGGGGACACAGATGGCTATAAAGATCTGACAGAGGATCTAAGCTATGGATGCACCAGTACCAGTTTTTTAAAATTGTTGTAAAGGCAGAAGGGTTTTTTATCTTAATGCATTCTATGCTTTAGGAAACAAAGAGCCTTCGGTGTGCAGCTCCCCTCCTCAGCCCCCCTAATACTTACCGGGCCGCGGCTCTGTGTCTGAACGGACCCACAGGGAGCTGTGACTTGGCTCGGGTGCCCCATAGCAAGCTGCTTGCTGTGGGGGGACTCAACAGGAGGAAGGGCCAGGAGAGCTGAGGAGGGACCCAAGAAGAGGAGGATCTGGGCTGCTCTGTGTAAAACCATTACACAGAGCAGGTAAGTAGAACATGTTTATTTTTAAAGAAAAAAAAAGACTTTAGTTTCACTTTAAGCCCTAGTACGAGTACCAATACTTCTCAAATACTCGCTAATACCAATTATCGATGCCTTTTAGGGCTCATTCACACATACGTGCATGAAAACTGATGGGAAAAGCTCATAGATTTCACTTGAAGAAACCTCAGTTTCACATCAGTTTTCAGTACGTTTTTACAGCTTGTTCACATATGCACAAGCTGGCCACAGTGTGATTTGAAAGAGTCCTGTGCGATTTTCAGTCCCGTTCAGATGCAATTTCTAATATCATACACTACAATTCGCATTAGAATTGCACTTGAACCGCTGAGCGAAATCACACTGCAAACGCTCATGTGAACTGAGTCGGAAGGCATCGATTTTAGTATCAGAGCATTTGCACCAGTATGAGTACTCTTGCAAATGCTTAGTATTGGCACCGATATCGGTATTGGTGCAATGCTAATCTAAGCCTTTCCCAACTCTTTCCAGACCTCAATAGTATGGCTAGAGTTTGGTTTTAAATATGAGAGGAAAGGTACATTCAACATTTAGCACCTGTTCACACCAAATCCGACTGCAAGTGAAGTTGCACGATTTTAGAGCCACATGTCAATGCAACTTGGGTGACATCTGTGCAATTTAATTGCACAGATATCTATGAAAGGTGCACCTTGAAATCAGCAAAAAAGAAGGGCAGAGACATCTTTTTTAAAATCTGCAGCACCGCAAAGGCGGCGTCACACCAATTTAAACGATACCATTGCTGACAATAGGGTGCGACCTGTTATGGGATTTGGACCTGTCTAATCACATGACAAGGCGCACCGGTGTGACCAGGGGGCTAAACTTGAAAGATGTAGTTAGAGGTGGGACCCAATAAACGCATGTCTCTTCTAGTTTGGGTAAATCATGCTCTGTGCTTCCTTACATTTCTACAGTACCAAGGTTGTTCATAGATCTTTTTTTTTTTATTCCCTTGCAGAGCGGATGGGGAGGTCAAGCACTGTGTCATAAACAAGACCCTTACAGGCTATGGATTCGCAGAACCATACAACTTGTATAACTCTTTGAAAGAACTGGTGCTACATTACCAACATACGTCACTTGTACAGCACAATGACTCTCTGAACGTCACACTAGCATATCCAGTATATGCACAGCAAAGGCGATGAACACCTAACAGACTCTCCTTCATCAACTAAGCTGATGCCGGTTTCGGCAAAAGGGATAAAATAAAATCCTAAAGCTCCCTCGTCCGCCTACTTCACAAGATTGAGCTGCAGTATCAAAGCTACCTTCAGATGAGAAAAGAGCTTTCTATCGCCATGGAAGCAGGAGATGAGTGTTAAGCTGTGAATGTATGTTTCTAAGCTATTGTGCTTGCTTTGAAAGAACCCAAGAAGCACAGCAACAGAAAGATATGGTATTACAAGCCTATCTCCCGGGCCTGCAGGTTCCTTGAGGCCTTCACCATGGTGCTTGTTTACATTCTTTTGAAGCTTTACCAGCTTGAATGTTGGTCACCGCAGATCCAAGAAGCCAAGGTGTCTTTTTGTTAGTAGAGTACTGATTTCTTTTTTGGGGTGGGGGGGTGGGGGGGGACACACGACGTTCCATTGCAGCCTTTGGAGGACTTGTGGCCTAGCGCTCAGTTGATCTACCCACACAGCCTTGCAGATTGTTTCAGTTTCCGAACCGAAAACAAATATGTAGCAGAACGGATGGCACTTTCATTGTTTTCTAAAGAGAAATCTGCATAAAGGACACTGCTTCACAATTCAGCCCCACCAAGTGTATGCAGCAAAGTGCCAGGAAGTGTTTTATTGAGACTAGTCTTGAATCAAATGAACCTATTTAACATGGATGATGACAAGATGGAATAAGACTATAAACGGTATATATATAAATATATATATATGTACATAGCAACTGGGGAATAGCTATCAAAATGGAACCTACCAATACCAAACTGTCTACTTTTTATTTTGCGGACTGCTAAATCCTTAATGCTATGCAACATCACTTTTTCTTTAAGCTGTTTTTTTTTTGTTTTTGTTTTATACGTATCAATAACATACCATTTTTTTTGTGTTAAAGAATTGTGCAGTATGTTGAGAGAAAGAGGAGAGTGGTCGAAGTGGAGAGAATCAAGGAACTTTAAAACAAGAGCTATTTTACCATACAATGTATAGAGAACTTGGTTTAAGCCCAAGATTAAAGAAGAAAAAAAAGATTGAGAGTTCAATAGAAATATTTGATTTAATGCATTGTTGGGCAGTGCCTAATGAGCTTCAAAGCTGCTTTCTTAATAAAGAAGAAAAAAAATAAATAAAAATAAACCTTTAAGATATATAAATATATAACAAAGAATCAGCGTTTGACAGTGTTGTATAATGGTTTGTTTCGAATTATGGTACTTTTTTTTTTTTTTTTCCGGTAATGTGCTTAGGGCATTCTCGTCCTCTGTCCTTACTGCTTCTAAGTAGGTAGAAAGCACGCACAAAACATCTTTCTGCCTTTTCTCGTTCATTCTGAAAGATTAGACCCATCATTTCAATGTGTAGCATGCTAATCCTGCCATAAGATGATGTCACTGCAATGGTTTTAAAAAACTTTGAAACGTGTTCGGAAAAGGAAAGGGGGCATATTTTGGGACGGCATTGTTATAGAGTTGGTTTTGTTTATTCAGCGCCCCCGATTTAAATTGTGTTTTTTTTTTTTTTTGTTTTTTTTTTTCTGAATCAGAATTTCTGTCCTCCCAGTTTTGGTATCCAAAGATTTTAATGGAATGACTTCCAGATGAGTGTGACATACTGTAGGATACAAAGTGTCGTTGGCTGTACCATATCATTTTACCATTTTTTAGCACTTTTAACCCTGCTGTGACACAGGTCAATTTTTTTTTTTTTTAAATCTTTGTTTTGATTGGTGGCTGTTTCAAGCAGTGGTACACTCTGCTCAAGTTTTGTATTCTATAGTATTTTCAACTGCCTGCCTTGTATTTACTGACGCAATATTTTTTTTTTTTTGGGCTATTTGACTACCGTACTTTAGCCACTGTACATTGCTTTACACGTAAGACCGGAGTGAATAGTACTCCACAGCGATATTCAGTTATTGTGCATTGTCGGTGCTCTAGGACTCACAAATAGCTTGCAAACTTTCGAGGCCTGGACACAAACATATTTATATGAACTACATGGCGTCTTCTTAAAAAAAACAAAAAAAAACACAAAAACTTTTTACTCTGGGGTCTGTGGATTTTCAGACTTATTTTTTTTTTAATTCCTACTCCTTGTTAACAAACTCATTTTTGCTTCCGCAATCTGTAAATCAATTGCGTGTTAATGCCATCGTGTTAAACTTTAAAAAACCTCTAATACTGAATTTTTTTCATTTCTTCAGTGCTGGAATCCTATGGCCCGGTTATTGTATGCGTGAATAGTAACCCTGTATCATTGATTGACAATGATAAAGGCAGATGTTTGGTACTTTGATAACTATAGACGTTTTGATAATTTAAGGTTTTAAGACCATTATTTTTAATATGCAGTTCTCCGTAAGACTCCGGGAAAAGCATACTTTTTTTGTTTTTGTTTTTTTTTTTCCCGATTTAAGCCATATTTTTTTCCCCTTTTTGGTATAGTTTATTATGATCTCTCATACCGGTAATAGAACACGAATAGTTGAAAGGAAGTTTCTTTACATTTAAAGGAAAATCCACATTTATGAAATGCACTGTTCATCCTATTTTTAAGGTACACCATGCTGATTTCTGAAGCACAACACTATGCTTAATCGTTTCAGCGGAGACTTTTTCAAAATGACGTGAATAAATGTGGTTTGCTAAGGGTGGGGAGATCAATTGGCGGAGAGCAATTTAAAGGGCTACTAAAAGTAAAATACCAGTTGGGACGCTGTGCTAAGACATCTTACATTCAGAAACAGAGCAGCCTAAATGCTCAGATTTTACAGAATGTCAGATCATTAACCTGTCAATGTGTTTGAAGCTATTGCTGTCTGTTATTAGCAAAACTACTGCCTAAAAGAGGCTGAATACAGTGTCTTTCAGTGGTTTTACAGACAGTTTAACTGTATTTATGAATGTAAAAAACAAAAACTTTTGTATGACAACTTGTGTTTTTACATTTAGTAGTCCTTTTAAACTATGAAATCATTGTGAATATGCATGAGTAGTTTTCAGCAATCTAGCCATAAGCTGGGCTACGTGCCCCTCGGTGCTCAACACATATCTGATGTTCAAGTTTTAAGCAATTTCTGGAGTGCCAAAGCTCACTGATTTTGTTTTTTGTTTTTTTCGTATTGTAAATAACACTTAAAGCTATGTACCTAAAATGTAAGGTAAACTATATGACGAGACAAGTTAGATTGGGTTGGAACATAAGATATCTAAATGTACCATTACAGCTGAATGCAAGACTTTTGGTCTTTATTTTATATGCAAAGAGCAGTGATAGATGGAAGTCAAAGCAAGCAATCGGATTTCAAGACCTGTGGAAGTGGATTTTTGATTTGTTATGGGTATTGCACATTGCTCGTTTTGTGGTTACCCATGAGAATTGGCTTCCTCTGTTTTTTGTTTTTTTTGTAATGGTAAAAAATTGGCAAAAATAGAATGTACCTTTTTAATGTTAAAGTATACCGATTGCCATAAAGTGGTGCTAGCAGGCCTTTTTTTTATGTAAACATGATACTTTAGATAATGTGGCCTGTTTCTTGTATGCACTTGCCGTCATATTGATGCACTTTTTGCTTCATGACATAGTGACTTTATTGTATCCTGGTGAATTGATAGGTATACTATCCTTATGTTCATCACTGCAGATTTCGCTTGTTGCGGCTAAGTTGTCTCTTGAAAAAATACAAGTCCACCCTTAGACAGGCCTCTAAGTGTCTATTGTCTCCTCTTCTTTTTTTTTTTTTGTGGCTAACACAATTGGAAAGTGAAAAATAATCTGTGGAACAGAGACAATGCTAATGGTTTAAATAGATGGCTTGCACCTGTTTTCAGAGATCACTTAGCTTGAAGCATGTTGCTTGTTGCGTGTTTTTTGTATACTACAGCCGATATCTTCAGTTCCAACTCATGTCTAAAATGTTTACATTTATATTTGTGAATGTTTCTAGAAGATCTCTCATATAAAGGCACCTCTGTATTACACAGTGAGCTGGACTTGACATCTCTATGAATTTCAAAATCTGGGCGCCTGTCTGTCACCTGTAGGCCCGGGTACTCATGGTATTTTGTGTTGGTCACATCTTTTTGTGTGGTGTTCAGGTTCTCTATATGGAACTGAGCGGGTTTTGTGCTCATTTCCTGGCAGAAGCAAAACATGCCAAATTTTATATCAACAGTTGAATGCGTCACTCTTTATGACTTGCTACGTCACTAAATTCATGATTACATGTCATCGTACGACTGCATTAGCTGCCCAATGTGCTGCTATTATTTTTATTTTTATTATTCCTATTTCAAACAGAAATTCTGTTCAATGTTTATAAAACATTAAAGAAATTTAACTTTGTTAAACACCATTAATACTTTGGTCTTTTGTTTGGGGGAAGAAAGGATGGTTAGTAGTAATTTGCCTTTACAAGGCAATTTAATAAAGTTGTGCCTCTGAAACTTTGAGCTATAGCTTTGATAAAGCTCTGTGTCTCGTTTTAAGTTGCTTTAAAACATTGTATTAGACCTTCAAACAAAATAAAGATTGTTTTGAAAACGATGACGTTGTCTGCCCGTTTTTTTGTAATGATGGTTATGTCCTCTTTTTAAAATGGTTGTAAACCTCAGACATGAAATATGAACAAAGCATATCCCTCTATAGTGTGTACTTGTCTCTATTGGAGCACTAAGTGTCATTTCTGTCTGCTGCCTCGTTCCTCTGCTATCAGCATGAATGACCTGACAAGTGTTCCTGACACTTGGGTCCATTCACACCTGAGCGATTTGCAGCGACAGCTGCAGCCGCTTGTTTTTTAGTTTTTTTGGGTTTTTTTTACATGATCGTTTTTGGGGCGGCACCATTCATTTGAATGGGCCTCCCACCCCTCCAAAAACGCTCATGTATCAAATCTTGGCATTTTTGCCGCGATTGTATCGAGCAACAAATCACGGCAAAATCACCCCGTGTTTGTGGTGCCATTAAGAAATCATGGCATCGCAAACTCATTCCGCGTATTGACGCGATTCTGGAATCGCAGGCAGAATCGCAGCTATTCTGCCCATGATCCTGATCGCTCAGGCCCGAACAGGGCTTAAGAGAGAAATGGTGACAGGGCAGGGACCTCCAGCTGATGGCCTCAGATCTGTTCCTGTGTGAAGGGGGGGGGGGGGGGGGTGTCGTGTCCCCGGGTGTCCCCTTCCCTCCAATCAGCTTTCCAAGCTCTCCTCACTGAGCTTTGCAAATTGAGACTTCAGCTTTCTGCCCTGTTTTCTCTGAACTCTCCGACAAGCTTACAAATTCAGCACTTTGAACAGATGTAGAGAAGTGTGCAGATAAACAGGTACAACTTATGTAGGAGGATTTGTTTAGTCTGTGTATCACCTTAGTCCAGCCACTTCACCGGGTAAATGTAAGCATTTACAACCACTTTAAGGGTACAGTACTGATGTATGAACGCTGGATGTTCCTGGCAGAAAGTTCCTGTCCAAAGAAACGCGAGTGTGGTCCGTATAGTGTGCAGATATCACACAAGGATTCTTCTAGCTCCCATAATGTTAAATAATACAAGAAAGATACAATTTACATGCATATTTGCACATAGGCATGTGAAATACTGACCAGTTATGCAAATTTTATGTATTTTTTTGGTTCTGATCTAAACGCAGCTCTTGCTTACTGATATTTATGCTCCTGTGTGTATGGATTAATTGGAAGCAATGGGCTGCATTCAGATCAGTAAAAAAATGCCTTTGTGTCTAAAATGATGAATAAATATATGATGCGGGGTAATGGGTAGAAAAGTCAACAGAAACTGATCTATGAGCTTTGGAAAGTAGGTCTTGCAGCACGCTGATTCAAGGTCATGTGTCAGTGGCTTAGGTCATGTGACACTCAGCAGCTCTAAGCTCTGGGTACTGATGTCATTCATTGTGACCACTATGGCTTTAGATCACCCAGAATTGGCATGATGTGTTACTTGTTTTTCAGTTGATTGGTAACTTTGCTGATTTTTTGCCTCCATAATGTCTGCCTCCCCTATAAAAGTATAACCAAACCCAAGAAGAAAATTGTAATGCAGCTTACCAGTCCTTAGATGTGGTGGCTGCAATTATTTTCAGGCTAAATATGTTTTTCACCAAATACAGAAAAATACCTTCTAATCCTAATAGAAATCAACTAGGTGTTCTGGGTGAAAGTGGGGGTGGCTACCTGTCAAAACCAGCTACCCCCCCCCAAAAAAAAAAAGTTGTCTAAGGCTGGCCATAGACGGAGTAAATTTCTCTCCTGCAACCCAAAGAAATTTGATCAATTCCCTCCATCAACACAGACAGATTATTACTAGCGGCTATAATAATCGCATGTAAAATCCAGCAGGCTGGTTGTACCAAACTTCATTGATCAACTTGGATACATTCAGCCTGCCCATACATGGTTCGAATCTCAGCTGGTTCCTGCTGAACTGGCTGAGATTTGAACAGTCTATGGTCGGCTTTAAAGTTGAGGAGGGGAGAGTCTTGTAAAAAATACAGGACTTCCTCTGAATGGCTGAGAAGCACTCAGCCTGACTCAACTTTGTTTCGGCAGCAGACGGGAAGTTGTCTGTGATGCTGGCAGAACACCGCTCTGGTCGAGTGGTTCTCAACCCTGTCCTCAAGTACCCCCAACAGGCCATTTTTTGGGAATTACTCTTATGCCCCGTACACACGATAGGATTTTTCGACGGAAAATGTTCGATGGGAGCTTGTTGTCGGAAATTCCGACCGTGTGCAGGCTCCATCGGACATTTTCCATCGGAATTTCCTACACACAAAATTTGAGATCTGGATCTCAAATTTTCCGTCAAAATCCGTTGTAAATTCCGATCATGTGTACACAATTGCAACGCACAAAGTTCCACGCATGCTCGGAATCAAGCAGAAGAGCCGCACTGGCTATTGAACTTCATTTTTCTAGGCTCGTCATATATGTGGTACGTCACCGCGTTCTTGACGTTTGGAATCTCTGACAAGATTTGTGTGACCGTGTGTATGTAAGACAAGTTTGAGCCAACATCCGTCAGAAAAAATCCATGGATTTTTGTTGTCGACATGTCCGATCGTGTGTGCGGGGCATTAGATAAAATAGCTGTCCAAAATACCAATCCATTGACTCTGATATAAAGCACCTGTGCAAGATGAAGGAAAACCTGCAAACATGGCCTGTTGGGGGTACTTGAGGACAGGGTTGAGAACCACTGCTGTACACTGTATGTAGAGAATGCTACTAGGGTATGATAGAGCCAACAGCGGCAGAATACCAAATGGAAATATTTTGTTTGGGCCAAACTAATTCATTAAAGTGAAAGGAAACCTGGACTTTGGCTTTTTTTTTGCAGGAAGGAAATGATATGAGAACAGTGGCGTTGTCCATAAGGGCATTTTACTTGTGTAAATGGATGGATGAGCGGCCCTGGTTGCAAGCAAATGCTCTTATCTGTGGTTCCCAGCATTCAGCCGCAGCCTGTCATTGATTTGCTGGGGATGCCATACTGCATGCAACAAATTTCCTGTCTCCTTATCTTAAAGTATTATTAAGGGCAAAACTTTTTTTTTTTTTGTTTTGGACAGAGTGGAGAGGGATTAGAACACCTATTAGGTTTTTTATGGCTGTCTGTTCCCCCGTTGGAGAGATTCACCCTCTCTATTTGTCCTGTTTACCATAATCATCAAAAGTGAAAGTAAAAAAAAAACCCTAAAATTTGGGTCGTCACCGGAAAAGTAATGGGAAATCTTCCAATGGGGACACTACTTCTAGTCTCCCCAAGAATTCCCTTAATGTTACAGGGATTCTCTCACTTCCTGTTTTGTCTATGGGACAGGAAGTCAAGGTATATCACCCCAATAGGACACATATGGCAAAACATATACTGACGGAGGTTGTAACGCTCCCTTACTCTATCCAAAATGTAAGAAAAAAGTTTTGCCTTCAGTTCTACTTGCACTGAGAAAAATGGGCGTCATTGCTGTCTTCCTTCTGAGGATGCTAGTAATTCAGCTGCCTGTTTTTAAGCTTTTACTGACAAGCATTAGATTGAAGCCAGGCCTCCTGATCTGTATACTTTGTATTAGCATTAGCAGTCAGGCAACCAAGAAAATGGGATATCCTAGATATTCTCCTACTCAAGTCTGCTTCAATTTCGATTCAGAATCCGAGTGACAATTACAGGAGCACGGGGATGAGGATTCTGGAAACTCCTACCTAGAGAATTAACCCATCCCTGCAGTTGCAAGGAAAATGCATTTCTTGGTAGTTGGTAAATGAGACTGCTGTTTCGTTTGTTGGCACTTTTAGATAAATTCTAACAAACATGGCATTATTCTATGTCTCTTCAGAAGGACTATGCCTGTGAAGTGAATGGCAGAATATGAATCTCAGTATGTTGTAATACAACTTTTCTAGGAGAAAGCAGATTACTGCAATGTTCTTGTTAGGTTTGGCAGGGATGTCCAGAGTTTGTCCTTCACCTGATGGTTAGAGTTGACATCCTGGCCAATACGAATTCTTTCCTAATTCATGGATCACATTCTTGGTTTAAGTAAACACACAGTGCGAAGAGTGTTAGGAAATCACTAAAACTGCTGCCCAGTGAAATACTAAAATGAAGGGCCAACATCTCGCCCCGATTAATCCACATTTTTAAAATGCAAAGTTAAAGTGATATCCTTCTAAATAACTGAACTTTCATAAGCTCTGGCAGGTTTAAATAAATAATTTTGTAGCTATGAGGGAGCTTTTAATTTACTTCCCATGTGATGACAAAGTTTTGTAAAGTGGTTGAGGATGGGAACCTCTAATTTAGGTTTGTATTGCTGTTTTGTCATTATTAGGGAATTATCACTTCTTTTTTGGTCACCAGAACAGCGAGGTGTTGGGATCTGTCTCAAGCAAAGACACAGAGGTTCTAACCCTATTCCCACTCTAACCAAAACTTAGAAATTCAGTATGTTTTGGTAGGCAGCTGCGCTTTTAAATGTGAAGTCTAGGCAGTCAGCTATATACACAATTCAAAGCAGGGGTCCCCTAGCTTTTCGGCTTATCAACCTCTTCATAAAGTTTCAGATTGTTCATCAACCACCAAGCATGTATGAAAATAATTTGATGCATACTACTTTAAATAATAGTACAGCAAATAATAGATAATCTTTTGAATACTGTCACCACTCTCTTCTGGCATCTGCCATTATGATTGTAACAGTGCTGAAATGTCGGTAAATATGCAGCAACTCGTTTTTTGGCAGAACTGTTATTGCTCTGGTGTACTCACTGGATCTCCAATGGTGTCTGGAGGTGGGGGAGTATGGGAAGTGAACACGTACATTGATCTTTTGTGGAAGGGCACAGCCACACAAAGCAAAGCATGCTGGTAAACAAGGCCAGTATAACCCTGCAGCAGATAGAGGCAACTCCAAGGCCACTCTTGCTGGTGGTTGATCATCCGACCCTTGGTATCAATGTCTTACTGCTAGCCACTTTACCCTCAGGAATAAGGATTAGTGTGGAGCTTTATAAAGGCCTTAAAATGTTTTTTTGCCTCATTCAGCCTTTAGCCATTTACAGTGCCTTGAAAAGTATGTCCACTTTATTCTGATACCCCTAACTTAAGTCTAGTGGAACAATCTGCCTTTAGAAGTCACCTAATTAGTAAATAAAGTCCACCTATTTTAATCTCCACATAAATACAGCTGAAGCCCTCAGAGGTTTGTTAGAAAACCTTAGTGAGCAAACCGCATCATGAAGGCCAAGGAACACACCAGACAGGTCAGGGATAAAGTTGTGGAGAAGTTCTTAGCAGGGTTAGGTTATAAAAAAAATATCCCAAGCTTTGAACATCTCACGGAGCACTGTTCAATCCATCATCTGAAAATAGAAAGAGTATGGCACAACTGCAAACCTACCAAGACATGACCATCCACCTAAACTGACAGGCCGGGCAAGGAGAGCATTAATCAGAGAAGCAGCCAAGAGGCCCATGGTAATTCTGGAGGAGCTGCAGAGATCCACAGCTCAGGTGGAAGAATCTGTCCACAGGACAACTATTAGTCATGCACTCCACAAATCTGGCCTTTATGGAAGAGTGATAGGAAGAAAGTCATAAGAAGTCCCGTTTGCAAAAAGCCATGTGGGGGACACTGCAAACATGTGAAAG
Organism: Lithobates clamitans; assembly: GCA_037952925.1. Lineage (NCBI taxonomy): Eukaryota > Metazoa > Chordata > Amphibia > Anura > Ranidae > Lithobates > Lithobates clamitans. Next base: position 2,497,448 of record JBBGZY010000448.1, read on the forward strand.
AAGGTGCTCTGGTTAGATGAGACCAAAATTGAACTTTTTGGCCTAAAAGCAAAACGCTATGTGTGGCGGAAAACGAACACTGCACATCACCCTAAACACACCATCCCCACTGTGAAACATGGTGGTGGCAGCATCATGTTGTGGGGACGCTTTTCTTTAGCAGGGACAGGGAAGCTGGTCAGAGTTGATGGAAGAAGGATGAAGCCAAATGCAGGGCAATCTTAGAAGAAAACATGTTAGACTCTGCAAAAGACTTGAGACTGGGGCGGAGGTTCACCTTCCAGCAGGACAATGACCCTAAACATACAGCCAAAGCTACAATGGAATAGTTTAGATCAAAGCATATTCATGTGATAGAATGGCCCTGTCAAAATCCAGACCTAAATCCAATTGAGAATCTGTGGCAAGACTTGAAGATTGCTGCTCACAGACGCTTTCTATCCAATCTAACAGAGCTTGAGCTATTTTGCAAAGAAGAATGGACAAAAATGTCACTTTAGATGTGCAAAGCTGGTAGAGACATACCCATAAAAAAATGGTAAACCATTTTATCATTTTCCTTCCACTTCACAATTATGTGCCACTTTGTGTTGGTCTATTACATAAAATCCCAATAAAATACATTTACATTTTTGGTTGTAACATGACAAAATAAAGAAAATGTCAAAGGGTGTGAAGACTTTTTCAAGGCACTGTATTAATCACCTATCGAGCTCTACATATTACTTTTGACTAACCAAACCCTTGGAGAGTCACATACTCCTCTTCCCTTCTCTGTCGGGGTCCCCCAAGGTTCTGTTCTTGGACCTCTTTTATTTTCAATCTACACCTCTTCCCTGGGTCAGCTGATAGCCTCTCATGGTTTTCAATATCATTTCTATGCTGATGACACGCAAATCTATCTCTCCACCCCTCAACTCACTCCATCAGTCTCTTCACGCATCACTAATTTACTAACCGACATATCTGTATGGATGTCACACCACTTCCTCAAACTCAACTTGTCCAAAACTGAGCTTATAATATTTCCTCCCCCACGTGCCTCTTCCCTTGACTTCTCTGTCAAGAGCAATGGCACAACCATCCACCCGTCCCCACATGTCAGGGTGCTAGGTGTTATCCTGGATTCTGAACTCTCCTTTCAGCCCCACATCCAATCACTTTCCAAATCTTGCCGCCTCAACCTCCGCAACATCTCTAAACTACGTCCCTTTCTAACCAATGAAACCACAAAGCTCCTGATTCACTCCCTGGTTATCTCTCGCCTTGACTACTGCAACTCACTCCTCATTGGCTTACTTTTAAACAGACTATACCCCCTGCAGTCCATCATGAATGCTGCTGCCAGACTTATCCACCTTACAAACCGCTCAGTGTCTGCTACCCCTCTCTGCCAATCCCTCCATTGGCTGCCACTCGCCCAACGAATTAAATTCAAAATACTAACAATAAGTTACAAAGCCATCCACAACTCTGCCCCCAGCTACATCACTAACCTAGTCTCAAAATACCAACCTAATCGCCATCTCCGTTCCTCCCAAGACCTCCTGCTCTCTAGCTCCCTCATCACCTCCTCCCATATCCGCCTCCGGGACTTCTCCCGAGCCTCGCCCATCCTCTGGAATTCCCTACCCCAATCTGTCAGACTGTCTCCAAATTTATCCACTTTTAGGCGATCCCTGAAAACTTTCCTCTTCAGAGAAGCCTATCCTGCCTCCATCTAATAACTGCACTATTTTCTCCATTAGCTTATCCCCCACAGCTATTACCCTTTTGTTTAACTTGACCCTCCCTCCTAGATTGTAAGCTCTAACGAGCAGGGCCCTCTGATTCCTCCTGTATTGAATTGTATTGTACTTGTATTGTCTGCCCTAATGTTGTAAAGCGCTGCGTAAACTGTCGGCGCTATATAAATCCTGTATAATAATAATAATAATAACCATAGGGTCAATACTGACCATTTAGCAGAACCATGATTTAAATACCAATATGGAAACTCTTTTATCCTGAAAAAATGTATATTTTATTTTTTTTCATTTTCTTTCTTTGCCAAAAAAACAAGATCTCTAAAGGACTCACTATTCCTCTTATTAAATACAGTGGGCTATCTTCTTTCCAAAATGCTATCATTTAGCAGATGTTTCTACTGTTCTGGCACTTCAAGGCCTTCGTACATGTGATAGGTAGGGATGGGCGAACAGCTCTGCCCAAGCTTAAGTTTGGGCCGAACTTTTGCTGTTCGGTTGTTCGGTCGTTCGGCGAACAGCCAGGTCGTAGACCATTTGTTCGGCCTCCCGAGTCAACCACAATGCATTGCAGCGCTGAACAGTGCATTGCAAGCCCCGATTGGCTGAAGCAGTGAAAGCCGTTTTGTGTGCGTTACTGCCAGTTTAACGCCATATAGTTCTGTGTGCGTTACTGTCAGTTTTATGCCATATTGTTTTGTGTGCGTCACTGCCAGTTAAAAGCCATATCGTTTTGTGTGCATCACTGCCAGTTTAACACCATATAGTTTTGCGTGCGTTACTGCCACTTTAACGCCATATCATTTTGTGTGCGTTACTGCCAGTTTAACGTCAAATAGTTATCTGCGTCACTGTACGTTTGGCATATTATATTGCAGTATATTATATTGTATCCGTGGAGTGTGTCTGTGTAGTGTGAGTATTCAAATTAAAGTGCATCTACGTACAGATTTCAACTTCTTCTTTACGTTTGCTTATAAGCACCGCCCCCTCCCACCCAATAATGTCTAGGAGGACAACAAGGAGAGGCAGATGTTCCCTTGGCACTGTAAGAGGGCCAGCAACAAATGTGTCCACAGGCAAAGGTGAACATAGTGGTCAGTCCTGAGGCAGGGCATCATTCCCTCTGTTTAGTGAGTTTGCCTGTGCTATCCAGCCACAGCATGCAGAGGAGGTGGTGGACTGGCTTACTAAACCTTCCTCATCCTCCTCATCCTCTGTCACGCAAGCAGAGAAGTGTGCAGTCCCCTGCAGTTGCCAGAGTGGATAAACCTGCCTCCTTGTCCACATCTATTCCTGCTATATGTTGGTTCTGAGGTTGAGGATGACAGGAACATGAGCCTGGAGAGAGGGAGGAACACTGGTAGACAAATTGGCATTCATGTTCCCCAAGCCGCAGCGTATTGCCAGGTCGTCTCCAGTGGTCCAATGATGAAGATGGAGATGATGATGATGAGGTCACTGATGCGACTTGGGTGCCAGATAGAGCAGAGGAGGAAACTGAGGGTGAGGCGGCACAACCCCAAGGAGGCCGACAAGAAAGAGTAGAGAGCAGCCACCCTATTCCATTCTGCAGCTGTTATTTCCCAGCACACTCCTCAAAGCTCAGCTGTCTGGGCCTTTTTCAGCACATCTGCAGCAAATCGCACTGTTGCTATCTGTAAACTGTGTCTCAGGCACATCAAACATGCAAAAACACCAACCATTTGGGTACCACATGCTTAACAAGGCATTTAACGTCCAACCACTCAGCTCGTTGGCAAGAGTACCTAAAAGCAACACAAAAGGGGCACAAATCTGTCCCTCCTCCTTCTCCTTACCCACTTCAGTCTGCCTCTGCGATGCCAAGTCATTACCTTTCAGAAACTTCCACTGACAATGATGATGGTATAGCACAGGGTGTCCCGGGTCCTAGCAGCACATCTGCCAGCAGCACACCACCAGCTGTAGACTGTAGCCGGCAAATTTCTCTGCCCCACCTGCTGCAGCAGAAAACTAAAAATATAGTCCCTGCCACCCACATGCCCAGCGTCTGAATGCCAGCTTGTCAAAGCTCTGCAGGGACAGGCCCAGAGGTGGTTCACACTACGCCAGCTGGAGCCAGGAATGGTGGTGTCCGATAATGGCTCAAACCTCCTGTCCACCCTTAGATAGGAAAAGCTTACACATGTGCCATGCCTGGCACGTGTCCTCAATTTGGTGGTGCAGCGTTTCCTAAGTATGTACCAAGGGTTGCAAGATGTACTAAAGCAGGCCAGAAGAGTCTGTAGCCATTTCAGGCAGTCATACACAGCCAGAGCTCGGTTGGCTGAAATTCAGTGGGAATTCCACCTGCCTGTAAACCGCCTGATTTGTGACATGCCCACCAGGTGGAACTCAACTTTGCAGTGGCTATACATGCAGCAGAGGGTCGTCAACGAGTACCTGTGCCAGTACGGCATGACAACAGGCTCAGGCCGCCTCTGCTTTTTTCCCCATGCCAATGGCTGATCATTAAGGATGCATGCACTGTATTGTCACCATTTGAGGAGGCCACAAGGATGGTGAGAAGTGACAGTGCATGCATCAGTGACACAATCCCTGTTGTGTTCCTGCTGGAGCAGACTCTGCGTGGCATTATGGACAGGGCACTGGAGGCAGAGCAGCAAGAGGAAGAGGAGGACTTCATTTCCTCTCAAGGCCCACTTTATCCAGATGCCATCATTCCTATGTCACAGAACACACAGGAGGAGAGAGGGGAAGAGGATGAGGATTCTGGCACTTTCATAGGCTTTGAACAAGAGGAAGACATGCGTCAATATGTAAGCAATGGCTTTCCAACCCCAGGACCCTTGGGAGTAGTACGTGGCTGGGAGGAGGAAGTTCCAGATGCTGTCATTCTGAGTGAGCCCGAGGAGTCTGCTTCTCAAGGGTCGGCAAATTTGGGGCACATGGGCAACCTCATGCTTCAAAGCCTGCGAAAGGACCCAAGCATATGTGGCATAAAGGAGGATGATTACTGGTTGGCAACCCTCCTTGACTACCTTTATAAGGGGAAGGTCTCAGAACTCATCCCATCCCCACAGAGAGTGCAGAAGATAAAATCTCTTGAGGACACGCTAAAGAGGATTTTATTGAATGTTTTTCCTGACTCCAGTAGGTTACAGTGTCGTGGAAAACTTAGTTTTGAGTCTTCAGTTGGTCAAGAGAGGAGTGTTGAAGAAGGCATTTCAAAATTTTTTTAGTCCTCGCGGCCCAGGGCTGTCAGCTTCCACATCCTATCGGCAGCATCTGCATCACATTACCTCGGGGCCAAAACAGAGATGGAGAGCTTTCCAGCTGACGATCCACTAACTTACTGGGTCATGAGAATAGACCACTGGCCAGAACTTGCCCAGTATGCTATTGAGTTGTCGGGCTGCCTTGCATCCAGCGTGCTTTCACAACGGGCATTAAGTACTGCAGGAGGTTTAGTTACTGATCATAGAACGCATCTGTCCACAGACTCCGTGGACCGTTTGACTTTTATAAATATGAATCAGTCCTGGATTACAAGTTATGAAGCCCCTGATGCCGATGTCACTGATTAAGTCTTTTTGGTATGTGGAATCTCTGCAGGACTTTGAGGCTGCCTAGCTTTGAGGGGGTTCAATCATTTCATCTGGAAGAATGTTTTTGATATAGGTTTCATGGACACAATTAACACCCAAAGACCAATTTTTCAGCACCTGTTTGACAGGTGCATATAATTGCAATTTTTTATAGCAAGGCCAATTCTTGCTTTCATCAAGAGTACCTCTATAGGGTTACGGTGGGAAGGCGCCACAACACCCAAAGACCAATTTTTACGCACCCGTTACTTCTGTCCAAAGTCAAAGTGACACCAGAATGTATCCAAAAAATCTGTAATCTTGTTCCCAGTGCACTACATTGTGGCCTCATCATGCACACTGGCTCCCCAGCTGTTGCTGAGCAAAATAAAGGCAGCTTGCAGGGAAAATGTCATTTTTTTGGCTTTATAAATGCAATTATTGCTGCAGAAGATTCTAGACATGGTACAGATCTGCCACTTTACAGGTAGACAAAGGGGACCCCCAGGCACTACATTGGAAGGAATTTTTCATTTTTAAGCTTTCACTTTAAAAATCATAAAATCACTGCTCATTTAAAAATGAAGTTTTTCACAAACTTTTTTTTCATTCATACATGTCTCCCAGGGCAGGACCCGGACTCCTATAACCATTGTAGGCCCATTTACTTGCATATAAGCCTCCAAAATGGGCACTTTTGATTTTTGACGTTTGAGTCCCATTGACTTTAAAGGGGTCCGTTATTCGGGTCCCAACTTTCGTGGTGTTCGAAAGTTTTGGTGCAAACTGAACAGGGGTCCGTTCGGCCTATCCCTAGTGATAGGTAGTCAGGAAATTAGATGTGTAATTTATGCTCCTTGAAAGCCTAAATGTGCTCCTTGGATTTAGGGCTCCTCATGCAGCTAAGGTGCAAAAAAAGCCTCACATGTGGTATCACCATACTTGTAAGGAGTACTAGTATGTGTCTTGGGGCCCAAAACCTTTGGCTGGTCTGTGCTGTAATCAGGCACAGGTAGTTTACTGCTACTGCCTGTAACCAGGCGCAGGTAGGAGGCTGGTAATGGTACTGGCTGTAATCAGGCACTAGTTGTAGATCGTAAGAGGAGTGGCAATGGGTGCTGCAAGTGTAAACAAGCCCCTAGGCTGGTACTGGCTTTAATCGATCAGGCACTGGTGGTGGGCTGATACTGGCTGCAATAAGGCACTTGTATTAGGCTGTTGCTGGCTAAGTTACTAGCTGTAATCAGACACTGTTGCTCACTGGTACTAGCTGTAATCAGAATGTAGTAGCATTCCTCATGCACAATGGATGTTTAGTCCATGTTCATGAGATCCCAGTGTTTTGTGCTGGCAGAAGGCACAGGTGCACCATCCATCCCTGCTGCCAGTAGCCTATAAGACTCTATGAGAGGCTGAAAACTGCTGTGGCTGGATGGTGCACCGAGTGGTACTAATGTTTAGGGCATTTCGGGCATTGGTCCCAGCCACAGCAGCTTTCAGCCTCTTATAGCAGCCATTGCTTATATTTGTGATGCACTGTGATTGGTGAAAGCAATCACGTGGTACAGAGCCAATCTGAATGACTCTATTTTTTGTCTGTGATCCTCTGTGTCCAAACACAGCACAATCACAGGACTATTGTTTCTAGCATTCTAAAGTAATGAACCTCTTCTAGCTACTGAGAGAAACTTACCTTCCTATATGGAGGTTTATTCTCTCTCTGGATTATTTTCTAAGATGCAGGGCTATAGTTGAATCCTCAGTCTGTGAAAGTCATTGCTGGAACCATCTCATAGACTAAAATGCCCAGACCTGACACTAGACACAGCCCTGTCCAGTATCCTCCTGCCTCAGCACAAACCTCTGTTCCTTTGTTCTCACACCTGGACCCTCCAGCCCAGAGGAAGCTCTTGATTCATATGGCTAGGCCACATAGGGCAGCAGTCCCCAACCTTTTTACCTTTTTGGCACCAGGGACCGGTTTCACGGCAGCCAATTTTCCCGGGGGGGGGGGGGGGGGGGACCTTGGAGTCTGTCCTCAGCCCCCCTTTACAGCACAGTCCCCCCTTTATGTCAATGTCCTCAGTTCCTCTTCACATCACAGCCCCCTTTACCTTACAGTGCCCCTTTACATCATAGTCCACTTTAGATTAATGTAACGGGGACTGCTCTGTAAAGGGGGCACTGTAATGTAAAGGGGGCACTGTGATGTAAAGAGGATTGTACTGTAAAGGGGGCACTGTGATGTAAAGGGGACCAAAATGTAAAGGGGCACTGTAATAATTATAGCACCCCTTTAGAGTGCAGTTCCCTTTATATTACAGTGCCCCCTTTACAGTGCAATCCCATTTACATCACAGTACCCCTGCAGTCTGACCCCCCCCCCCCGCACCCTTTCCTCCGTAACATCACACTTCCCTATTCTAATTTCTGCCTCCCCTGCACTGGATTTCTACCTTTGGCATGGCAGAGGCTGTGATCAGTCCATGTGTCCTCTCCCAGCGCCCCTACTCACCCAACAATCTCAATCCTATCAGTAGAGCAGGGGGTGAGAGGAGCTCTCCATTCCAATCTTGAGCTCCTCCTGCCCTGCTGATTGGATGACATCGTTGGCTGGGTGGGCAGATGGGCTGCGAGAGAACACACAGACATGGCTGCACAGCAAGAGGTGAGCGGCAACCGCGGTCTGCGTTAGCTGTGCGGACCACAGTCGCTGCTCATCTCCTGCTGTGCGGCCCGGTCATCAATAGGCCCAGACCGGCCCGGGGGTTGGGGACTCCTATTATAAGGGATGTCTCAGCATCTTTTTTTGGCAATGTTCAATCACCAGAAGGTAGCTGCATATAGCCAAGTCGTAATGATTAACCTCTTTAGGACCAGCCATTGTGTACTGAAACAGTTGGTCAACTAACTTGTTGTTCTGGGAGGACATATTGGTAACTCCTCCCAAACCTGAGCATGTGTTTGTACGAACTATTGCATCTGACAAGCCATCCACACCACCTAGATGTATACTACAGTGAGCAGGGACGCTTCTTCTCCTACTTTACCATTGGGAGGGAAGTTTTCCAAGCCCTGTGATTTCAGTTTTAGGTGGATAGAATAAACACCAAGGGATCTGCACATTACTACAGATTAAGGTGGATCAGTTATATCTTGTTGTCTGCAGGGAAATTGAAGTTTGTTGTTTCCAATTGCTACGTTATCAGGACATATGAGAAAATGGCAAATTGTGATCTAGTAGTAGAGTGTACGATGCCCAGGGTTATAGAATAGAAGACCTATGAGTATGACTGGATTTACACTATAGTGTTACAGAAAAAACTAATTTTACTGCACTTTACAGCAACAAAATGCACTGACATGTACTAAATACAGTTGTAGTGAAAATGTGTGTGGGGGTGGATATGGTTTTCTGGGTGATACATTACTGTGTGTGTGCTACAAGACAAAAAATCGGTGTCACTGTGAAAATAAATTACAATCTCAATAATAAATTACAGCAAATGTTATTTAATAAATAAAGAACTATGTCTAGCCACTTGCCTGCTGGGCACTTAAACCCCCATCCTGCCCAGACCAATTTTCAGCTTTCGGTGCTCTCACACTTTGAATGACAATTACTCAGTCATGTAATACTGTACCCAAATTAATTTTTTGTCCTTTTTTTCATACAAATAGAGCTTTCTTTTGGTGGTATTTGATCACCTCTGGGTTTTTTATTTTTTGCGCTATAAATGAAAAAAAGACCGAAAATTTTGAAAAAAAACCCCACATTTTTCTTAGTTTCTGTGATAAAATTCTGCAAATTATTAATTTTTCTTCAAAAATGTTGGCCACAATTTATACTGCTACATATCTTTGGTAAAAATAACCCAAATTAGTGGATATTATTTGGTCTGTGTGAAAGTTAGAGTCTACAAGCTGTGTTGCAAATCATAAAAAATTGATCACACAGATGTACTGGTGGACTATCTCATTTCTTGCGACCCGAACAAGCCAGGAAAGTACAAATACCCCCCAAATGACCCATTTTTTGAAAGTAGACATTCCAAGGTATTTAGTAAGATGCATGGTGAGGTTTTTGAAATTGTAATTTTTTCCCACAATTTTTTGCAAAATGAAGATTTTTTTTTCCCACAAAATTGTCATTGTAATAGGTTATTTCTCTCACATGGCATGTGTATACCACAAATGACGCCCCAAAATACATTCTGCTGCTCCTAAGTATGGCGATACCACATGTGTGGGACTTTTTCACAGCCTAGCCACATAGAGAGACCCAACATGCAGGGAGCACCATCAGGTGTTCTAGGAGCATAAATGGCACATCTAACTGTCAGGAAAAGCCCTCTTGCAGTTATTCCAGCAGATTGAGGGTTAAACGAATGCCTGTGCATAGAAGCGCCATCCGGCGCACGCGCAATAGCGCTAATAGCGCTAATAGTGCTAACAAACGTACGCGCATGCGCAATAGCGCCAATAGGAACAACACTTGGCGCCAAAGATAGGCTATTTAAAGAAGACTGTTCCAATGCTGCCTTGCTGTCTGGTCTACAGCGTTTCCTGAGACCCCTGCTACCTTGTTACCGGTTTTCCTGTATCCAGTACTTACTTGGCTTGTTCCTGACTTACCTGCTTGCTGCCCGCCCCGATCTTGGCTTGGACTCTGACTATTCTCTTGGTTTGCCCTTCTGTACCTGATCTGCCCGCCAGTACCTTGACCCGGCTTGTCTGCACCTCCCTGCTGTCTGCAACCTGCTACAGTACTACAGTGCACCTCCCTGCTGTCTGCAACCTGCTACAGGACTACAGTGCACCTCCCTGCTATCTGCATCCTGCTACAGTACTACAGTGCACCTCCCTGCTGTCTGCAACCTGCTACAGGACTACAGTGCACCTCCCTGCTATCTGCATCCTGCTACAGTACTACAGTGCACCTCCCTGCTATCTGCATCCTGCTACAGTACTACAGTGCACCTCCCTGCTGTCTGCAATCTGCTACAGGACTACAGTGCACCTCCCTGCTATCTGCATCCTGCTACAGTACTACAGTGCACCTCCCTGCTGTCTGCAACCTGCTACAGGACTACAGTGCACCTCCCTGCTGTCTTCATTCGGCTACGGGACTACAGTGCACCTCTCTGTGACCTGCACCCTGCTACAGTACTACAGTGCACCTCCCTGCTGTCTGCAACCTGCTACAGGACTACAGTGCACCTCCCTGCTATCTGCATCCTGCTACAGTACTACAGTGCACCTCCCTGCTGTCTGCAACCTGCTACAGGACTACAGTGCACCTCCCTGCTATCTGCATCCTGCTACAGTACTACAGTGCACCTCCCTGCTATCTGCATCCTGCTACAGTACTACAGTGCACCTCCCTGCTGTCTGCAATCTGCTACAGGACTACAGTGCACCTCCCTGCTATCTGCATCCTGCTACAGTACTACAGTGCACCTCCCTGCTGTCTGCAACCTGCTACAGGACTACAGTGCACCTCCCTGCTGTCTTCATCCAGCTACGGGACTACAGTGCACCTCTCTGTTACCTGCACCCTGCTACAGTACTACAGTGCACCTCCCTGCTGTCTGCAACCTGCTACAGGACTACGGTGCACCTCCCTGCTGACTACAGGATCCTGCCTTCTACTTCAGTGTTCCAGTCAGGCACTTGTGCCCCTCTGTACTTTCGAGTCCCTGTTCACACCTTCAGGGGTTCTTAAGTCGGAGGCATACGAGAGGCCGTTCTCTGCATTCCGGGCTCCACCTACCAGGTACGTGACACTAACTTGTTGACTACCTATTACATTTTTGAAGGCCCTGGAGCACCAGGACAATGGAAACGCCAACAAAGGGACCCCATTTTGGAAAGCTAACACTCCAATGTATAATCTATGATGCATGAGTCTTTTGAACGGTTCATTTTTTTTCAGAAGTTTTTGGAATATGTGGGAAAAAAATGAAAACGCATTTTTTTTTACAAAAAGTTGTCCATTTATAAAATATTTCCAACACATAGCATGTACATAGCAAAATTGACACCCCAAAATATATTCTGCTACTCCTCCTGAGTATGGCGATACCACATGTATGAGACTTTTACACAGCCTGGCCACATACAGAGGCCCAACATTGAAATAGCACCTTCAGGCATTCTAGGAGCATAAATTACACATCTCATTTCTCAACCACTTATTACACTTTTGAAGGCCCTGGAGCACCAGGACAATGGAAATGTCCACAAAATGACCCCATTTTGGAGACCTAACACCCCAACATATAATCTACGAGACATAATAAGTCTTTTGAACGGTTCATTTTTTTCCAGAAGTTTTTGGAAAATGTGGAAAAAAAAATAAAACGCATTTTTTTTTACACAAAGTTGTCCATTTATAACATATTTCCAACACATAGCATGTACATAGCAAAAATGACACCCCAAAATACATTCTGCTACTCCTCCTGAGTATGGCGATACCACAAATGTGAGACTTTTACACAGCCTGGCCACATACAGAGGTCCAACAGGTCTGGGGACACATAACATCCACACACCAAGAATTACACCCCAAAATACATACTGCTGAGCAAAGGGTAAACAAAATTTTACCTGTGGTTTTAGTAGCGCAGTTGTCCACAGGAGGGGAGCACTGGTCCAGGCAGCAGGCAGGGACTTGGTCAGCAAAAGCGAATGCAATTGTCCAGGCAACAGGCAGGAATACTGTCCATAGTCAGTACAGGCAGCAGGCAGGGATACTGTCCATATACAGTCCAGGTTCAGTGCAGGTAGAGATGGTCAGCAGTGCCAAAATATTGGTCCTGGTAGTAGGCAGGAACATGGTCCATGTGGTGTGGTCAGTTCATGCCACAGGCAGAGGCATGATGGCATAGGTCCTACAGGCAGCAGGCAGAAGTAGGGCTTCCTTCAGGACAGGATGGGGACAGGGGTGGAGGCTTCTCCCACCCAAATCTCTTTGAAGCCTCCGAGTCTCCAGACCCTAATCTAGGAATGAGAAAACATCCAGAAAAACAATTCTGGAGCCCCTGAAATGTGAGAACCCTGTGTTATGAATCCCACTAGTCCAGTGGCAGGTTACAAGATCAGTCCAAGAGGCAGGCAAAAAGCATGGTCAAACAGTCCAGGGTCAGTTCCAGATCAGGCAGAGGTATGTACGGAATCGGTAGACAGAAGCGGGGTCGAATAACAAGTCAGGGTCAATTCCAGATCAGGCAGAGGTATGAACAGAATCGGAAGGCAGAAGCATGGTCGAATAACAAGCCAGGGTCAGTTACAGAGCAAGTAGAGGCATAAGGAGTGTGAAGGTAAATGGCAGGAAGTGAGGGTTATGTTCACAATACTTCACTAATAATTTAGTGAAGTATGGTAATGGCAGAAACAGTCAACTATGCAGAGGCCTGGTTGGGAAGGACATTGCAGACAATAATAAGTGATGTCTCTTCTAACGCCTGGGAGTGTAGAGGAGAATGTGGATGGTGGATGGTGTTTGGTGTGCAGCAACAGTGAATAGCAGTGGCCTGCCTGGAAGCCTCCTGCTAGGGGAATCTACCTGCAACAGAAACTAAAGGACTGTTTAACTGCAATAGCAGTTCTGGACTTTGCAAGTCGGATAAAATACCCCCAGACGGAGGAACGCTTCCTGGATTCGCAATCGTGGGATTTTCTACACATGCCTTTTATCCCTGCAGGTGTGAGGTAGTCCGGTGAGTGCAAGCACGAGTGGGGGTACAGTGAAGGACGGGGACTATATCAGTTAAAGCTGAGACCACGTTTTCACCAAAAGGACACATTTTTGGGACTTTGATCTTGGACATTAATGTTTCACATACCTTTTTTCTTATATACACAATTTTAAATTCTCGTTTTTTTGCACATGTGTTGGGGATTTCTATATATTATTTTATATTTTTTTCTATCTTCAATGCTACAATTGTTTGCTTGGATTGCAAAATACTGTCTTGATTGCTATAATTGTTTGTTTACTTGTGGGTACATTTCTCTATACACATATGGATACTTGATATATTGAGGTTAAGGCACATTTACATATAAATTTTTTAGGAGCACGTTGCACTTTACTACATCATCTGCTAGGGGTATTGTTTGCATTTGATACACCTTGCATTTGTAGGCACATTCCTCTATACACACATGGATACTTGTTATATTGAGGTTAAGGCACATTTACATATTTTTTAGGAGCACGTTGCACTTTACTGCACTATCTGCTAGGGGTATTGTTTGTATTTGATACACCTTAGCCCTTGTCACGTATTGTTTACACGCATAACCTCTTTTACAAATACTCTTATTTTATGTATTTATCAATTTTTTATTTATGTATCCTTTTATGCGCATATAGCCAGACAGCGCCAATTCCCCTGTTCAGAACATTACCCATTTTTGGATTTCACCTAGCTGATTTTCATTCATAGGGGGGCAGCAGTCCCTTCTTTCTCTTATTCCTAAGCGTGGAATTACCATCATACATGTGCTTGGATAAGGGTCTGATATGGATTTTAGGGGGACCCCTATGCAATAAAAAAAAAAATGGTGCAGGGTTCCCCTTAATATGCATACCAGACCTAAAGGGCCTGGTATGGATTTTGGGGGGACCCCCACGCAATTTAAAAAAAAAATTTTGGTTTGGAATTCCCCTTAATATATATACCAGACCCAGAGGGTCTGGTAATGGACTGGGTGGGGGGGGGCCATGCCGTTTTTTTCAATGAGTTTTATCTATATTGCCGAGACCCGACAATTCATTACAGCCGCGATCAGTTTTAAATTATTTTTTTCCTTTAGAAATGTCATTTTGATGTGGTACTGTTCTAAACACGGGAAAACTGCGCCACTTTACAGGCATGCTAAGGACACCCCTCAGACACGATGTTTAAAGGAATATTTCATTTTTATTGTTTCACTTTAAGCATTATTAAAATCACTGCTCCCGAAAAAAGAGACTTTTTAAAACTTTTTCTTGCAGTGATACATGTCCCCTGGTCCCCAAACACTTTTTCTGACAATAACTTGCATATAAGCTTTTAAAATGAGCACTTTTGGTTTTTCATGTTAGTGTCCCATAGACTTTAATGGGGTTCCACGGCTTTCGAATTTGCTGCGAACATCGCATAATGTTCGTTGTTCGCCAAACGTCCAAACAACCAAAGTTCGGCCCGAACTTATGCTCGGGCCAAACCGTTCGCCCATCCCTACATTACACCCCCCACCACCAGCCTGAACCATTGATACAAGACAAGATGGATCCATGCTTTCATGTTGTTTACGCCAAATTCTGACCCTACCATCTGAATGATGCAACTGAAATCAAGACTCATCAGTCCAGGCAACGTTTTTCCAATCTTCAATCTCCAACGTCCAGTTTTGGTGAGGCTGTGCACATTGTAGCCTTAGTTTCCTGTTCTTATAACAGTAGATCCCAGTGAATATCCCAGTAGATCAGCAGTTTTTAAAAATACTCAGACCAGCCCATCTCACACCAACAACCATGCCACATTCAAAGTCATCTAAATCCCCTTTCTACCCCATTCTAATGCCTGGTCGTCTTCACCACGTCTAGATGCGTAAATACTTGCTGCCATGTGATTGGCTGATTAGCAATTTGTGTTACCAAGCATATGAACAGGTGTACCTAATAAAGTGGCTGGTGAGTGTTATGCCCTGTACACGCGACCGGTTTTCGTGTCGGAATAAACTCTGAAGGTTTTATTCCAACGGAATTCCGCTCAAGCTGTCTTGCATACACACACTCACACCAAATTCCGACCGTCCAAAATGCGGTGATGTACAAAATGTACGACGGGACTAGAAAAGGACGTTTAATAGCCAGTAGCCAATAGCTTCCGTCTCGTAATTGCTTCAGAGCATGCGTCGTTTTTGGTACGTCGGAACAGCATACAGACGATTGGTTTTCCCGATAGGAATTGGTTACGTCGGAAAAATTTAGAACATGTTCTCTTTCTAGGTCCATCAGAATTTTCGACGTAAAAAGTCCGATGGGGCATACACACGATTGGAATATACGATGAAAAGCTCCCGTCTGACTTTTTCTGTCGGACATTCCTCTCGTGTGTACACGGCATAAGTTGTACCTGTCTGTCTGCAGTCTTCTGTAATTCTGTTCAAAGTGCTGAATTTTAAAACTTGTCTGGGAATTCAGAAAACAGGGGCAGAGAGCTGAAGTTGTACTCTGCAGAGCTCAGCGAGGACAGCTCTGAGAGCTGATTGGAGGGAAGGGACACACCCCCTACACACAGCACACAGGAACAGAGCTGAGGCTGTCAATCAGCTGGAGGTCCCTCTCCTGTCACCATTTTTGTCTTGGTGTCAGGAAAACTTGTCAGAAGTTATTTATGCTGATAGCAGAGGAATGAAGCAGCAGACAGAAATGACACTTAGTGCCCTTAATTAAGACAAGCACATATAGAGGGATATACTTTGTTCATATTTCATGTCTGAGGGTTACAACAACTTTAAGCCTACCTTACCACAAGACTATCTATCTATCTATCTATCTATCTATCTATCTATCTATCTATCTATCTATCTATCTATCTATCTATCTATCTATCTATCTATCTATCTATCTATCTATCTATCTCTTGTAATCCTGCACACCTTTCTCTGGATAATGCAGCATTGTGTGCAGATTTCTAAGGAAGAGCCGGGGATGTATTGTTCATTTGTAACTGTGAAGGTTAAGGCTTACTTTGAACCCCATACAGAAATAAATGAGATGATGTAATCTTTACCCTAAATGAATCATTGGTTTTATTTGCCTACTGTTACTCGCAAGATATATTCTTGTAAAAGGGAACTGATAAAATCTGCTTCCCATATTCATAGCATATAGCTTTATTTCCTCTTTATTCATGTCACAGGCCTGGAGAAATTATATGACGAGATGGGTATACACGTTTATCCCTCCTCTGGGCTTCACAATTGGCCTCCACCTTCATGTAGAAAGGGTACAGACACTAAAACTGTTCATGTATGCCTGCACAAAGAAGTGCCTTGATATTTTCTAAATTCCCCGTTGTGTTGTGAAAATGACATTTCATGCATGTTGTGCGTTACCGTGCGGTAAGACTTGCTACATTAGGAAGCCCATTCACCGTAACACACACAAAAAAAAATAAAAATTGCTGACCCTGTTTTGTTAACGCACAGTGGTCTGCTGCAGTGCGGGTACATTGTCCACTACTATAGCAATGTGTCGGGGGGGGGGGGCTTTCCAAATGAATGGCACCATAATGCATTGTTCTGGTATTGAAACGCAAAGATCTGAATGGGCACTTCAAGTGCAACTACAGCCAAAACTTTTTTATAAACCTTTTGACAGTCAAAGCACCCTTTAAAATGCTGCACAATCTCAAGGCACCCCATTCTAAAATGTAAAAAAACTAAACATAGTTTTACATCATGTAGCACCCTTAAGATTAGGAAGGGTTGTTAGTAAATGTATTTGCCAAGTGATAACTGCCTTGGCCAATTGATAGGAGGTCAATTGATTTCACCCTAATTCTGGAATTGCTGCAATTTTCTCTTCTGTCACTAGAGGGCTGGGTATCTGGTGGCATTAGATAGGACAAGGGCATTGCAAGGACAGATTAGGAATGAATGGGGTGTCTCAGCCAATGGGCAGGGATTTTCTTAGGTCCCTTGGCCTGCTGGGACAGCCTATTTATTTGGGTGAGGTCAGGTGATCGGGGTTCTGTGCCACCTGGACGGCTGTCTGGGTGGATGTGTGTTGTGCTGCCCTGGGCTGCTAGGCCAGAGCTTGAGGCCTATCCCGGGACCTCTGGCTGCAAGCTGTCTGAGGGCCTATCCAGAAGCAAGAGAGCAGCGTAGGGTTGGGATTAGGGCGTGCAGTCCAACCAGAAGTGACGGTTCTGCCAGCTGGAGAACCTGTCGTGGTTGGAGGTAGAGGGGAAGCTGTTGCCACTAAGGGACCATCCACCTTATTACCAGGGACCACAGTGAGTAGCTGAAGCAAGTACCAGAGCAGTATTCTCACCAACCGGGGATGGTGAAGATTTGGGAAACTTCAGCAGATGTCAAGCCAGGGACCCAGCCAGTGGAGGTGATGCTTGCAGAGCAATATTGTGTGCCAAGCCAGGTACCAAGCAGGATAGTGGGGTGACGCTTGAGGAGTATCTGTGAGTGCCAAGCTAGAGACCCAGCAGGGACGCGGGGGTGACGCTTGAGGAAGATACTGAATGAGAAGATTGGAAGAGCTCAGGGGATCCAGTGGCAGTGGATCAGCAAGTCTAGTGAAAGACTGGGAGCTCAGTTGAGTGAAGATCTACAACATCTATAGGAGATTGTAAAAGAAGTGAACAAGTTCATTACAACCTTTGTTAGAAACTGTTTCAAGATTGTTGCCATAGGAGACAGCGTTCCTACTCATGCAGATGTGGTGTCTTGCTGGGTGCCTTTCCCTGCGTGGCTGTCTACCTATAGAAGTCTCGGAGTCTGCTAATTAACATTGCAACTACTAAAGGGTGTCCTGGCCCTAAACCTCTCTCCCACAGTTCTGTTTAAGAAACAATAAATCTCTTTGCATTTAGGAAGTGTCTGGCGCCAATTAATCTACCTTGCATCGCACCCACCATGCCTTGTATCCCACTCTACACAGAAGGATGTTAGCTGTCCCTGACTCTGGAGGTCACCCTTAGGCTTGAAGAGGCCCGGGACTTGGCAACAATAATATATATAATGCAGCAACATCCACACACGTAGGAAACCCAACATTGGAGATGATTGATTTTTCTAAAGCAAGGGTCTCTAAAATTTTGAAACAAAGGGCCAGTTTACTGTCCTTCAAATATTGGGGAGCGGAACTGTGGACAATGGGAGTAGAAAAAGCCCTGGCATTGGTCGGATTAAACAATGCCATAGGCTTGGTGGTCAGAGTAAAAAAATTACATCATTGGTGTCAGTTGGAGGAATAGTGCCCCATCTTTAGTGTCAGTGGAAGGAATAGTACCCCAAGGGCAGGATAAGGGCAAGCAAAGGGCCACATCCAGCCCAAGAGCCGCAGTTTGGAGACCCCTGCTCTAAAGCAAACACACGTTTGCACACTGGTACTGAATAGTATTCCAATGTTTCTTTTCTCTCCCAGTTTCTCTGCCTCACTCAGCTAATGTGACCCAAGTTCTGATGGAGAGGAGCAGGGGAGGAACAAACAAGGATGCTGTGCAGGTGCCCAACGGTCTCCTTATCAACCGATAATGCCATTGGTTGTTAGGATGCTGGCGGCTAGAAGTTTGTAGTGGTGCACAATGAAAACCTGTGGCTTTGTGTAACTGACTTGTATACTATTTTTGGGCAATTTTTAGGCATTTTGCCAAGGCACCCCTAAAGAAATCGGAAGGCACCCCAGGGTGCTTGGGCACCTTGGTTGATAAAGGCTTGTTTAGAACACCTTCTTTTACTGCTGTAATTGCTGTAATTGTAACTGTTATTCATGTTTTTATTCACCATTCACACCTATTGGTATCAGTATTAAATCCAAAACCAAAAATGTAATATATTGCAGTTAACCAATCGGTAGATGTGGTGGCTTCATTTGTTTACTTTTTTAGGCTTTTTTCCCCTTGGTTTTCACCTGGTGATCTGGCCAGTAACCAGTATTAGGCCTCATGCACACTGGATGTAAAAAACGGCGCTATTACAGGCGTTTTACCTTTCTTTCAGCCTGTTTTCAAACCTCTATGTTAGCCTATGTAGCCATGCACACATATCAAAAGACAAAAAAGCAACGCTGGACTGGATTTAAAGTTAGTTTATTGCACTGTAAACAGTTACCAAGCAAATTACAAGAGGCTGTTAGTGCTGGCACAGACTGCAGCAGATAGTAAAAAGCATATAGCTATGTAAGTATATTATATTAAAAACTGTATCACCATGATGTCTGGATGAGAAGGGGTTAAATGCTTTCATCAGGCTCGCCGATCACACGTGGAGAGAGGTCATCCCAAAGAATGTGGGGAACTGTATTGTCCCGATGGAAGGAAGTGGGGTGATGGACAGCCTCTTACTTCTGATGTGAGGTCAGGTACTGTCAGAACTAAGAGGAATACAGTGTAAGCAGGAAGACACTGGCTGGCTGCAATGAAGGCTGGAACTGACCTCAATGATCCAACAGCGTGCCAAGCTGTTTGGAATGTAGTGTGTCTGCCGCTGCTGGAGGATGGAGCCGGGGAAGCTGAGTGTAGCCACTGGAGCCGGGCACGCGAGATGACGTCAGCGCTACTCCGGAAGCAGGATCCCTGTAGGTAGTGGTGAATTGCAAGCTGAAAAGTTTGCCGTAGCTTACATGTTTCGCGCGCATGCGCTTTATTACAGAACGATTTATAATATAACATATTTACATAGCTATATGCTTTTTATTATCTGCTGCAGTCTGTACCAGCACTAACAGTCTCTAATTTGCTGGGTAACTGTCTACAGTGCAATAAACTAACTTTAAATCCAGCCCATGGTTCATATACACACATATATATATATATATATATATATATATATATATATATATATATATATATATAATTTTGGCTCCTACCCATAGAGCGCTGCTTTTTTGTCTTTTGATTCCTGCTCCCCATTTCTCCAGTGGTTGGCAGCTGCACTGGATATCAGTTTTATCCACATATATCATAGGCGTGCGCAAGGGGTGTGCCAGGTGTGCCTGGGCACGCCCTAATCCTGGAGTTGGCAACCCATCAATTGTAGGCAGGTGGAAGCTGGAGTGGAAATTAATGAACCGATCTGTATTTTCTTCTGCAGCAGCTGAAAGTAGGCTTCTCCTCCTGTTACTCTCGCCAATATTCAGCTGCCACAGGAGGAAAATACAGGGGATTGGTACCAATGTATGCCACCCCTCTTGTCCCAGTTCCTTTTCTTTCTGCTGTCCAGGTCCCCCTGTGTGCTCACCTGCTCCCCCCCATTGTTTTAGGATGACGAGTGGGGAAGAGGCCGGTTAATATGTCACAAATGCATATGTGTTGGAGTTTTGAGGTGCACACCCTAATACAATAGGCTGCGCACACCTATGACATATATCCACATATGACTGACAGTTTCTAGCGCTTCTGGAACTTGTTGTTCACCATGCACACATAGGCATTTACAGGCATATTACAGGAGGGGCATTTAGCGGCTGAAAAAAATACACCACCAGCACATTCAAGAGAGGAGCTTTTGGGCAGAATAAATGCTGAACAACCTAAATGCGTGTAAACTTGTCTGAATCATACCTCCCAATTTTTTGAGATTGGGACACCTATTAGCAAAAATATGTAGCATAGGACACACCCCCTGCCACACCCCTTTATAAGAGAATTCTTAAAAAAAAAAAAAGATTAGTTAAAACCACAAGTGCTGTTTTTTTCTCACTACTATTCCTTTATATTGGCTTTTAAAATTTACAAATGCAGCACTTTAGAGATTGGATGAAAGGTTTAGCACTGGGAAACACTTTTTGAAAGATAAATAGTGCATTTTATATACAACTATATATATCAGACCAAATGAGGAGGAAAGAGGGACTTTGTTCCAAATCAGGGACAGTCCCACGAAATCAGGGACAGTTGGGGGCTATGCTAAATGCTAGGTGCTCATTCACTACAATGGGCAGAATAAATTCATATTCTGGCCAATGGAATCAATGAATGCCCAAGCACTTGACACACCTAACCACACCTAAGCACATGCACAAAATGCATTTTTTGCTTTTTTTAAAAACAGGAGAGTAAAAGAAAAAACTGTGTGCAAAAGGCCTTAGAGTGCCTCCACTCTGGATAAAGGAGCACAGGGGCACCATTGGACAGTAGCATTGTCAGTCTGAGGGGAGGGCAGTGTTAGAAGTACTAGCAGATTTAGATACCTTAACAAATTGAAGCTGAATTCCATCTCAAACTGCAGTTACATGCAGTTACAGCAACAGTCTTTTTCTTTTAGAATAAAGATTTTACATGGATAAACAAAAGCTGATCATTGTAAGCACCCCTATCAGTGATAAATGATTTCTCTCAAAACTCTGCTACATTTGCAAGAGAGCTTGTTCTGTTGAAAAACAACAGACTTACTGTCAAGCTCACCAGATGAAAATAGAAAAAGAAGACGAATGCAGCCATCACATCTAAGAAATCGTAAACTGCTATAAAGTGTTTGCTTTTGGATTTAATACACCTTTACACATGTCCCAGCTTTTTGAGATGGGGACGAGGGACACCTATGAGTAAAAGTATGTAGGCATAGGACACACCCCCTGCCACACCCCCTTAAAGGAGACTTATACAAATTAAATGATTAGTTACACCCACAAGTGTTTTTTTTTTTTTACCTCTATTATTCCTTTAGATTGGCTTTTGACATTTACAAAGGCGGCAATTTAGAAATTGGATGAAAGGTTTAGCACTGGGAAACACTTTTTGATAGATAAGTAGTGCATTTTATATACAACTATATGAATCAGACCAAAATAAGGGACAAATGAGGAGGAAAGAGGGACTTTGCTTCAAATCCGGGACGGTCTCTCTAAATCAGGGAGATCAGGGACAGTTGGGAGCTATGCCTTTAGGACTCAAGAATATTGGGCGTTTGTCCAACTCTTGTGGATGTCTTTCGCGTGGCAGGACAAAAGAAGCGTAAAAACGCAAGCGAGCGTTTGGGCATTCATTCATTTCATTATCCAGAATGTTGTTTTATTCTGGCCATTAAAATGTATGAACCTTCAAGTGCTAAATGTGCCTAGCGTTTAGGCACATTAGGCATTTTTCTGGTCCAATGCTCCTCTCCTGAACATGATTTTGTGTGTTTAGATTTCTGCCGTAAACATTCCTGTGTAGCGTCACATATGGCGACCCATCACATTTCGCTACCCACTGGAGTGCGCATGTGCGACGACGCCATATGCGTTCCAACACTTTTACGACAAAACTCCACCTCTAAGTCCAGGTTCAAGCCCCACAATCCAAGTGGACATAGAGTTAGATTATAATTATGCCGAGCGAAGCGAGCCCACGAGGGGTGTGGAATTTTGTCGTAAAAGTGGTGGAACGCATATGGCGGTACCGCGCATGCGCACTCCAGCGGGTAGCAAAATGTGATGGGTCGCCATATGTGATGCTACACCTGCCTTAAATAAGGTATGCCACATCCAAGATGGCCACCAGAGTCACATGGGGCGGCCAGCATCCAATCAGATTGTTATGCCAGTGACTCAGGAAACCATAGAGGAACCATGTTCCTCATGACTTCCTCTCTCTCTGCAATTCCGCTGCAGTTGAGCGCCACCTGCAGTGGAGACAGCAGACTGCACCTGCCTACAGGTACAAGTTATAATGTAGAACCCTGTGCAATATAAAATACAAACAATATCATTTATAAATACAAAAGAACAAGGAGACGGGACTTTAAATGAAGTATGCAGAGGATCTAGTGTTGTGTGGCATTATAATTAACATATCTGTAATATATGTAAAGGAGTAGGACATTAGTCTCATAATTCATATTCTATAGAAAATTGATATACCACATATATAATTAACCACTTCAGCCCCGGAAGGATTTACCCCCTTCCTGACCAGAGCACTTTTTACAATTTGGCACTGCGTCGCTTTAACTGCTAATTGCGCGGTCATGCAATGGTGTACCCAAACGAAATTTGCGTCCTTTTCTTCCCACAAATAGAGCTTTCTTTTGATGGTATTTGATCACCTCTGCCATTTTTATTTTTTGCGCTATAAACGGAAAAAGACCGAAAATTTTGAAAAAAAATGATATTTTCTACTTTTTGTTATAAAAAAAATCCAATAAACTCAATTTTAGTCATACATTTAGGCCAAAATGTATTCGGCCACATGTCTTTGGTAAAAAAAAAGTCAATAAGCGTATATTTATTGGTTTGCGCAAAAGTTATAGCGCCTACAAACTAGGGTACATTTTCTGGAATTTACACAGCTTTTAGTTTATGACTGCCTATGTCATTTCTTGAGGTGCTAAAATGGCAGGGCAGTACAAAACCCCCCCAAATGACCCCATTTTGGAAAGTAGACACCCCAAGGAAATTGCTGAGAGGCATGTTGAACCCACTGAATATTTATTTTTTTTGTCCCAGGTGATTGAATAATGACAAAAAAAAAAAAAAAAAAAAATTTACAAAAAGTTGTCACTAAATGATATATTGCTCACACAGGCCATGGGCATATGTGGAATTGCACCCCAAAATACATTCAGCTGCTTCTCCTGAGTACGGGGATACCACATGTGTGGGACTTTTTGGGAGCCTAGCCGCGTATGGGGCCCCGAAAACCAAGCACCGCCTTCAGGATTTCTAAGGGCATAGATTTTTGATTACACTCCTCACTACCTATCACAGTTTTGAAGGCCATAAAATGCCAAGATGGCACAAAACACCCCCAAATGACCCCATTTTGGAAAGTAGACACCCCAAGCTATTTGCTGAGAGGTATGTTGAGTCCATGGAATATTTTATTTTTTGACACAAGTTGTGGGAATGTGACAATTTTTTTTTTTTTTGCACAAAGTTGTCACTAAATGATATATTGCTCACACAGGCCATGGGCATATGTGGAATTGTACCCCAAAATACATTTAGCTGCTTCTCCTGAGTATGGGGATACCACATGTGTGGGACTTTTTGGGAGCCTAGCCGCGTACGGGGCCCCGAAAACCAATCACCGCCTTTAGGATTTCTAAGGGCATAAATTTTTCATTTCACTCCTCACTACCTATCAGAGTTTTGAAGGCCATAAAATGCCAAGATGGCACAAAACCCCCCCAAATGACCCCATTTTGGAAAGTAGACACCCCAAGCTGTTTGCTGAGAGGCATGTTGAGTCCATGGAATATTTTATATTTTGACACAAGTTGCTGGAAAGTGACAATTTTTTTTTTATTTTTTTATTTTTTTGCACAAAGTTGTCACTAAATGATATATTCCTCAAACATGCCATGGGCATATGTGGAATTGCACCCCAAAATATATTCTGCTGCTTCTCCTGAGTACGGGGATACCACATGTGTGGGACTTTTTGGGAGCCTAGCCGCGTACGGGGCCCCGAAAACCAAGCACCGCCTTCAGGATTTCTAAGGGCATAAATTTTTGATTTCACTTCTCACTACCTATCACAGTTTTGAAGGCCATAAAATGCCAAGATGGCACAAAACCCCCCCAAATGACCCCATTTTGGAAAGTAGACACCCCAAGCTATTTGCTGAGAGGCATGTTGAGTCCATGGAATATTTTATTTTTTGACACAAGTTGCGGGAATGTGAGAATTTTTTTTTTTTTGCACAAAGTTGTCACTAAATGATATATTGCTCACACAGGCCATGGGCATATGTGGAATTGCACCCCAAAATACATTCTGCTGATTCTCCTGAGTACGAGGATACCACATGTGTGGGACTTTTTGGGAGCCTAGCTGCGTACGGGGCCCCGAAAACCCAGCACCGCCTTCAGGATTTCTAAGGGTGTAAAGTTGTAATTTCACTCCCCACTACCTATCACATTTTTGAAGGCCATAAAATGCCCAGATGGCACAAACCCCCCCCAATTGACCCCATTTTGGAAAGTAGACACCCCAAGCTATTTGCTGAGAGGCATGTTGAGTCCATGGAATATTTTATATTTTGACACAAGTTGCGGGAAAGTGACAATTTTTTTTTTTTTTTTTTTTTTTTTGCACAAAGTTGTCACTAAATGATATATTGTTCAAACATGCCATGGGCATATGTGGAATTACACCCCAAAATATATTCTGCTGCTTCTTCTGAGTACGGGGATACCACATGTGTGGGACTTTTTGGGAGCCTAGCCGCGTACGGGGCCCCGAAAACCAAGCACCGCCTTCAGGATTTCTAAGGGCATACATTTTTGATTTTACTCCTCACTACCTATCACAGTTTTGAAGGCCATAAAATGCCAAGATGGCACAAACCCCCCCCAAATGACCCCATTTTGGAAAGTAGACACCCCAAGCTATTTGCTGAGAGGCATGGTGAGTATTTTGCAGCTCTCATTTGTTTTTGAAAATGAAGAAAGGCAAGAAAAACGTATTTTTTTTTTCTTTTTTCAATTTTCAAAACTTTGTGAAAAAAAGTGAGGTCTGCAAAATACTCACTATACCTCTCAGCAAATAGCTTTGGGTGTCTATTTTCCAAAATGGGGTCATTTGGGGGGGGGTTGTGCCATCTGGGCATTCCATGGCCTCCGAAACTGTGATAGGCAGTGAAGAGTGAAATCAAAAATTTACGCCCTTAGAAAGCCTGAAGGCGGGGCTTGGTTTTTGGGGTCCCGTACGCGGCTAGGCTCCCAAAAAGTCTCACACATGTGGTATCCCCGTACTCAGGAGAAGCAACAGAATGTATTTTGGGGTGTAATTTCACATATTCCCATGGCATGTTTGAGCAATATATCATTTAGTAACAACTTTGTGCAAAAAAAAAAAAAAAAAAAAAAAATTTGTCTTTTTCCCGCAACTTGTGTCACAATATAAAATATTCAATGGACTCGACATGCCTCTCAGCAAATAGCTTGGGGTGTCTACTTTCCAAAATGGGGTCATTTGGGGGAGTTTTGAACTGTCCTGGCATTTTATGCACAACATTTAGAAGCTTATGTCACACATCGACCACTCTTCTAACCACTTGAAGACAAAGCCCTTTCTGACACTTATTGTTTACATGAAAAAATTATTTTTTTTTGCAAAAAAATTACTTTGAACCCCCAAACATTATATATTTTTTTAAAGCAAATGCCCTACAGATTAAAATGGTGGGTGTTTAATTTTTTTTTTTCACACAGTATTTGCGCAGCGATTTTTCAAACGCATTTTTTGGGGAAAAAACACACTTTTTTAAATTTTAATACACTAAAACACACTATTTTGTCAAAATGTTTGATGAAATAAAAAAGATGATCTTAGGCCGAGTACATGGATACCAAACATGACATGCTTTAAAATTGCGCACAAACGTGCAGTGGCGACAAACTAAATACATTTTTAAAAGCCTTTAAAAGCCTTTACAGGTTACCACTTTAGATTTACAGAGGAGGTCTACTGCTAAAATTACTGCCCTCGATCTGACCTTCGCGGTGATACCTCACATGCATGGTGCAATTGCTGTTTACATTTGACGCCAGACCGACGCTTGCGTTCGCCTTTGTGCGAGAGCAGGGGGGGGGCAGGGGTGCTTTTTTTTTTTTATTTTTTTTTTTAATTATTTTTTTTGCTTTTTTATCTTATTTTTAAACTGTTCCTTTCATTTTTATTTTTTTTTTTATCATTTTTATTGTTATCTCAGGGAATGTAAATATCCCCCATGATAGCAATAGGTAGTGACAGGTACTCTTTTTAGAAAAAATTGGGGTCTATTAGACCCTAGATCTCTCCTCTGCCCTCAAAGCATCTGACCACACCAAGATCGGTGTGATAAAATGCTTTCCCAATTTCCCAATGGCGCTGTTTACATCCGGCGAAATCTAAGTCATGAAATGCTTGTAGCTTCCAGTTTCTTAGGCCATAGAGATGTTTGGAGCCATTCTGGTCTCTGATCAGCTCTATGGTCAGCTGGCTGAATCACCGGCTGCATTCTCAAGTTCCCTGTTGGGACAGGAGAGCCAGAGAAAAACATGGACGACGGTGTGGGGGGGGGGGGGGCATTCCCTCCCACTGCTTGTAAAAGCAGTCTAGAGGCTAATTAGCCGCTAGGATTGCTTTTACAAGAAAGCCGACCACTGGCTGAAAAGAATGATACCAAGATGATACCTAAACCTGCAGGCATCATTCTGGTATAACCACTCAAAGTCCAGCAACATACCTGTACGTTGCTGGTCCTTGTTGGGCATACATTGTAAACTTTTTTTTCATGCAGCCTGTGGGCTGAACGAAAAAAAGATATTGATCGGTGGGTATGCCCACCATTAGAATACCTCCCTTCATCCACCCACTTCTAATGATGGGCATACATGCACCATTTATATATGCCGAAGCATGGGGGCATCCTCCCGCAAAAGGCAGGAGCAAATCGCTCCTCCACCCACTACTGCCCCCACGCTTCGGCATATATGCTGAAGTATGTAACTGTGGTGGTGAAATCACCTCCGACAGCGCTGGAGTCGCGGCTTTATGTATCGTGGGAGCAAACGCTGTTGCTGTCAAGATAAATAAATCCGCTCTGCAGCTGAATGGCGTACCTGCTAAGCAAATGATGGTTAACAAAAAAACAAAGTAACATTACAGTATAACAGTATTACTTACCATACCTGCAAAGCAAAATACAAAAAAAACATAGTAAAAAATAAAACATTTAACGCAACCTGTGCCTACCTAAAAATATATATATGCCGAAGCATGGGGGCATCCTCCCGCAAAAGGCAGGAGCAAATCGCTCCTCCACCCACTGCTGCCCCCACGCTTCGGCATATATGCTGAAGTATGTAACTGTGGTGGTGAAATCACCTCCGACAGCGCTGGAGTCGCGGCTTTATGTATCGTGGGAGCAAACGCTGTTGCTGTCAAGATAAATAAATCCGCTCTGCAGCTGAATGGCGTACCTGAAAACACAAAGGTGGTTAACAATAAAAAAAACAAAGTATAAAAAAATTGCATACCTATAAAGCAAACATGATAAAAACATAACAATAAAACATTGCAGTATAGAATGCAGAACAATAGAGAGAGAATAGAGAGAGAACAATAAAACAACAACTATTTTTGGTTTTTTTATTTTATATTTTTTTTGTGTTTTTTTCTTTTTTTTTACTTTTTTTTGTTTTTTTTACACTTTTTTTTGTAACTTTAACTTTTTTAACTTTTACCAGGTTTGGGTCTCTCAAAATGCGACAGCATCTTGGGAGACCCTGTGGAAGTGTGCCTAGTCTGTGCAGTGCTGTACCCTACGCTAATACTCCACTAGTGTGTGGTAGCGTTCAAAACATTCACCAATGCAAAGACCAGGATTGCCAGGACAGAGGGGACAACAATACCGGGTGTCACGCCTAAATCCGCGCTTGCTGCAGACACGACATCTTTTTTGGGGGGTTCGTTGGGTAGGGGTACTCGGGAGGGCATAAAGAAAATGCCTCTCATGCAGCCGGCTTACTGCATTTGGTTGGGGATGGTGAGGTGGAGCACCGTCTGGATACAGAAGGGCTCTGACGATCTCTTCCTGGAATTTAAGGAAGGATCCAGTCCGTCCTGAAGCTCTGTATAGCACATAAGCATTCAGCAAACCCAATTGAAATAAGTAAACAGACACTTTTTTGTACCAGCGTCTGGCCTTACGGGCAATTAGGTACGGCGCCAACAACTGGTCGTTGAGGTCCACCCCTCCCATATTAAGGTTATATTCGTGGACACAGAGGGGTTTCTCCACAACACCAGTCGCCGTAGGAATTTGGACCATCGTGTCTGCATGAAGGGAGGTGAGAACGAAAACATTCTTCTTATCCCTCCACTTCATAGCGAGCAAATTATTATACTTCAAGCAGGCTCTCTCCCCCAGCCTAAGACGGGAATCTACAAGCCGCTGGGGAAAGCCCCGGCGATTAGGTCGCACGGTGCCACATGCTCCAATCTGATGATCAAAAAGGTGGCTAAAAAGTGGCACGCTCGTATAATAATTGTCCACGTACAAGTGGTACCCCTTTCCGAATAAGGGTGACACCAAGTCCCACACTATCTTGCCAGCGCTTCCTATGTAGTCAGGGCAGTTTGTCGGCTCTACGTGACTATCTTTGCCCTCGTAAACCATAAATCTACATGTATAGCCTGTGGCCCTGTCACAGAGCTTATACATCTTGACCCCGTATCTGGCACGCTTGCTGGGAAGGTACTGTTTGAATGACAAGCGGCCAGAAAATTTAACCAGGGACTCATCAACGCAGACAACTTGATGGGGGGTAAACAAGTCTGCAAAACGTTGGTTGAAGTGGTTTACGAGGGGCCGAATTTTGTAGAGCCGATCGTATTCAGGGTCTCCACGAGGACGACAGAGTTCATTGTCGTTGAAGTGCATGAACCGCAAAATCTGCTCGTATCGTGCCCTGGCCATGGAAGCAGAGAACAAGGGTGAATGGTAAATTGGGTCAGTGGACCAATATGACCGCAACTCACTCTTTTTATTCAACCCCATGAGGAGGGAAAGGCCCAGAAAGATCTTAAATTCGGAGACCGTAATTGGTCTCCAATCTCTGGCAAGGGTGGACTGGGGCATAGTGGCGATGTATTGACCAGCGTATAAATTGCTTTGGTCCACAATAGATCTAAAGAGATCTTCGGTGAAAAACAGCGAATAAAAATCCAGTGGCATAAAGTCAACTGTTTCCACCTGAATTCCGGGTTGGCCAGTGAAAGGGGGAAGTAAGGGTGCTGCAGAAGTGGTGGGTACCCAATTCGGATTGGCCAATGCAGCAGGAAGGGCACTATGGGCACGACGGGCCTGTGTTCGTCTTCTTGGTGGCAGCGGGACACTACTAGTGCTTGCCACCTCGCCAGCTTGAACTGCACTTATGGGACTCGCCACGTCACCACGTGATACTGCAGTGCTGGATGTACGACCAGGGTGTACTAGGCCGCTGGTGCTTGCCAGTTCACCAGAAGGAGTAGCGGCACTAGTACCTCTCTGCTCCCTACGAGAGCCCTGCGGTTCATGCACTTCAAGGACAGCATAAGTTCGGGGTCTGGTACGCCTGACCTTAGCAGGGACCACAACTCCGTCGTCAGAGCTATCTGTCATGGAGCCGCTGTCCTCTACAGGATCGTATTCTGAGCCTGAACTTGACAGATGAGTGACTTCCTCTTCACTATCTGTCATGCTCAGAATCCTGTAGGCCTCTTCACTAGTGTACCTTCGATTTGCCATTTTGGCCTCTAAATTTAGGGGTACACTAGTGAGACTCACAGGCAAAAAAGCTCCCGACTGTCAGCGACTGATTCAAAACGCTACCAAAAAACTGTTAGCGATCGCAGGGATCAGGCCTGACTCTGCGACCGCTGCAGTTATGTGTGCTTAGTGTTTTGTAAGTGTCAGTAATCGATCGATACTGCACTTGGGTGGGCTGGGCTGGGCTGGGCCGAGGAGCAAAACGCAGGTGCTAGCAGGTATCTGGGCTGATCCCGCTAACACTGCGTTTCAGGGAACCCTAAACTTCTGGGGAGTATAGATCTGATCGGATTAGATATCGATCCGTTCAGATACTATAGCACTAAGGGAGGTGTATGCTGCGTGCGTGGGTTTTAGCGGTACTGGCGCTAACCTGACGCTGCCTGGGGCGACGCAGACCTTATTTGATCCTAAAAACTTAACTTCTATCACCGCCGGGCAATTAGGGGGTTAAACCTTTATAGGGTAATAAACGGCGGGTGCCCTAAAACTATAATAAACTGTAATAAACTGTAATAAACTATAATAAACTACAAAAAACAAACTATCTAACCAGCGTCACCCGTAACACTTATACGGTGATCGCTGGTGAAAGGGTTAACTAGGGGGCAATCAGGGGGTTAAAACCTTTAGCAGGTAGTATATGGGGGTCCCTGTCGCTATAAAACACTGACAGCGAACCTATATACTTACCTCCCTAAACTAGCGTCACCTGTGTCACTAATACAGCGATCAGAAAAACGATCGCTTAGCAACACTGGTGACGGGGGGTAATCAAGGGGTTAACTTTTATTAGGGGGGGTTAGGGGGTACCCTGGACCTAAGGGGGGGTACCCTAGACCTAAAGGGGGCTACCCTAACAGCCCTAACACTTATAACTGACAAACTGACACCAATGCAAAAAAAAAAAAAAAAACTGCTATTGGTGTCAGAGTGACAGTGGGTACAGGGGGGTGATCGGGGGGTGATCGGGGGGTGACAGGGGGGTGAAAAGTGTGCCTGGCGTGTTCTACTGAACGTGTGGTGTTGGTGCACTTACTTGGATGTCTTCTCTCCTCGGCGTCGGATCAAAAAGACCGGCTCCGTGAGAGATGACATCACTTCCTCTCCCTCTGTTTACATTACAGAGGGAGAGGAAGCATTCGATTCGTGGGAGCGATCGGGAGGGGGTGGCCATCAATGGATGGCCTCCCCCTGACCCCTAATCGCCCGCGAACGAGAGCCGACCACTCAGAGCACCGGGGGGGGGGTCCGATCGGACCCCCCGCCCGCGGGAAGGCATCACGTACTAGGTACGTGATTTTGCCTGCCCGTGCCGACCTGCTCACGTATATAGGCGTGAGGCGGTCGGCAAGTGGTTAAATACCTGCATGAAGTAAGATACTGAATTAAAAACTATTTCATACAGCAATACATAATACATAAATAATCCAAAAAATGGATGGCACATGATACATATAGAAAAGCTCAAAATTGGATAGCACATGATTAGAATATAGCCAAATACATAATGCATGAACAGAATCCACAATGACGTGGTAGGATGAAGTATGCGATTTGAACATGACATGTGTTAGCTCAACGCATTTCGTGACTTGATATCACTCATCAGGAGCAAGCGTGTACACGTAATGATATATTGTGCATTTCTAGTTGGCCTATTATAGTCACAGGTGTGAAAAATATAAAAAGAAATGGGGGGTAAAACACCCTATATGATACTTACAGGGCATCCATGTGCAATTGGTACAGTATTGATGGTCATGAATATCCCCACATGGGAAACATCTTCTCCAGGAGCAGAGATGGTATGTTAAGAGACAGCCAGCCCCACAGGCAACCCTCCAAGGGACGGTCGTGCATCAAATTGGGGCCGTAGAAAGTAAATAAAATTATAAAGGTGAGTGATATGTATTTATAAATCTTATTTGGTTGCCACAAAATACAGTTTTAAAAGTTTTAAAAAGATGGACGCATGCTTTAACCACTTGACCTCCTGAAGATTTACCCCCCCTTTCATGTCCAGGCCATGTGCTCGGATAAGGGTCTGGTATGGATTTTGGGGGGATCCCCACGCCGTTTTTAGGTGTGGGGGTTCCCCTTAAAATCCATGCCAGACCGAAGGGCCTGGCATGCTCTTGGAGGGGGGACCAATGCCGTTTTTTTTTTTTTTACTTTTGCCGTGGAGTTTCCCTTCAAGATCATCAGAGCACAAGTCGCATGCCAAAGTTAAGGCGGCGATCCGACTTCAGTGATATTCAATGGGCTGAAGTAGGATCAAAGTCGGGCCAAAGTAGTGCAGGGACTTGAAGTCGTACTAATATGAATGCAGAAATAAATATATACGCTGCGCTTTCAAATATACTCTTCACATTATATATATATGTGATAACCAAAGTACAAATATGCGTGTGACTCACACTCACACTGTGATACATCCAGTAACTAGTGACTGTAAAAAGCGACAATAGTGCAACAAATAGTTAAAATGAACATATAAATGAAAATAAATAATCATTCTAGTAAAAAGTGCTATAATGTGCATCCATATGGTGATTGGTTGTATCAAAATGATTGTTCATAAAATCATATAGCGTTCATAAAATCATATAGTGTTCATAAAAATATATAGTGGACTCAATCCACTAAAATATATAGATGAATAAAAAGTGCTTCTATGTGCACATGTCATCCAATTATTTCAATTCAAAAGTGAATTTCTAAAGTCCATGAGATTTGGAAACTGCTATGTAGATAATCCAAAACAAGCCACAGTGATCCATGCTATTTGGAAACTGCTGTGTAGATAATCCAAAGCAAGCCACAGTGATCACACTCAGGTGCACCCCCTAGGTATTAAATGCTCACCTCTGAGCGTGTGACTTTGCACTTAAAGTGGAGCTCCACCCACTTTTACAACTCTGCAGCATCCCTCACTAAACTGTGCACTGTAAACGAATTGGATATTTTTAATTTTTTTTTCTCAGTACTTAGTGTATAACTGCTGTATTCATTTTTCACTTCCTCCTCCCTGGCCGAGGCCCATCGCATCATTTCCTGTTTGCAATGCCTCCTGGGAAGGGGCGGCAACCTTCTCTGACACTGCCGTTGCTATGGAAACCTGACCTGAAACCTATTACACTGCTTGTGATGCACTGAGCATGTGCGAGATCTGCAAGGATGAGATCCAGGAAGAAATACAGTCTGGCTTCAGATGCCCACACTTAAGATGGCCACGGCCTGCTGTAAGTTTATAAAATAACAAACTACTGCTATAAACTAACAAAACAGACCTTAGTTTACAGACTAACTTTACTAGAATACATTAAGCTTCTGTATTATAGGGGTATTTTTATTTAAAAAGTATAATTTCGGCCGGAATACCACTTTAAGCTTAGTCAATACACGCCTGTGAACCACCTCTGGGGCTCTGCAGTTATAACCAGACTCCTGGACCCGTCAGCACTATACCTCGGTTGAGTGAAAAAAGGACTGGATGGTGTAATAACGTTTTAACAGTTTATTAATCACATAACCCCCCCCCCCCCATGGGGCACTCACATAGTATAGGCACGTCAGTGCGCCACTCTGCATCTGGCAAACAGCAAACAACATGTAAAGATACCAGATCGATATTAGGATGGTATGGGGTTTTTTCTGACTGGTCACCTGCTGAATGTCCGTCCTGTCCCCTCCCCAATGCATATCGATACAGGGAACTTCCGTATCTACTTCAGGGGGAAAAAAAAAATATGAATGGTTGTCATTGGAAATCATGGGGAACGACTTGTCATGCGACTTTGCAGTTCCAAGTTGTAGGACAAGTCGTACAAGTGTGAAAGGGGCCTAATACAGTGGTTAGTGCTAAAAATATACACTATCACTGTACTAATGACCCTGGCAGGGAAGGGGTATCTAGGGCCATCAAAGTAGAAACATAGGAAAGTGACGGTAGAAAAAGACAGAGTAGTCCATCTAGTCTGCCCATTTGTTTTCTGTTTTTGTTAAATGTGTTAAATGTGTGCCTAGCCACTGTTTTGGTGTACTGTGGGAGATGCTTGTACTAGGGGAAGTAATGGATTTTATTCCCTGCTTTACGGGAAAAGAAAATCTATTACTTCCCCGCTGACAGGACAGAGTTCTGCCTTGTTTACAAAGGCAAAGCACTGTCCTTTGTAAATTCATGACGATCACTGGGTGCCCACGGTAATCCATTGGCTAGCACCTGGTGATCGACATCTGCTGTGTTCATTCACAGCACGGCTGGATCGGTGGCGATGTGCACCGTCTACCCGGAAGTGTCAGATCACGTAGTAGGTACGTGATCTGTCACAGCCGAGCTGCCTTGCCTAGATTATACGGTCGGCAAGAGGTTAAAGCATATCTATGGTCCAAATGTAAAATCACATATTCATTTCTATATTGTATTTTAGTTATTTCTAGCCCACTCCTATTACTCTGAACAATCTTGAAGTTTGTAAAACTTATGCCCCATACACACGGTCGGATTTTCCGACGGAAAATGTGTGATAGGACCTTGTTGTCGGAAATTCCGACCGTGTGTGGGCTCCATCACACATTTTCCATCGGATTTTCCGACACACAAAGTTTGAGAGCAGGATATAAAATTTTCCGACAACAAAATCCGTTGTCGGAAATTCCAATCGTGTGTACACAAATCCGACGGACAAAGTGCCACGCATGCTCAGAATAAATAAAGAGATGAAAGCTATTGGCCACTGCCCTGTTTATAGTCCCAACGTACGTGTTTTACGTCACCGCATTTAGAACATCAGGTTTTCCGACAACTTTGTGTGACCGTGTGTATGCAAGACAAGTTTGAGCCAACATCCGTTGCAAAAAATCCTAGGATTTTGTTGTCGGAATGTCCGAACAAAGTCTGACCGTGTGTACGGGGCATTACTCTGTAAAGATCATTTAGTTCCTAGATGTCTGTGGCACGTGTAGCGATAACCACGAAGGAGCTGGTTTTGTATGTTCTTTTTTTTTTTTTTTTTTTATCCAAAGAAAAAGTTTATTGAAGTTAACATAAACATACATACCGAGGCTTCACATGAAATCTATTACAAGACATAGTAAACTTAATTGCTTTTGTATGTTCAGTCCGTTACTCTGTTACTCTGCCTCTCAACCCTAATAACAGCCTCAGTCCCCTCT
This sequence comes from Lithobates clamitans, assembly GCA_037952925.1. Classification (NCBI taxonomy): domain Eukaryota; kingdom Metazoa; phylum Chordata; class Amphibia; order Anura; family Ranidae; genus Lithobates; species Lithobates clamitans. The sequence continues at coordinate 2,532,900 of JBBGZY010000448.1, forward strand.
GGTACACCTGGCAATAGTGTAAGTGTAATGACCAATGAGAAACACACACACGTTATGATAAAACACAGAAATTGTCTTTACTGCAATATTTGTGTGGAACAATACCAGACAGTAACAATATATTTTCAAGTAATTAACTTGAGATCAATAACTGAGATTTAAAAGCAATATAGCTCTCAATCCTATATTCAGGCTGCTTTCAGGGGATTCCAAACACTAGAATGTCCCCAAGAGCAGTGACACACTTAAATGGCAAATAAATCACAATGTGACGCTTTATATTGGATTGGTTACCTCGACTCAAATTTGGCTCTATGAGGTCAGGCAGAAGGAGAGCAGAAGACCCTCTTTATGTCAGGACTCTCTCTTCTGTCCCCTGACATCACAGGCCCAACTACAAATACTGTACTCAGTTCAATATTCAGTGGCATACCTTCCCAGATAAACTATCCCACACACCCATTACATATACAGAGTCCTGAACGTGTGTGCGTGCCCGTATGGCACCAGTAACTTCAGTCTCTTGGAAAGAAGATGAGGCTTTGGATTCTTCAGCTAGCCACTCTCGTTGGTGCACTTAAACTCCTGAATAGCAGGGCCAAACAACACAACTTGCCCAGATTATCAAGTAAGGAATGCAAGATCTTCCTCAGCAGTGAAAGGACAATAGTGTCTGTATCTGGGTGGCCTGATATCCTGTAGCACTAATAGTGTCAGCAAGGTGACTAACAGCAACGATGTCTGTATACAGTGTCCATACAACATACAAATCTGTGTGCAGTGTCCTTGTTTCCTGCAAATGGGCAAATGCTCCTCCCCCAATACTGCGATCAATGCCCAAAGGAACGTCCTGGAACAGGCAGGCTCTTCTAGTGACCCGACTGGCCACTTCAGACCGGAACGATTCACACCGTCAGTGCAGGTGCGTCTGGATATGCACCTGGGATCCCCCTCTCTCAAGCTGGATGTCCAGACTGGCTGTGGATGCCTGAAATCATGCAGTGGACATACCTAGGCAGCAGCCCCTATCCCTAGGTCTAATCTTGTTTGTTTGCCGGATGTAGTCTGAGTTTTCCTCAGGAAATCAAAATGGAGTCTCTCCTTTCCTGCCAGCAGAGCATGCTGATCTTTTGTAATTCCATACAGTTCAATCTGAATGTGAAACTTGAGTCCTGGAACTACAATTCTCTGTATGCTTTGCTTCCTGGTGTTATCACTCTACTCACAGGATGTGATGACTTTAGAGTCTTAGCTGGCACTAGAGGGAAACAGTCTCATTGCAACAATGTTGTCTTTTGATACTGCAGGTAAGATAGCCAGCTCCCTGCTACACACGTAGTCGCTATGACCTGTGTGTAGGCACTGCTGTATCACGCCTTTCACAGAGCCTGCCTTCTGAACTACAGAGATGATGGGAGCATACCTCCCAACCACCCAAGATTGGCCGGGACCGCCCTGGAAACGGATCTATGTCCCGGGGTCCTGGCCAATCATAGTAAAGTCCCAGAGCAGAGCCAAGTGCCGGAACAAGTTCCAGCACTTCGCTCCATTGAAATTATTGGCAGGGGTGCGCTGGCGCGGGGCTTTTTTTCAGCCAGCGCTGCTCACGTCTCCCTGCATGATCTCCATGTCAGCACTGCTGACTCCACTCCCCCCCTCCAGCACTCTGTGGACCCAGGGGCAGCCTGAACAATCGGGTGCCGCCCTGGGCGAACATGCAGACTGAGAGTGGCAGCAGTAGGTCCAGGGAGTGGGACAGCACCCGACCAAGGGCTCCAGGAGGCGGCGGAGATGAAGAGCCGCGAGATTAGGATGGGTGGCCAGGAGGTGCAGTCAGCCAGAGACAGAAGGAGATCCGCTGGATGGAATAGCTCTGTGACCACCGCACTATTAGAACGGCTCTGTGCACTGCATGGAAGGTACTGTGTCACATACATTCCTTCCCGCAGGAGGGACTGCAGACAGGGCTAGGATCTCTCTCATCCCCACCCTCTCCCCCTACCCTCCTCCCTCTCCTCTCCCCCTCTTCCTCCCCCCCTTCCTTCACCCCCCCTCATCTCCCCCCTCCCCACAGACTTTTGCCAGACTGCTGGTTGGAAGCAAAACAGTGGGGACCTTGCATGGAGAGTGAACAAGTCTTGCTTTTTGACTGCTGGTGATTGCTGGGTTGCATTTTTAGGTTCTTTTTGGGGCTTTTCCTTGTAGCTTTTTAACACCTTTTTGTGACACTTTTTAAACAGCTTTTTTTTTCATTGCTTCCTTCAGCCTACTAATTAAGGGGGGGGGGGTGGTTAATTGATTACAGGTGCTTGAGGCCTATATAACCTTCTGTAGAACTTATTGTGAGCCTGCTCATCTTTGAGTCTGCTGGAACTTAGACCAAGTGGAACTGGTCTAAGTGGTAAGTTACAAACCAGAGTTTAAAACAGGAGGTTATAACAGGAGTCATAGTGCCTGTGTAGTGTGAGTACCTGAGTTTTATCTAAATAGTGTGTGTGGATTGTTAGTAATTGTGTATTTTGTATTGTGTACTTGTGTATTGTGACTGCACGTAGTTCTGAGAGTGCACGTAGTTCTGCGAGTGCGCATAGTTCTGCGAGTGATCTGCGAGTGATCTGCGAGTGCACGTAAGTCTGCCAGTGCACGTAGTTTTGCGAGTGCACGTAGGTCTGCTAATGCACGGAGGTCTATGAGTGGTCTGTGAGTGCACGTAGTTCTGCGAGTGCATGTAGTTCTGTGAGTGCACATAGTTCTGCGAGTACCTGTGTATTGTCTTGTTGAGTACCTGTGTATTGTCTTGTTGAGTATTAATGTCAGGAAGCTAGTTGTTAGGTAATTTGGACAAGGTATAATCCCTAATCCTCATTAAATTTAATAAGTATGATGCCCAGCGGGTGTGGGGAGGCGACTCGTTGTACATCTTGCGGCATGTATGCGTTCCTTGATCATCCGATCGAGGGTGAATACAGCTGTGCAAAATGTAAGCGCATTTTTTCCCTGGAAGCCCAGGTTCTGAATCTGGGGAAACAACTGTCAGCACTGAGAAGTCCCTCCATACTAAAGGAGAGCCAGGAACGTACATGGCAGTTACCGGCAGGGGCCAGCACAGAGGCAGGTGGAGACAAAGAGGTGCAGGCACTAGCAAACAGTAGATGGGTGACAGTCAGGAAGGGTAGGTGGGGAAGTGCCAGGGAGGCCGATCCAGGGCTGGAGCATCCCAAAAAGTACACTCCATTGATTGACATTGGTGAAACCAGTCAGGGACCAGCACTGCTGGAGCTGAGGGACTCTCCTAGCTGCCAGGGGAAGAACTCTTCCAGTGAGAGCGGGGGGGGGGGGAGGGAAAGGAAAGGAAAGACAGATTCTGGTGGTAGGGGACTCAATTCTTAGAAGGACAGAGAGGCCAAACTGTAAAAAAGACCTGAAGCACCGAACAGTATGTTGTCTACTCGGGTTCGGCACATCAGGGATCTGGTGGACAGATTACTGGGAGGTACTGGGGAAGACCTAGCTGTCATGGTGTACGTTGGCACCAAAGTCAGAGGCAGATGGAGTGTCCTAAAGAACGATTTTAGGGACTTAGGAGCTAAATTGAGAAAAAGGACCTCCAAGATAGTATTCTCAGGAATACTACCGATACATCAAGCCACACCAGAAAGGCAGAGGGAGATTAGGGAAGTAAACAAGTGGTTGAAGAGCTGGTGTAGTAAGGAGGGGTTTGGGTTCCTGGAGGACTGGGCCGACTTCTCAGTCGATAACCGGTACTATAGAAGGGACGGACTGCACCTAAATGAGGAGGGTGCAGATCAGCTGGGAATGAAGATGGCCAAAAAATTAGAGGGGTTTTTAAACTAGGGGATGGGGGAAGGGTCCAGAGGTAGAGATAGTCAGCGCGGAACATATTCCAGAGGGTAGTATTGGGGGCATTAGTGGTAGGTTGACCAAAGCACATAAACCCAAAGTAAGTATAGTAGCAAGTCCTAGTTGCAATCCCGGAACACCCAATAAGAGGATAATATGTGACCGGTTTAAACTATGTGGCATGTTAACCAATGCTAGGAGCCTGGCGGACAGGATCGGTTAACTAGAGATACTGTTGTACGAGGAGGATTTGGATTTTGTGGGAATTTCAGAGACCTGGTTAATCAGCTCTCATGATTGGCTGGCAAACATTCAAGGGTATATCCTTTATCGCAAGGATAGAGAGGGTAATATAGGGGGAGGGGTATGCCTATATATCAAGAATAACGTACAAGTGAATTTGAGAGATGACATCACTAAGGGATCTAGAGAGGAGGTGGTATCCTTATGGATAGAGCTCCAAAGGGATGAAGCTAAGGGGAAAATAATACTGGGAGTAACTTCCCTAAACTATGAACCTTGCTAGAAGGCATAAATTGGGATAAAATCTTAGGAAAAAAGAACACGGAGGAGAGATGTGTTTGCTTTAAGAGCATATTAAAGTGGAGGGCCACCCTGAACAAAAAAATTGCACCAAAAATCCTAAAAAAAAAATAAAAAAACATTTGAAAAAAAATTTTTTTTAAACTTACCTTAACCCTTGTTACTAGGCAGTCTTCCTAATCTGCCTCTTCCTATTCCGCGGCGTGTCCTGTTCCTCAGTGAGCGGCCCCGTTGCCTTCTGGGAACTGTGTGTGTTCCCAGAAAACCACGGGGCCATTCACAGAGCGCCGCTCGCGCGTGCACAGTAGGAAACTGGCAGTGAACCTGCAAGGCTCCACTGCCTGTTTCCCTTAGTCAGGATGGCGGTGCTGGGACCCGAGAGCCGAGGGACAGGTCGGCCTCGGGCGGCCGACATCGCGGGCACCCAGGACAGGTAAGTGTACTTATTTAAAGTCAGCAGCTACAGTGTTTTTGCTGCTAACTTTAAAAAAAAAAATTTGCTGGCCGGAATCCCGCTTTAAATAAGGGCATTAGCCAATGCATCCCATTGGGTAATAAATTTAAAAGAGTAAACAAAAGTCCTGGATGGCTTAACTCCAATGTAAAAATGCATATAAAAGCAAAAGAGAAGACCTTCAAAAAATACGAGGTTGAGGGATCATCATCAGCATTCAGACTTTATATAGAATGTAACAAGAAATGTAAGGGAGCAATAAGGATGGCTAAGATAGAACATGAAAGACACATAGCGGAGGAGAGCAAACAAAATCCCAAGAAATTCTTCAAGTATGTAAACAGCAAAAAAGGGAGGACAGACCATATTGGCCCCTCAAAGAATGAGGAAGGACATCTGGTTACAAAGGATGGGGAGATGGCGAAGGTATTGAATTTATTCTTCTCCTCAGTCTTCACAAAGGAATCAGGGGGCTTCAGTAACCAAAACTGCAGTGTTTATCCTCATGACACATCACAGGAAGCAATAGTTAACAGAGGACAGAATTAAAATTAGACTTGGGAAACTTAACATTAATAAATAACCTGGACCCTATGGCTTGCACCCGAGGGTACTTAGGGAACTCAGTCAAGTAATTGCCAGACCATTGTTCCTAATTTTTACTGACAGTCTACTGACTGGAATGGTACCAGCTGATTGAAGAAAAGCCAATGTAACACCAATATCTAAAAAGGGCCCAAAATACATCCCTGGGAATTACAGACCAGTTAGCCTAACATCAATAGCATGTAAACACTTGGAGGGGATGATAAGGGACTTTATACAAGATTTTAGTAATGAAAACTGTATCATTAGCAGTAATCAGCATGGATTCATGAAGAATCCTTCTTGCCAAACCAATCTATTAACCTTCTATGAGGAGGTGAGTTGCTATCTAGATAAAGGAAGGCCCATAGACGTGGTGTATCTGGATTTTGCAAAAGCATTTGACACGGTTTCCCATAAACGCTTACTGTACAAAATAAGGTCAGTTGGCATGGACCATAGGGTGAGTACATGGATTGAAAACTCGCTACAAGGCTGCGTCCAGAGGGTGGTGATAGATGGGGAATACTCAGAATGGTCGGGGCTGGGCCGTGGGGTCCCCCAGGGTTCTGTGCTGGGACCAATCCTATTTAATTTGTTCATAAACGACCTTGTGGATGGGGTAAACAGTTCAATCTCTGTATTTGCAGACAATACTAAGCTAAGCAGAGCAATAACTTCTCCACAGGATGTGGAAACCTTGATCTAAACAAATTAATGTGGAAGGCAACTACATGGCCAATGAGGTTCAATGTAGAAAAATGTAAAATAATGCATTTCGGTGTTAAAAATATGAATGCAATGTATACACTGGGGGGAGAACATCTGGGGGAATCTAGGATGGAAAAGGACCTAGGGGTCCTAGTAGATGATAGGCTCAGCAATAGCATGCAATGCCAAGCTGCTGCTAACAAAGCAAACAGAATATTGGCATGCATTAAAAAGTGGATCAACTCCAGAGATAAAATGATCATTCTCCCGTTCTACAAGACTCTGGTCTGGCCGCACCTAGAGTATGCTGTCCAGTTCTGGGCACCAGTCCTCGGGAAGGATGTACTGGAAATGGAGCGAGGACAAAGAAGGGCAAATGTCAGAGTCCTGCATGTGAGGCCGGATTGCAGAGGGAGCGCCCCTTGCGGCTAAGTGCAGCGTCACCCTGGGAGTGAGACAGGGAGTACGGTGCCCAAAGGTGCACGGGTTGCCAGAGCGCTGTTGCTGAGTAGCAGATAGCAGGGAGCTGCTGGGGTGCGCTGGTAAGGTTGAAGGGTAACCGTGCAAGGAGGGATTCCAGGTATGGAGCCGTGGAGCAACCAGGAGCGGAGTCAGAGCCAGGCCAATGGTCATTCAGCACAGGAATCAGTCCAAGGTGAGGTACAGCAGGATAATCAGGAACAGAGAAGGTAGCCAAGCCAGGGGTCAAACACAGGAGGACGATCAAGGTACAGATGCGGAGCCGAAGAATAGTCAGGTCCAAGCCGGGGTCAATGCAGGCGGAATACTGGAGCAGTCAGGCAAGCCGAGTAGTAACAGGAAGCAGGTATCACAAAAGGAACAAGGAACACAGGAAGCTGATGATAATCCAGCAACCAGCATGCACCAGCAGCAGGCTTAAATAGGCAGAAGGGCGCCACCATGAGGAATACTGGCAGAATTACCCCTCCTACGGTTATCACCCTGACAGCAACAAAGCTAATATAGCGTCTGGAGGATATTAGTTATGAGGAAAGGTTGCAAGCACTGAACTTATTCTCTCTGGAGAAGAGATGCTTGAGAGGGGATATGATTTAAATATACAAATACCATACTGGTGACCCCACAATAGGGATAAAACTTTTTCGCAGAAGGGAGTTTAACAAGACTCGTGGCCACTCATTAAAATTAGAAGAATCGAGGTTTAACCTTAAACTACTTAGAGGGTTCTTTACTGTAAGAGCGGCAAGGATGTGGAATTCCCTTCCACAGGCGGTGGTCTCAGCGGGGGGCATCGATAGTTTCAAGAAACTATTAGATAAGCGCCTGAACGACCGCAACATACAGGGATATACAATGTAATTCTGACATATAATCACACACATAGGTTGGACTCGATTGACTTGTGTCTTTTTTCAGTCTCACCTACTATGTAACTATGTAACCCTGCACTCAGTACATAGCGCAACCCTGCACTCAGTACATAGCGCAACCCTGCACTCTTTATGTAGCGCACCCACAACCCTGCACTCAGTACATAGCGCAACCCTGCACTCAGTACATAGCACAACCCTGCACTCAGTACATAGCGCAACCCTGCACTCTGTACATAGCGCACCCCTCAACCCTGCACTCTCTACGTAGCATGCCCCGCAACCCTGCACTCAGTACATAGCGCAACCCTGCACTCTGTACATAGCGCAACCCACAACCCTGCACTCAGTACATAGCGCAACCCTGCACTCTGTACATAGCGCAACCCACAACCCTGCACTCAGTACATAGATAAATCCTGCACTAAGTACGTAGCGCAACCCTGCACTCAGTATGTAGTGCACCCCACAAACCTGCACTCTTTATGTAGTAAAAAAATGTAGTAAAAAAATGCAGACTCCAAATACTCCTGACCCCTGCATTCTGTGTATTACACCCTCCCAACCCCTGCATTATGTGCATTACACCCTCCCTACCTCTGTGCTCTGTGCATTACACCCTCCCGACCCCTGCGTTCTGTGCATTACACCCTCCTGACCCCATGCGTTCTGTGTATTACACCCTCCCGACCTGTGTGTTCTGTGCATTACACACTCCTGACCCTGCGCTCTGTACATTACACACCCACACGTTGCCGCTGCACGCGCTGCAGGTTGTCCCTTGCCTCAAGTGTCCCTCATTGGGAAGTTCAAAAGTTGTGAGGTATGTGAGAGGAGGAGTTTCAGGAGGTGGAGTCAGTACAGGAATCATTGCTTGCAGGCAGCAAGGTACCATGGGATATGTAGTCCTTAGAAATTTAATGTAAACAGCAGAGGGAAGCTGCAATGCATGCAGGGAATCCAGGAAGTTGTGGAAGGAGATAGCCATTTGACATTTGGCACTTACAACATGAAAGGAGATCTTTCAAGTAAACTTATACTGGATTATCAAATATAACTATAGTTTGCATTGTTGTTACAATGGTGAGATTATAAAGTGAAAGTGTATTTTGTGACCATAGAAGTCCTTCAAAAGACATGCTGATAGTACACTATAGCTGCCATTACTACCCTCTCCTGAAAATACAATTGCCTGGCTGTGTGTCTGATCCAATGGTTTCAGTGCATGCTGGGTCATACATCAGGAACTGTGACTTCATCCTGATTTTCCTGATCTGTTTACTTGTTCCAGGTCAGTGATTCAGAAAGTATTAAACCCAGACACAGCCAGGTAACTAGCATTTTTTAGAATATGCTTACTAATGATAGCCACCATTTTTCTCTCATGGGACTTGCAGGTTCATGTGGCAAAATGAAGTGGTGGTCTCCAGTGCTTGTGTTTAATGGAAACCCGATCATTGAGTTGCCAGGTGACGTGTTGTGGCTTCTGCATCAGAATTTGTATTTTTTTTTACACCTAGATAAAAGAGCGGGCCACAAGGGAGTTCATTTATTATATTATGGTTCATCGTACGCTTACCTGTTTGTTTCTAATATGGTTTCGTTTAGAAAATGCAGTTTGATTTCCAGCATGCAATGTCATTTCCAAATCACATTTGTCAAATGCATTTGCTGTGTGTTCTGGATACATTTGTAAAAGCCCTCGCTGCAAGGCTCTGTTAGCTGGGATTAGTGCGCTGACAGATGGACCATACATGCAAAGAAATGCATTTAGACAAAAAAAAAAGACATGCATGTGAATTCATAAAGAAAATGAGCCATTGATGTCCAGAACATCAATACTGGAACAAGTCATTTGTATCAGCACATACCCTGCTATGTAATAAAAGGATATTCCCCTGCAGGAATTTTATACCATATTCAATCATATGGACACTACCTAGGAGACCTGATGTGATTACCAATATTGTCTTTATATTTCCCACTAGGAAATCCATTTTTACATGTGTACTTTCTGACACAATTTACTTATTCATTATGGGTCTCATGTACACCAGGGATCATTTATTTACAGTGCAGGCTGGAAATGGGGGGCCGCCTGCTATTTATGGGTTGTTTTCAAAGAGCCTTTTATTTATAACGTGTCATTGTATACATTTTACTAAAGAAGGTTCTCGTTTTACACATCTTGTTTTACAGGAATTTAAAGTGCAATCCATTTTGAAAAACAAATCATCTAGGCAATTCACACTGCAGAAAGATCAATACTGGCAGTTGTAAAGAACAGTACAATAAAGTATAGTTCTGTACAGCATCCCTGTCTACCTCATTACACAATGTACAGTATAGCTTGATACATGTACTCTCTCTTCTATCTTGATAGACACACAATATAGTATAGTAAAGACATCCCCTGCACCTCTGTCTCCCCCACTACACAATGTACAGTATAGCTTGCTACATGTACTCTCTCTTCTATCTTGATATACACAGAATATAGTATAGTAAAGACATCCCCTGCACCCCGCTGTCTCCATCACTGTACAGTACATTAAAGATATCCCCTGCACCCTGCTGTCTCCATCACTGTACAGTACATTAAAGACATCCCCTGCACCCCGCTGTCTCTATCACTGTACAGTACAGTAAAGACATCCCCTGCACCCCACTGTCTTCATCACTGTATAATATAGTAAAGACATCCCCTGCACCCCACTGTCTTCATCACTGTATAATATAGTAAAGACATCCCCTGCACCCCACTGTCTCCCTGAATGCATAATATACTATAGTCATCTCTTGCATCCCACTGTCTCCCACACTGTGAAAAAACCTTTCGGTATTTAGAGATGAAATCTCTTTTCCTCTAGGCGTAAAGAGTGCCCCCTTGTCCTCTGTGTTGACCGTAAAGTGAATAACTCAACACCAAGTTCACTATATGGACCACTTATATATTTGTACATGTTGATCATATCCCCCCTTAATCTCCTCTTCTCAAGAGAGAATAAATTTAGTTCCTCTAATCTTTCCTCATACCCGAGCTCCTCTATGCCTCTTATCAGTTTGGTTGCCCTTCTCTGCACTTTCTCCAGTTCCCTGATATCCTTTTTGAGAACTGGTGCCCAAAACTGAACTGCATATTCCAGATGAGGTCTTACCAATGATTTGTACAGGGGCAACATGATATTGATCTCTCTGGAGTCTATACTTCTCTTAATACAAGGAAGGACTTTGCTCGCTTTGGAAACCGCAGCTTGGTATTGCATGCTATTATTGAGCTTATAATCTAACAAAACCCCCAGATTCTTCTCCACTACAGATCCCTTCGATGTACTCCCCCTAGTATGTATGATGCATGCATATTCGTATCCCCCAAGTGCATAACTTTACATTTATCAACATTAAACCTCATCTGCCACATAGTCGCCCAATTAGACAGTGCAATGAGGTCGGCTTGTAAATTGGAGACATCCTGTAAGGTCGTTATTCCACTGCATAGTTTGGTGTCATCTGCAAAGACTGAAATGATACTTTTTATCCCAGACCCTATATCATTTAAAAAGGTATTAAAAAGTAAGGGTCCCAACACTGAACCTTGGGGTACACCACTGATAACCTTAGACCATTCAGAGTAATAATCATTAACCACTACTCTCTGAATTTGGTCTTTTAGCCAGTTTTCTATCCATTTACAAACTGATATTTCCAAGCCTGTAGACTTTACCTTACACATTAGTCGTGTGTGAGGAACTGTATTGAATGCTTTTGCAAAATCCAAGTATACCACGTCCATAGCCACCCCTCTGTCCAAGGTTTTACTTACCTCCTCATAAAAAGAAATCAGGTTTGTTTGACTTCTGTCTTTCATAAATCCATGCTGTCTGTTGCTTAAAATATTTTTTTCCAGCAAGAACTCATCTATGTGGTCTTTTATTTAACTCTCCAATATCTTCCCAACTATAGAAGTTAAACTAACAGGTCTATAGTTACTTGGTAAAGACTTTGTTCCCTTTTTGAATATAGGCACCACATTGGCCCTACATCAATCCAGTGGTACTATTCCCATCATTAATGAGTCCCTAAAAATTAGAAGCAATGGCTTTGAAATGACAGAGCTTAATTGTTTTAGCATCCGTGGGTGGATGCCATCTGGTCCAGGTGCTTTATCTACCTTAAGTCTGTCTAAATATTTTGGACCATATCACTTTTGAGCCATTGTGGCCCCAAAACACCCATGGCCTATGTCCTCCCTGGGAAAGGCAAACCATGGGACCTGCCAAGATTTTCAAGGCTCCAGAGGGAGGTGCAGTGGTGCACTCAAGTGGGGGTTGGACTACCCAGGACATTATGGACACTATTGAAGACTCACAGGCCAAATAGGAGGAAGACATGGTCTGGGACTTCATGCATGTTCCCAATCCCCTGCGGGGACCTCATACTGAGGAGGCTTGGACCTGGTTCCAGGACATTCAGCAGGAATGGCGGCTGGGTAGAGCCATATATAAAGACCGGGTGGTAGTTGTCAGGCCGGACGGCCAACTAGAAGCCACTCTGCTGCTATCAGGGGCACTGATGGCAGCATCAAGAGACTCCCAAATCCTTATCTTTTATTTTATGAAGGGACTAAAGTGAACTGTTCAGCCTGAGAACTGCAGGCCTAACACCATGTTTCCTCTCCAGCAGGGGATGTCCTGTTCCAGAAGAAGAACTTTGGGTGAGGTCTAGCATCATGTTGCTCTACTGACATGAACGGGCTCCTCCTTCAAGAGACTTATCCTGTGTACAAAGTTTTTCTTTCTGCCTGCAGGATCATAACCCCCTGCTAGCAGGATATGCAGAAAAATAAAAGTTAGTGTTATGAGTGCATTTCCTCTGTTTTGCAGGTATATTCATGGACAGCTGTCCCCCCTGCTTAAGTGATGGACTTTGAATTTCTTAAAGTTTGCTAGGAAGGCCTCCCTTTAGTGGGAAGTGCTCCAGCTAAAGTATATGCCTTACCTTATGCTTAAGTTTATTTGCTTGCCACAGGGACCTGTAGTCAGAATGTACATGTAATGTGTATGGTTCTTTGAAAATTGTATATTTTTTATACCACTAATTTAGTTGTAAAACTCCCCCTTCCTTTTTTTCTTATGGAATGCCCTTTTTATTTTTGCTGCTGGGAGCAGAAGTAGCAGTGTTTTTGTAAATATTTTCCTAGCCAATGGGGACACAGCTGCTTTTTAGGGGGGGGGGGGGAGTGAGTGTAGCACCCTCTGGTGTGTGCTACAGTTAGTGTAGGTAAAGATTAAAAATTCTCTCTGGACTAAACTCATATCTCAGAATTTGGTAGATACTCAAAAAGTAAACCAACAGGCAATTTCTTATGACTCAAAAGCCAAGGTGGGTGAATACTTTTGCAAGGCACTGTATGTTTATCATGGAGCCTCTAGCAAAATTATTAATTCTTCAGGAGAAGAGTTGCTAACATAGAAATGCTACAAAGACGTCATCCTGAGACACCATCCCAGACATAGTATGCCCAGGGCCGTCTTTAATTTTGATTGGGCCCTGGGCAAACATTTTCTTGGGGCCCCCCTTCCATTCTGAGACATACAAAAAATAGCAGGTAGACTCAAAATCAGTTTACTGCAGCAGATCACGCAGCGATTGCAATTGTTTGCCAGAGGTTACAGCCTATCATTACTGCTCAATGGCTGGTTTCTAGAGGTTACAACACATAATTTCTGCTTGCCGATTGGTTGCTAGAGGTTAATGTACATTATTAGCGCTCACTAATTGGTTGCTAGGGGTTACAGCACATCATTAGCACTTACTGATTGGTTGCTAGAGATTAAAGCAGATCACTACTGTTTGCTGATTGGTTGCTAAAGGTTCATGCACATCATTACCTCTCACTGAGCAGTGGAGCAATCCCAAATAATTGAGCAAGTAAAGGGGCACATTAATACACATACAGGAGAGGTTCAGAGACTGCGGACATACTGCAGGAGACAATCAGAGACTGCGGACATACTGCAGGAGACAATCAGAGACTGCGGACATACTGCAGGAGATTACCAGAGACTGCGGACATACTGCAGGAGATTACCAGAGACTGCGGACATACTGCAGGAGATTACCAGAGACTGCGGACATACTGCAGGAGATTACCAGAGACTGCGGACATACTGCAGGAGACAATCAGAGACTGCGGACATACTGCAGGAGACAATCAGAGACTGCATACATACTGCAGGAGACAATCAGAGACTGTGTACATACTGCAGGAGACAATCAGAGGCTGCGGACATACTGCAGGAGACAATCAGAGACTGCGGACATACTGCAGGAGATTACCAGAGACTGCGTACATACTGCAGGAGACAATCAGAGACTGCGTACATACTGCAGGAGACAATCAGAGACTGCGGACATACTGCAGGAGACAATCAGAGACTGCGGACATACTGCAGGAGATTACCAGAGACTGCGGACATACTGCAGGAGATTACCAGAGACTGCAGCCATAATACAGGAGATTACCAGAGACTGCGGACATACTGCAGGAGATTACCAGAGACTGCGGACATACTGCAGGAGATTACCAGAGACTGCGGACATACTGCAGGAGATTACCAGAGACTGTGGACATACTGTAGGAGACAATCAGAGACTGCGGACATACTGCAGGAGATTTCCAGAGACTGTGGACATACTGTAGGAGACAATCAGAGACTGCGGACATACTGCAGGAGACAATCAGAGACTGCGGACATACTGCAGGAGACAATCAGAGACTGCGGACATACTGCAGGAGACAATCAGAGACTGCGGACATTATACAGGGGATGGTCAGAGAACTTTCAGCAATGCACAGCTTTACAGTTGAATAACACAGCTCAGGGTTTAAACAGTCAGGCATTCTATGGTTGTAAGGACATACCTGGCCAGCCAAACTCACTACATACATTCAGGACTGTGGGCGGGGCTTCCACTCTCTGCTCTCACTAAAGCAGCTGGGAGCTCCACTGATGCCTTGTTGGGTGGGCCCTGGGCCCACATCACCCGTGAATTGGGGCCCCGATGACAGCTTTGCAGAGCGCACAGAGGACATGGGAGGATGTATTTCGCGCTAGCCAGCTGAGAGGGGCGGGGCTGGGAGCTCCACTGACCCACGTGCAGCCTGTGTACTGGGAATAGAGCACCTGTAGTGAGAGCCAGTGATCAGAGTGGGAGTGTCATTGGGGCTCCCGGCCCCGCCCCCGGACCTCTGTATTCACCAGCCAGTATAGAGGCAGCGGGGCCGGAAGCTCCACTGACACTCGCACTCCGATCACTGGCTCTCACTACAGAAGCTCTTTTCCGAGTACACAGGCTGCACGTGGGCGGGGTCAGAGCGTCAGTGGAGCTCCCGGCCCTGCCCCCTCTCAGCTGGCTAGCGAGGAATACATCCTCACGTGTCCTCTGTGCGCTCTGCAAAGCTGTGATCGGGGCCCCCAACAAAGATTGGGCCCAGGGCAAGTGCCCCGTTTGCCCTGTGCTAAAGACGGCCCTGAGTATGCCACACAAGATAAACAAAAAAGGAAAACCCAGGGTCCATATACTATCAGATAAATCATCATTGCCCCCCAGTGCAATGTATT
Organism: Lithobates clamitans; assembly: GCA_037952925.1. Classification (NCBI taxonomy): domain Eukaryota; kingdom Metazoa; phylum Chordata; class Amphibia; order Anura; family Ranidae; genus Lithobates; species Lithobates clamitans. The sequence continues at coordinate 2,548,031 of JBBGZY010000448.1, forward strand.
TAGTATCAGGTAAATACTTAATCTACAAGGGATCACCCACTAACTCCAGTGGGGAATTCCTTGTAGGGCAGACATTTCCTCAAGGTCCCTTTATTTGTGTCTCACCCAATGGCCTTTCTATAACCTGACTTTTGGTGGTCCCCTCTTTTGAGCATTGGCATTTATTTTGCATTGAGGATGGTTCAGCCATCTCCTTTCTTGCCTCCACTTTGAGGTGAAATCAATCGTGCCTTTCAGGGGGCGAATTATGATATATGTTAGGTGGTCAAGTGTGCTGGAACTACCTAAATTTTTTAGGAGGCCTCCTTTTGCACTTATGTATAGATTAATTTATTTACCTGATACTATATGGGCCCTGGGTTTTTCTTTATTTTTTTTGATCTTGTGTGGCATGGTGTCACCGGCTGACATCATGGTAGCATTTCTATGTTAGCACCTCTACTCCTAAAGAAGTGAAATATGCAAAACATCTTTATGTGAAGTGGTGGTGGAGCCCTCTACTATTTTTGACTTAAAGTCTGTTACTTAACAAGCTTCGTATATATAAACCGAATTCACCGAAAGAAAATTATAGATGAAATAGTAGCGCTAATCCCCAGGTGGGGAGATGCCAGACACTCTTATCCAGCCAGTGAGCTGAATACAGACGTGACTAGAGAAAAAGTGAAAAAACATATATTGCTAAATATCCCACAAAGTAAAAATTAATATTAAATAAAATAAAAAATTCAATATGAGCTAATATAAATGATAACACTCAGTGAAAGTGATATACAAATATATAAATCCAAGAAAAAATATAATGAAAACCCATGATTAAATGTTTATGATGAAACATGTAGCTACACGGCGATCTCACACGAGTGCTAGAGGAGGGAGTGAAGGGGGACAGAGCGGAGCTCCAGTGAAGGGACGAGTGCTGCGGACGGGTGAGACGAACGTGAGCACACACACCTCCTGGGTCCGCTGTGGCCTGCCTGTTGTTATTTCGGTTGCTATTGCTTGCTGTGCTGTGGGAGTTCTCCATTTGCCGTGAAGTGACTTGCCTGTTATTTTATTTTAAATGTGAGTTCAATACAAGTTGTTTTATATGTGATTAAATCTTTTAAACGAGATTACACTATTGGAGCTTTTTTTATTTTTATGTCATACTACCAACCTGAGAAAAGTGGTGTTCCTATGGAGCAGTGGAGATGTATGGTCGCATGTTAATGGTCGCATGTTAACCCCCATGTAAGTGGGTTACAGGCTCTGTCAGGCCAAACACGAGAGTGAGAGGCCTTAACAGCTGGTGAGTTTGAATTTCAGCAGGGAGTGGATTCACGTCACAGAGGTGTGGTGGATGTTTGAAAACACAGCTGAGCAGTTTTGGAGTCACCCTCACTTATTTTTTGGACTTTCTTCAAATATTATTTTTCACGATTGATTGGTTTCTGGACTTTATAGATATTTACTGTGCTCAATTTTCATTATATTTTTTCTTGGATTTATATATTTGTATATCACTTTCACTGAGTGTTATAATTTATATTAGCTCATATTGAATTTTTTATTTTATTTAATATTAATTTTTACTTTTTTGGATATTTAGCAATATATGTTTTTTCACTTTTTCTCTAGTCACGTCTGTATCAGCTCACTGGCTGGATAAGAGTGTCTGGCATCTCCCCACCTGGGGATTAGCGCCACTATTTCATCTATAATTTTCTTTTGGTGAATTCGGTTTATATATATTTTATTGTTAAATGGCAGCTTTGGTAGGGTTTTGACATTTATTAACATAGCGCGGAGGTGGTAATACAGGTCAGGGGGGGGGGGGTCATTTGCACCTGGTTATCTCCAGTTTCCAAGCTTGGTATATATTTTTAGTGTATCACATTTTCTAACTTGGTCCACCACCTCTAGCGACATTTTGTGCACAATGCTACTGTGTTTTTAACTTGATTGGTTTTAATCTTCGGTTGTACTTTAATAAAATATTGTGTTTAAATTTATCTGATGTGGTTGTGCCTTAAAAATCCATGAGCTGCGGTTCAATTTTCGTGACCATATATATAGCATGTCTGCTATTACTATAGTCACACCCTTGAACCAGGAGTGGGACCACACTGGAATTCCTCCATAGTAGGTGAAGTAGGATTCCAAAGTGAGTAGGAAACTGAACTAAATTATGGGGTTCAGGAAATATAGGCAGTAAGTCGGTGACTCCGCCAACCAAACTCCAAGTGAAATATCATCCTTGTGCGGTCCTTTAAATCAGCTAGTACAAACAAAGAAGCATTTTGGTGAAGTTTGATGCACTTTGCCCGTTACTGTAAATAAATTACCAATGCACATAAAGGCATTTTTCTCCTCACCCGTTGCTGTGATAGTTACAGGCTGAAAGGTGTGCAGCTCTGCTTTTAGGCCATCTGCTATATTATAGTACTCAAAAGTACATTTAGGCTGAGTAATAATCCCAACTCTGACCTATTTATCATCCACATTCCATTACTGCTGACATCACATAATATGTGATTTAGGTGCTTCTGCTGGGAGTAAGTACATTTTTATATGTGTTGTCAATGTCCACGGCATCCTACCAATCTCAATCAGTCTCAGATGATATCTCTACCACGTGCTTGGTTGTATGGCTGGAGGAAAGGAAATAAAATGAAAGGTCAATTTTTTAAAGGCTCTATTGCCCTGTGATATCTCAGTGTTATATAGTGCAACTGTAACCATACAGAGAGCCATTTAAAGTAGAAGGTTACACAAGAATACTTAGATTTTAGGGCACTGTAAATAAAACTAGATTGCCTTTTTTTAAAATGTTAGGCTGGATTCACATCTATACCTTGTGATAACGTTGTAAAATGTGCTTTACCACAATGTATGGAAATGCATGATCCTCATTTGACTTGTTCGCCATTTGACACTTGTTAACATGATTTATTTAAATAGGCTGCCAATGGGCAAAAAAAATGGACAAGCAACATTTTTCTGATGCGGAGCACTAAGGTGCAAAGTATTACATTACTGTGCATTGTGGTCCACTGCATGCTTCACATATGTATAGCGGAGGTGTGTTGCCTTAGTGCACTGGGAATTAACATGCTAATGCGTGTATGGTGCGTTACTGCAACACACCACAGTGGATGGGTATGAATGGGTCTGGTTGCACTAGAGCAATGATGATGTGTGATAGACATGTGCACTGACAAACAATTTGTTCGTTTTTGTTTTAGTTTCATTCTTTTTCTTTGCTTTTTTGGGAAATTCGAAAATTCGGAAATTAGAAAATTAGAAAATTCGGAAATCTGAAAATTCGGACTTTCACATTTCCGAGTTTCCGAATTCGGAATTTCCGAATATTCGAATTTTCAAATGTTCAAATTTCCAAATTTATGAATTTTGAATTTACGAATTTCGAATTTTCAAATTCTGAATTTACGAATTTTCGAATTTTCAAAAGAAAATCAGTAAAATCGAAATAATAACTAACTAATAATAACAAACTAATAAATTATAGGTATTGGAATTTTCTTTCAAATGTGGTTGTTTGTGAACGTAACGAATACAAATTTATCTGAAGTTACAAACTATCCGAAATAAGAAATGCTGCATCTAAACAAATGGAATGAAACAAATTAATAATAAATAATAATAATTAAAATGTTTTATTATTATTATTGTTATTTATTATTATTAGATTGTTGCATTCCATTCGTTTAGATACGGCATTCGTTATTTCAGATAATTTGTAACTTCGTACTCGTTACGTTCACTAACAGCCAAATTTGAAAGGAAATTACAATACCTATAATTTAATAGTTATTATTAGTTTTTTTTTTTTTATTTAGATTTTCGGGATTTCGAATTTTCAGATTTTCATTCTTTTGAATTTTCAGACTTTCATTCTTATTTTCAGGTTTTCAAATTTCCAAATTTTAGAATTTTCAAATTTCTGAAATTTTGAATTTCTGAATTTTCAAATTTCATAATTTCAAATGTTTGAATTTACCAAATTTCAAATTTCCGAACTTCTGAATTTCCAAAATTTTGAATTTTCGAAATTTTGAATTTTCGAACATTCCAATTTCTGAATTTCCAATTTCCGAAATGTTCAATTTCTGAAAATTCAGAATTTCCAAAATTTCCAATTTCCAAAATTCTGAAATTCCAAATTTCTGAAATTCCGAATTTCCGAAAATTCAAAAATTCGGAAATTCGGAAATTCAGAAATTTGAAATAAAAAAATTCGGAAATTCGGAAATTTTGGAATTAACCAATTTGTCAAAATTTAGTTAAAAAAGGAGAGGGAGGAGAGCGCATGCGCGGGGCTCGCAAAATGGCCGCTTAAGCCAAGAGCTCTGCTCCCTCACGTTACAGCGGCGCCCACAGCACTGTCCAAGGCGCACTTAACGGCACCAAACTAACAGGCAACACCCTCCACAGTCCCAGGCACACCCCCATATGAACGGGGCATTGGCAAAGAGGAACTTGAGGCCACAACTTGAGCTGGCAGGAACGTCTGGCATATCCACGATGGCCGCCGCAGCACAGCCACAGACACAGGATCTCTGCTCCACAGGCCAGGCGGACTACAGGTCAGAGCAACCCCACACCCCCATACACTTAACACCAGGAAGGCAGATGGGATTCCCTCCAGCCACCACCCCTTCCCCAGCATCCACAGAATCCCTCCTCGAACGCTCTCTAAATGACTTTTCCCTATCACCCTTGGGGCCTAACGCAGCAGGACAAACAGGCTACCCCCTGCATGATGCCCTGGTCAGAGACCCTGTCTTTCACATGGACACCCTCTTCCACAAATTCTCAGAGCTACTAGATAGAGGCCTGGCACAAACAGCTGCAAAAATCACAGGGGATCTAAAGGCGGATCTTAACAATTTAGGAGCCCGGATCGACATGATCGAACAAAAAATGGAGGAAACTATAGCTATTACTAATCAAAATTCTAAGCACATCTACACTGTGAAGGAACAACTTGACCTGGCCATGGCTCGCATTGACGACCTCGAAAATAGGTCAAGAAGATACAATATTAGAATCCATGGACTACCGGAGACAATACTAAATGTTCCAGAAGCAGTGCAGGACCTGATTAAACACCTGATACCCAACATTCCCCCACAACGCCTTGAGCTGGACAGGGCCCACAGAGCCCTGGGGCCTCCCAGAAAAGATGGCACCCAAGAGATGTTATTGCCAAACCCCATCACTACACTGTTAAAGAGGAAGTAATGAGGCAGGCCATGTCTGCTCACAAAGTGATGTGCCAGGGTCACCAGGTGCAGATCTTTGCGGATCTCTCGCCCTCTACGATCCAGAGGAGGAGATCATTGAAACCTCTACTCCACGCTCTCACCCAGAGAGACATAAAATACAGATGGGCCTTCCCGTCGCGGTTAAGTTTTCCGATAAGGGGAAACACTACGCCTTCTCCTCCCTCCCAGAAGGCGAGAAACTACTCTTGCACCTGAAGATCATTTCCCAAGAAGCTGAGATGGACACCTCCAATGCCGGCACGAGCTCCAACAAACGACCGACACCCATCAGCCCTCAATCCCCCTTGTGGACCACAGGAAAAGCGAAGAAGGCCAAAGATAACAACCCATCCTGAAGCAAGTATCCCTTTGGACTGCCTTTCTGATATTCCGGACCTACAGAAGGGACCGGAAGATCAGTTCCCCCACTATAGGGGGTCCCTCTAGCTTAATGCTTGGAGGCATCATTAACTGAGTTCTCTGTTGTTTGCCTTTAGTTTTTCTTTTTCTTATTTTATTCTCTTGTTAATAGATTTACCCATAACAGAGTAAGAACTTCCCAGGACTGCTAAACCTCTCTGGAACGCTAGTTAAACTTTCTCCAACCCTCCCTAAGGAACAGTTTCACCACACTGCGCAAGGTTCCCTGATTGGTCCCCCCAACGGATGCTCTGCAGTGATAGGGAGGGAGATTGGGAGCCTAGAGGATTTTGCATTCCGGGGAGGTTGGAGGCCTTATGCCAGTTAAATTGTATGGACACCGTGTTATGCTGTGGAATTTTTTTTTTTTATTCTAGAAGGAACATATTTTTCAAAGGGCGCCCTGTTTCCTGACGGAACACCTGCACCTCCACCTAACCCCTAGAAACCTCTGAGGGTTGGGTTGTCTGAGCCTGGATGGGTCAGACACTACCTGATTTATATTCATGGGACTCGGGGGGTTTCTCCTCCCCCGTACCCCCTCTTTTGTTTCTTGGAGACTTTCTCTTGTCTATCTTATTTTCCCTTTCCCCCTCCTCCCCACCCCCCTCCTTGCCCACAAAAATGTGCCTAACTACAACTTGTATTTCAGATATAACACATATCTCAAAGGAGGTGTCCACCCAGAACCCAACAAGACAGAGCGGAGACTCCTCCAGAGCTGTCCAGATTTCAACACATCTACGGGTAAGTGAGGGTTATTTTCGCTGCATTCGACCCCTTTTGCTCCATGGCTGATGGCCCAGAAGTTAAACTCCACATAGCTACCCACAATGTCCAGGGCCTTAACTCCCCGCTTAAGAGTAAGAAGGTTTTGGACTATTACAAGTCTCTCCAGCTTGACATTCTCATGTTACAAGAAACACATTTTCCCTCCCGGTATACCCTAAGTTCCTCCACCCCCACTTCCCTCAGTTATTCCTAGCAAGTGCTGACAATAAAACCAAGGGGGTTGCAATCATCATATCCAAAACCTGCAAATTTGTAAAAATCTCTGACCATGCGGACCCTGAAGGGAGGTTCCTGCTAGTCAAGGGCATGGTGGGGGACCACCTGTACTCCCTGGTCTCCTTTGCTCCAAATAGAGGACAAGCCAAATTTTTTGACTCCCTATTGCACACCCTCGATTCGAAACTGGAAGGAAAGATCATCTTTGGTGGAGATTCGAACGTAGCATTCGACCAGGGGTTAGACAAGTCTAAACCCCCGCGGTCTCAACTAACACGCCCCATAAAAGAAAGCCTCAGAATAGCAAAGATGCTGCATGCGCAGAAGCAGACACATGGAGGGAACTCAATCCCACTAAGAGGGACTTCACCCACTACTCGCCCCCCCACAACACAGGCACCATGAGTGGGTGAAGAAGACTATGGAGACTTAATGAGTCATTGCTTTCTGATCCCATCAGAGTCATAGACATTGAAAAAGCCCTACAAGAGTACTTTGTTCTCAATAAAACAGAGGGAACCTCCCCAGAACTGCTCTGGGCCACGCATAAAGCTTTCATAAGGGGCAAGCTCATTCAGATCTCCACACGGGTCAAACGAGAAAGGCGGGCAGACATAACTTGGCTAGACAGGGAATACGCCGAACTTAAGGCCATACACAAAAAAGATCCATCCAAGATCCCTACCACTCTCATTGATAAAGCCAGATGAGATCTCAATCTAGCACTCATGGCCAGGGCCGAAAAGTCCACCTGCTGGAGCGGACATAAATTTTACAAGCAGGCAGACAAAATGGGTCCCCTATTAGTGGCCAGACTATCCCCTCGCATCAAGATTACCACATTGCCCAAGATCAGGATAGGAGGTCAACCCCCCACGACCAATCCAACCAGGATACTGGAAGCTTTTCAGGGTTTTTACTCTAAATTATATACCAGATCAGCTCCATCCAATGCTGAACTAATCCCTCAGTTCCTGGAGGGCCTTCCCATACCCTCCCTGAATGACGCTCACAAACAAAGGATGGAAACACCCATCACAGAAGAGGAGGTATTGGGGGTCATTAAGGATCTCAGAAAAGGGGTCTGCTCTGGGACCTGATGGTCTATCCATACCCTACTATAAGTCCTTTGCGAACACTCTAGCACCGCACCTGACCTCCTTCTTTAACTCCAAAACCAACGGAGACCCCCTGGACACCCACCTCAATACAGCTTTTATCACAGTCATACCCAAACCTGACAAAAATCACGAAGATGTTAGTAATTATAGGCCAATCTCCCTCATAAATAACAACTTAAAAGTACTCACCAAAATAATGGCTAACAGGTTGGCATCCTTCATTAGTCAATACATACATAAGGATCAGGTGGGATTCATACCCGGACGACAGGGCCCTGATCAAATACGATGGGCAATAGATATAACCTCGATCCTACAAACTAACTGGGAAGGGGGGCCGAACCAATTGGGATTTCTTCTGTCTTCTATCCCTAGACCTGCAGAAGGCTTTTGATATGGTCTCCTTGCCATACATCTTCTCTCTTTTGGAGAGATGGGGCTTCGGTAAACACATTACTCCAAACCAATAGACACGAGAGGTACCAGACAAGGGTGTCCTTTATCCCCTCTTATATTTGTTATAGCCATAGAAACCCTAGCGATCGCAGTTCGATATAATTCTCACATCAAAGGGGTAACCTGTGGGGACCAGACACAAATTCGGGCTATTCGCCGATGACATCCTCCTTTTCCTGACTTCCCCCCTCACTACACTCCCCAATCTATATCTAGTGTTAGAAAAATTTGCCAAAATATCTGATCTTCAAGTTAATTTCTCCAAATCCCAAGCTCTCAATGTATCCCTACCTCACCAGTCTCCTCACTAAAACAGTCTTTCAAATGGAGCAACACCTCCATTCGTTACCTAGGCATATCTTTAACGGCCAAAACAGAAACCCTTTATGCTCAAAATTACCCCCCACTCTTCAGGAAATTAGAGGCAGACCTTACTCTCGGGTCAAGGCATGAGCTATCCTGGCTGGGCCAGATCAATTTCTTAAAAATGACCTTACTCCCCAGACTCCTCTATTTCTTCCGCTCTCTTCCAGTACCAATCAGGAAAGATCACATCTGAGCGTTCCAGAGTAAAATACTAAAATACATCTGGGGTAAAAAGGGATATCGCATCCCACAAAGCACCCTATTCCTCCATAGACGCAAGGGAGGGCTAGGTCTCCCAAACTTGCATAAATACTACTTAGCAGCTAGACTAGCCCAACTGTCTACAATTTATTCAAAACCCGACTGGGTTACTATAGAACGACAGGCTACCCCCAACTTCACATTAGACTACTTACATTGGTGCCCTCCTAAATCTATGCCACCCATCCTTTCACCCACTTTATCCCACTCCTGTGCCTTATAGGACAGCCTCAGGCACTCCCCAGCTCTGGTCTCCACAGGACGCCCTCTCGCACACCTCTTCCACAATCCCGAATTTGCACCCGGACTGGACATTTCAGCATTCAAATGGTGGCTGGATAAGGGGCTATACTGGATAGGACACTTCTTCCCCTCTAGCGGACCACTCACTCTCAGTTTTTGTATCAAAAACCTGGAACTCCCTGAATCGGAAAGGTTCTGCTTCTATCAAATTACCCATTTCCTTCACACAATTTGGAGGGAGAAGCCCCTCCCCCCCAAATTTACAGCATACAAACTGTGGTGTGGACAAGCCATGGAGCACAGGGGAGGTATCTCGGTGATATACTCGGCCCTCACTTGCCCTACTGATAAAACCCCATACATGAAGGCTTGGGAGGCCGATTTCCAATGCTGCAGAGATATGGAGACCTGGCAAGAAGCACTAACCAGATCCTTTAAAGGGATCCAGAACATCTCCCTTATGGAGGCTAGCGTCAAACTAATAACCAGATGGTATCTGACCCCTGCCAGGCTAGCGGTCATTTACTCCTCAGCAAACCCTCTATGCTTCAGAGGATGTCACCATCTGGGCTCCATGACCCACATATGGTGGGAATGCCCCAAAATCTGTACTTTTTGGATGAAAATTTTCAATATGATTCACAAGATGATGGCATGCCAGGTCCCCAGATCCCCAGAGGTAGCAATTCTCAATGCACACATCCCAGACCTAAGGCATCCGAAACGCTGATCCACTTTATCTTCCTGGGCACCAAAATCACAATCGCCAAAGCCTGGAAACAGCCGAAACCATCATTACAAGCGGTCAAAAGGAAGGTATCGCGGATTATGACCCAAGAAAAACTTTCCAGCATCCGGACTGACACCTCAACAAAATTCCAAAAGATCTGGAAGCCCAGCATGTGGGAATTTCCCTTATACCGGGCGTTCAGGTATGAAACACTTCATAAACCACCCACAGGCACGTTTCTCTAACCGCCCCGCAATCGGCACACAGCTGAGCCCCCCTCCCTCCTCATCAGTCATGAGGACTCCCCATTTCTTTCTTCTCTTCTTTCTGTCATCTACCTTGCATCAGATTGCTATCTGGCGATACTTCATTATGAAGCTATCATATGGCGGTCCCCCTCGTCAGGGGGAATCCCAACCACCTCAACACTCCTGTTGGCTCAGTCCAAATAGGCAGAGGAGATGCATCAGGGGTTGGGGGGAATTTCCCCATCTGGCACAGTCAGATCCTGTCAGGGGTGATGGGGGGGGGGGACCCTGAAGATCTGGGGCATGGCTTCCAGATTGATACTTTTGAATTTGGCTCCGATTCGTTAGCTGGTTGGCCTTCCCGACCACGATTATTGTTGGGACAGTTATTGTAATATGTTATCGACTGTTACCTTTATGTTTTATGTATCAGGGGGCCTTCCCTCCTGAGCACTGCGATATGATGTGACATATCCTGTTTATGCAAATTGAAAATAAAAACATATTGAAAGTAAAAACAAATTCAGAAATAAACGAATTGCACATGATTAATGTGTGGCACACAGTTAATTCATACATATGTAAGAGGGTTGAAAAATTGAGTTAGGTACTGTCCTGGACGGGAGGGTAGGCGTTAAAGTTAAAGTTAAGATTAATAAATCACCGGGACCAGATGGCTTGCATCCGAGGGTACTTAGGGAACTCAGTCAAGTGATTGCCAGACCGTTGTTCTTAATTTTTACAGATAGTCTACTGACTGGAATGGTACCAGCTGATTGGAGAAATGCCAATGTAGCACCTATATTTAAAAAGGGCCCAAAACACATCCCTGGGAATTACAGACCAGTTAGCCTAACATTGATAGTATGTAAACTCTTGGAGGGGATGATAAGGGACTATATACAGGATTTTAGTAATACGAACAATATCATTAGCAGTAATCAGCATGGATTCATGAAGATTCGTTCTTGCCAAACCAATCTATTAACCTTCTATGAGGAGGTGAGTTGCCATCTAGATAAAGGAAGGCCTGTAGACGTGGTGTATCTGGATTTTGCAAAAGCATTTGACACCGTTCCCCATAAATGTTTACTGTACAAAATAAGGTCCGTTGGCATGGACCATAGGGTGAGTACATGGATTGAAAACTGGCTACAAGGGCGAGTTCAGAGGGTGGTGATAAATGGGGAGTACTCAGAATGGTCAGGGGTGGGTAGTGGGGTTCCCCAGGGTTCTGTGCTGGGACCAATCCTATTTAATTTGTTCATAAACGATCTGGAGGATGGGATAAACAGTTCAATCTCTGTATTTGCAGACGATACTAAGCTAAGCAGGGCAATAACTTCTCCGCAGGACGTGGAAACCTTGCAAAAAGACCTGAACAAATTAATGGGGTGGGCGACTACATGGCAAATGAGGTTCAATGTAGAAAAATGTAAAATAATGCATTTGGGTGGCAAAAATATGAATGCAATCTATACACTGGGGGGAGAACCTCTGGGGGAATCTAGGATGGAAAAGGACCTGGGGGTCCTAGTAGATGATAGGCTCAGCAATGGCAGGCAATGCCAAGCTGCTGCTAACAAAGCAAACAGAATATTGGCATGCATTAAAAGGGGATCAACTCCAGAGATAAAACGATAATTCTCCCGCTCTACAAGACTCTGGTCCGGCCGCACCTAGAGTATGCGGTCCACTTCTGGGCACCAGTCCTCAGGAAGGATGTACTGGAAATGGAGCGAGTACAAAGAAGGGCAACAAAGCTAATAAAGGGTCTGGAGGATCTTAGTTATGAGGAAAGGTTGCGAGCACTGAACTTATTCTCTCTGGAGAAGAGACGCTTGAGAGGGGATATGATTTCGATTTACAAATACCGGACTGGTGACCCCATAATAGGGATAAAACTTTTTCGCAGAAGAGAGTTTACCAAGACTCGTGGCCACTCATTAAAATTAGAAGAAAAGAGGTTTAACCTTAAACTACATAGAGGGTCCTTTACTGTAAGGATGTGGAATTCCCTTCCACAGGCGGTGGTCTCAGCGGGGAGCATTGATAGCTTCAAGAAACTATTAGATAAGCACCTGAATGACCACAACATACAGGGATATACAATGCAATACTGACACATAATCACACACATAGGTTGGACTTGATGGACTTGTGTCTTTTTTCAACCTCACCTACTATGTAACTATGTAAAGCTTTCCCATTTTTCTGGGTGCAACCCACTGGTTCTCTGTAATATAAAAGGGACAGGGGTCCATCCCTGAGAGAGCCCGGGATTAGAGAGCTAATAGGTCCAACAGAAAGCCAAGAATGTGTACGTAAAGAAGAGAGAAGGAGAGCAAAACTCGAGATAAGAAGAAGACTGATGCTCACTGCTACCTGGATATAACTTCAGATAAATACAAATTTATCTGAAGTTACGAACTATCCGAAATAATGAATGCTGCATCTAAACAAATGGAATGGAACAATTAATAATAAATAATAATAATTAAAAGTTTTTATTATTATTATTGTTTATTATTATTAGATTGTTACATTCCATTCGTTTAGATACGGCATTCATTATTTCAGATCATTTGTAACTTCGAATAAATTTGTACTCGTTACGTTCACTAACAGCCAAATTTGAAAGGAAATTACAATACCTATAATTTAATAGTTATTATTAGTTAGTTATTATTTCAGATTTTCTGGATTTCGAATTTTCAGATTTTCATTCTTATTTTCAGATTTTCAAATTTCCAAATTTCTGAATTTTCAAATTTCTGAATTTTCAAATTTCCTAATTTTGAATTTTTGAATTTTCGAAATTTCAAATTTCCGAACTTCTGAATTTCCGAAATTTTGAATTTCCGAACTTTCCAATTTCCAAAATTTTCCAATTTCCAAAATTTCCAATTTCCAATTTTCGAAATGTCCAATTTCTAAAATGTCCAATTTCTGAAATTTCCAATTTTTCAATTTCCGAAGAACCGAATTTTCGAAATTAAAATTTTCGGAAATTGAAAAATTTGGAAATTGGGAAATTCAAAATTCGGAAATTTTGAAATTAACGAATTTGTCAAAATTAGTTAAAAAACAAATTTGGAAATAAAGGAATTGCACGTGTCTAATGTGTAAAACACAGTTAATTCATACATATGTAAGAGGGTTGAAAAAAGTGAGTTAGGTACTGTCCTGGACGGGAGGGCAGGAGTTAAAGCTAAAACTTTCCCATTTTTCTTGGTGCAACCCACTGGTTCTCTGTAATATAAAAGGGACAGGGGTCCGTCCCTGAGAGAGCCCGGGATAAGAGAGCTAATAGGTCCAACAGAAAGCCAAGAATGTGTACGTAAAGAAGACAGAAGGAGAACAAAACTCAAGATGAGAACAAGGCTGATGCTCACTGCTACCTGGATATAAAGCCATCAGCAACTTGGGGTTCACCCCGAAGACACCGGCTGCTAGAGAATGCCTCTGTTGGACTTTGTGATTACATGGACACTACCTTTGCAGGTATGCCGGGCAGTACATAGCTAGAGTTAGGGAATTAGGAAAGAACTATGTCTGTCTCTCTATGTCTCTGTATGTTGGACATTGTAATGCCATTGCGCATGCCCATTCTGGATGTCACTCGTCTCTGTCTAAGATTCCATGCATGTGTATTGGCATTAGTGGAAGGGTTGTCAGCTGCTGCACAGAGAGGAGCACTTGCTGTGTGAGTTCTCTGACATTGCCCCCTCCTTAGTGGCAGCCTCCAGATGCCCATGTGATGCATCTTCTCTGGGTGGGAACGGTGAAAGGCCTGTATAGGTCTCTGGGTATGGAGATTGGTCTCAGATTCCCAAGAATTTTCCTCCGGGTCAAAACCTCTTTATTTGATCAGGTACTGGTTCTGCCCTTGTCGTTTCCTACAATCCAAGATAGCTTCAATCTCAAACTCTTTTTCCCCATCCACCATTATGGCTTCTGGGGGTCCCACTTCACTATCTGGAAAGGGATTCGCTACATCAGGCTTTAGTAGCGAGGCATGAAACACAGGGTGAATCCTAAATGAGTTGGGAAATTCGAGTTCATAAGCTACTGGATTAATCTTCCTCTTGACCGGGAAGGGCCCCAAATATCTAGGTCCCAGTTTCTTGGAAGGGCATGCCAGTTTAAGGTTTACTTTTGAAAGCCACACATGGTCACCAGTCTTTAAGTCCAGTTCCCCCCTTCTTCTCTTATCAAAGAATTTTTTATTACCTTCCTGTGCCTTGGAGATGGTTTCTCTCATCACCTGATTGTTGGTAACAAAGAAGTTTAATCCATCCTGGACAGCTAGCAAAGGCGAGTCTGGTACTTGCGTTGACAAGAAAGAGGGATGAAAACCATAATTGGAGAAGAAGGGTGACTGGTCTGTGGTAGAGTGGGTGGAATTAATAAATGCAAATTCCGCCAGGGGCAGCAGTGAGGCCCAATCTTCCTGGGTGAAAGAGGAAAAACAACATAAGTACTGCTTCAACATTTTATTAGTACGTTCAGTCTGCCCATTGGTCTGAGGGTGGTAGGCCGAGGAGAAACTGAGTTTGTTGCCCAGGGCTTCACACAGTGCCTTCCAGAACTTTGACATGAACTGTACTCCACGATCAGAAACAATGTCACCGGGAATTCCGTGAAGCCTAACAATTTCTTTAATGAACACCCTGGCAGTCTCTGTTGCTGATGGAGTCCCCTTCATGGGGATAAAATGTGCCATCTTGGAAAGGCGATCAACCACCACAAAGATGGACTAAAACCCTTCAGAAGGAGGAAGCTCAACAATGAAATCCATTGCGATCTTATCCCATGGTCTTTCAGGGATGGGCAGTGGTCTTAATAACCCCCAAGCCTTGTTTTTGCTTTTCTTGTTCTTGAGGCAGGTTAAGCAAGAACTAACATAATTCCTGCAATCCTTGGCTAGATTGGGCCACCAAAAAATGTCTTTGAACTAAGTCCATAGTCTTGTATCCCCTGAAATGACCTGCCAAAGGATAGTCATGGCAGACGTGTACGATGGTGGTGCGCAGGTTCTGTGGTACAAAGATTTTATTCCCCTGCCAGTAAAGCCCATCTTTCTCTTGAAGGTTCGAGTCTGGGGGTAGGGAAGCTCTCAGGGATGCCTGACAGATCTGTGACACAAAATCAGATTGGGTTAACAGAAAATTTCCAGTTTGCAGGATAGTATCTGGTGGGGATGAAACTTCGGCTTCCGTGAACATGCAAGATTAATGCATCGGGTTTAACATTCTTAGACCCTGGCCGGTAAGTAATATGAAAATTAATGTGTGAAAAATAAGAGCCCAACTCGCTTGTCTGGGTCTGAGGTGTTTGGCAGTTCTGAGATATTCTAAATTCTTATGATCCGTGAAGATCAATATTGGGTGTGCTGCTCCCTCCAAGAGGTACCGCCACTTCTCCAAGGCTGATTTTATTGGCAAAAGTTCTCAGTCCCCCACATCATAGTTCCTTTCCGATAAACCTAGTTTTTTGGAAAACAAAGCCTCGGGGTGCATTAAAGACTCCGATCCTTGGCGCTGGGACAGGATGGCCCCCACAGCACTCTCAGATGCATCCAGCTCCAGGATGTATGGCAAAGCAGGATCAGGACGTTTTAGTAATGGAGCGGAGGTAAATAATCCCTTTAGCCTGTCAAATACAACTTGAGCTGCTTCAGTCCATTGAAAATGGCTTTGTTTCTTTGTGAGCTGTCTAATAGGTGCTATGATACCGGATACATTTTTGATACATTTTCTGTAAAAGTTGGAAAACCCGATAAAACGTTGTACCCCTTTCTTGACGGTTGGGGGTGGCCAAGACATTATAGCTGAGACCTTCTGAGGGTCCATTGCCACAAACCCAGTTGATATTACCAGACCGAGAAAGTGAATGGTCTGACGTTCAAATTCACATTTCTCGGCCTTAGCATAAAGTCCGTTCTGTCTCAGTCTGTGGAGAACTTGCTTCACAAGGTCACGGTGTAATTCTAGAGAAGCCGAAAATAGCAGAATGTCATCCAGGTAGACAATCATGAATAAGTCTAGGAAGTCTCTGAAGATGTTATTAACAAAATGTTGAAAAGTGGCTGGTGTGTTACAAAGTCCGAATGGCATAACAAGATAATTGCCAAAACGTGTCCGGAAAGCCGTCTTCCACTCATCCCCCTCACGGATTCTGATCGAGTTGTAGGCACCTCGTAAATCTAGTTTTGGAAATATTCTTGCAGAACGGAGTCTCTGGAATAGCTCTGGAATCGGAGGGAGAGGATAGCGATTTTTGACCAAAATTCTATTCAATTCCTTGTAGTCCAGGCGGAGGGAATGATCTTTCTTCTTGACGAAAAATATTTCTGCACCGGCTGGAGAAGAGGAGTGTGGAATGAACCCCTTCCTGAGATTTTCGTTGATATATTCCTTAAGGACCAGGAGTTCAGGCTCTGAAAGAGGAAAAATCCTTCCAAATGGGATTTCTGCCCCTGGTAACAGTTCGATTGGGCAGTCATAAACCCGGTGAGGAGGAAGAGTCTCTGCCTTCTGTTTATCAAACACGTCCAGGAAGTCATGTATACAGATGGGACGAGTTTTTGGGATGCAGATACAGATTTCAAGCAGCTGATGACTGGAACCGCGTGGTGAGAGGCCTTGAGACAATTCTTGAGACAATAGGAGGACTGGAAGATCACCTTGCTGGTAACCCAATTAATTTGGGGGTTATGGGCTTGCAACCATGGCATCCCCAGAATGATCGGGAATAATGGTGAAGAGATGACATCCAGGCATAACAGTTCTTGGTGATCTGGCAGAATGTCAGCGGACAGAGATTGAGTTTCATGGGTGATAGGCCCTGATTTGATGTTTGACCCATCAGCTAGTCGTATGGAGAGTTGCTGTTGTTTGGGTTGCAGTGGAATGTTGTGTTGCTGGACGAAGCCATGGTCAATGAAGCAGCTGCAGGCGCCTGAGTCAATTATAGCCTGGACCCGGAGTGCTCCTTCAGGAAGCTGTAGTGAGACAGGAACAGCAATGTGAGCAGATCTTGTTAAAATCAATGCACAAGGATCATGAGGAGGAGAGTCAGACTTACAGGTCTTGTTAGGGCACATGCTTGCGTAGTGGCTGGCTCCCCCACAATATAGACAGAGGTTTTTCTGGCAACTACGCTACTTTTCCTCTAGTGACAATGGTGAACAAAGCAGGCCTATCTGCATTCACTCCGGAGACTCAGTAGTGGCAGCAGGTAGTGGGGAAGCAGGAATAGATGGAATGCTAGGTACTTTGGGCAACATCCACATGGGACAGAATTGGCTGGTCCTCTCAGATCTTCGTTCCCTTAGACGACGATCGATCTGGATGGATAATTAGATCAGGTTCTTCAAAGAACTGGGAACTCCAACTCGAGCCAGCTCATCTTTAAGGCTGGGTTCACACTTATGCGAATTAGATGGTTTCCCCGCATCAAATTCACATAGCAGGTGATTGTGACTGGCTCCCTATGAAGCTGGTTCACATATCTCTGTTGCGGCTGCGGAGTGCACTGCACAGAAACGCTATGCGTCTTTGGTTCCCTTTCAGGGCCAAACTCAGGCAAAGATTCTGCCCCGATTTGTCTCTGAAACGGAGAAGGGACGGACAGCTGTACGATCTGCGGCCGGTTTAGGTGTGAACTGAGCCTAAGTGCTTCAGCGAGTCCTAGCCGGAACTGGTAGCGGAGAGCGGCATCGTTCCATTGTGTATCGGAACTCCACCGCTTAAAGTCTGTTACATAGTCCTCCACCGGCCTATGACTCTGCTGGAGGGCATGAAGGCTGGCCTCCGCCATTGTGGTATGCTGGGGGTCATCATATAATGTGTTAAAAAGAAGACTGGCCTGTTCCATCAGGCAGTGAGCCCAGGTTTGGGGTTCTCTCTGGAGTAGTGAGAAGATGAACCCCACTTTAGTGCTTTCCAAAGAGAAGGTGTGTGGTTGTAGCAGGAAGTATAACTGGCAAGCATTCTTGAAGGCACATAACTTGCTGCGATCCCCCGACAACCTTTCAGAGGTGGGAACTCGAGGCTCTGGGGGTGGCACCACTACTGTGGGTGCTGATGCTGAGGCTGCTGAAACAGAGGGCAAAGATGCTGTGGCTGTCTGATGCATTGAGGTGCTTGGAGATAGCGACTCTACTCTTTGCTTAAGTTGACGATAGCCATCTTGTAGGCCCTGTATTGCCTGGGTGAGGACTGCAGTTTGCTGGCACAGTGCTTCCAAAGGTGAGGCCCCCCTTTCAGGCTCCATGTGGCTGGATCGTACTGTCACATACCTTATAGCAGAGCCCAAAATGATGAGGGTGGCCTCTTGCACGGTTCCGGTCCCTGGTGGTGGAGACAGGGAATGCTAGGGCAATGAAAGAGTGCAGTTGCCTGCAGACAGAAGGCTGAAGCTTGGAGACACAGGAGCCTCTTGGAGAAGATGTAAATTGGTCACCAGAGAAGATGGAAATTGGTCACCAGACTTATTCAGCGGGAGCCAGGTAGGTAAGTACAGACTCAGGATCAACTGCAGCGTCAGGAACAGGCAAAGGTTGGCAACGGGCTGACAGTGAGGTACACAATTAGAAGGCAGAACTGTAGGCAGGGACAGGAAGAGGTTGACAATGGGCTGGCAGTGAGGTACACAATCAGAAGGCTGAGCCGTAATCATAGATCCAAGCCAAGGTCTGTATGGTAAGCAGAGGCAGATGAACAGGCAGGGAAGATCCAAGAGAGTGGTCAAAGGAAGCCGAGTTTTCAGGAGCAAGGTCAGCAGGCAGAAACAGTAATCAGGAACACAGGGACGAGCTGAAGATGATCCAGCACTGACACTAGGCAGACTCTCTGTTCATATAGGGCGCCATGCCCAGGGATTTGTGGGAGCGTGTGTGCGTGCGCGAGTGCAGGCTAACGCACGTGCATTCGTAAGGATGCGCCATTGCGCATGTCCATTCTGGATCTCACTCGTCTCTGTCTAAGATTCCGCGTATGTGCATTGGCATTAGCGGAACGGGTGTTGGCAGCTGCTGCACAGAGACGAGCGCTTGCTGTGTGAGTTCTCTGACAGGCATTAATGAAAACAGCACAAGACTAATGGAACCCCATGTATAGTAAAGCGAACCTGTTACAGGTGCCTAGCATATCCCAGAAGAACTCTCGTGTGACCCTTATGTGATGATGTGATGACCGCCCTGTAACCATGACCTGCCCACAATATACACCTCACTGGCAATATAGGTCACTCACTGGTGATAGTGAATTCAGCTCTAGTATCTGGTCATATGATTCTACAACTGCAAGGCATGCAACAGACAATATGACAGTTCAAAGAAAGCAGCTCAATATGTTACCTTTCAATGACAGTTCTTATAACTACTTAACACATCACTCTTTCAGATGTACGGTACTTTGTTCTCGCTTAAGCTGTGGGGAGAGGTCTAGCACCACGTGGAGACATCTTGATGCCTGCAGCTCAGTGCTACCAAATTGCTGCAGCTAGACATAGTTATACAAAAATTTTACACCGACAGCCCACCTTGAAGGATTCTTCTCCACCATCCCAACTAAATATTTTGCTGTCATAGATATACCATATACTCAGCATGCTCAGATGTAGGCCCTCCACTGTCAGAACCAGCGTGAACAAGTGTGTCAAGAAAAAAATGTTTTTTATTTGTTTTTAAAACAAGTTATTTATTTAATATTATTTTTTATATTCATCTTTTATTGTTCCACCTAATAACTATGTGCATATATGTGGATTTCAGAACCCAAATCATATAAAGCCAGAGGGGATCAAAGCCTGCATCTTCAACAAACTTCATTTAGCTAATAAAGGGTATCATTAAAGGGTTAGTTCACCTTTAGGGACATTTTATATTTTACCCCCACCCTAAGCACTGCAGCATCCCAAGCACATTGCAATTCAGTCTTCAGCTTTTAACCCCTTTCTGACGAGTGTACACACATATACGGCCTCACTGAAGTGGGTCTTCT
Source organism: Lithobates clamitans (assembly GCA_037952925.1). Lineage (NCBI taxonomy): Eukaryota > Metazoa > Chordata > Amphibia > Anura > Ranidae > Lithobates > Lithobates clamitans. The sequence goes on from JBBGZY010000448.1 coordinate 2,568,164, forward strand.
TCCATATGGCAGCATATGTGCAGACCAGTGTTTGTGCAAGCCGCATAGTTTGCTCTCAGTGGAGACCGAGCTGTCACTAACATCTACGGGTTTTGTAATAACAATTAGGACCCGGGAGGACCATCTCCTGGCTCTCAATCACATCATTAGTCTGACAGCCTGTGATTGGCTATTAAAGTGATCAGTAACTGTACAACCTGCCCCTGTCCTCTTTCCTCTCTTGAATGTATCTTATTCTCATTGGAAGAGCAAAAAATGTAAACAAAAAAGGTCAGAGGTCAAGATCAGGATTAGTGTCTTCTAGGTAGCATAAACAAAAAAAAACAAAAAAAACAAAACAAAAAAACACAGTAAACTGTGCACTATTGTTTTTAAGCACTTATGGAAACAAAGAAATAACATGCACATATGTGATATAACAGCAGTTATTAGTAGTAGGACAATTTATTTTTGTTTTTTGGTGGTGGATTATGGTAATGGCAAGAAATATACAGTTAAAGTTCAAATAAAGGCAAATTTTTCCTAAAAAAATTTATAATTCACCTGGATATAGTTGCAAAGATATGTTGAGCCTTAAGCCTCTGCTGCTTTCAATCAAACTCCTGCGAGGAGGGAGCAGCGGGGTGGCTACTGGTACTGTGTGTGTCTATGGAGGCACATAGCCCGGTTCGGGAGCGCATATGCGCAGGGGCCTCCTTAACACTCGGCTGGCTAAAGAGGCATCCAGAGCAGGTAGAAGGTGACAGCATTGATGGGGGAATGACAGAACAGCAGACCCCCACACAGGGCTGGTGCAAGGAATTTTGACACCCTAGGGAATGGCAGAACAGCAGACCCCCACACAGGGCTGGTGCAAGGAATTTTGACACCCTAGGTGAAACCTAATTTTGCTGCCCCCTGTCACGTACCTGGTAGGTAGAGCCCAGAATGCAGGGAACGGCCTCTCGTATACCTCTGACTCAGGAACCCCTGGTAGTGTTGACAGGGGCTCGAGAGTACAAAGGGGCACAAGTGCCTGACTGGAAGGCTGGAGTAGAGGGCTGGATCCTGTAATCAGCAGGGAGGTGTACTGTAGTCCAGCAGCAGGATGCAGACAGCAGGGAGGTGTTCTGTAGTCCAGCAGCAGGATGCAGACAGCAGGGCGGTGTTCTGTAGTCCAGCAGCAGGATGCAGACAGCAGGGAGGTGTTCTGTAGTCCAGCAGCAGGATGCAGACAGCATGGAGATGTTCTGTAGTCCAGCAGCAGGATGCAGACAGCAGGGAGATGTTCTGTAGTCCAGCAGCAGGATGCAGACAGCAGGGAGGTGTTCTGTAGTCCAGCAGCAGGATGCGGACAGCAGGGAGGTGTAAACAAGCCGGGTCAGAACACAGGCGGGCAGATCAGGTGCAGAAGGGCAATCCAAAAGAATATTTAAAGTCCAAGCCGAGATCGGGGCAGGCAGCAAACAGGGTAGTCAGGAACAGTCCAAGTTAGATAATAGATTCAGAGATTCAGGTAACAAGGTAACAGGGCAGCAGGGGTGCGCGCATGTGCGTGCGCCAGACGGCTCTTCTGTGCACAGGCATCCTTCTAACCTTCACATTACTAGAACACTTGCTGGAAGGCTTTTCCTGACACCCCCATTGGCTCCGTCCCTGACTCTACCCTCTTTGTCCTGCCCATGTATACCGTGGAAGTGTCGGGTGTAGATTTTTGCGGTGTCTCTCCCCCTTTTTCTTCAGCCGTGGTCCGCATTCCCGCACCTGCGCCTCTGGACCTGGCCTGAAGACAAATAGTGGCGGCACCGACTCACTTCCTCACGCCAGCCATGGTCCACAGGTATATAGACAGGCAAGGGTAATATATGGACAGGCTAGGGCAGTATACACACAGGCTAGGGCAGTATACACACAGGCTAGGGCAGTATACACACAGGCTAGGGCAGTATACACACAGGCTAGGGCAGTGTATAGACAGGCTAGGGCAGTACACACACAGGCTAGGGCAGTACATAGACAGGCTACGGCAGTATATAGACAGGCTAGGTCAGTATACACACAGGCTAGGGCAGTGTATAGACAGGCTAGGGCAGTATACACACAGGCTAGGGCAGTATATAGACAGGCTAGGGCAGTATACACACAGGCTAGGGCAGTGTATAGACAGGCTAGGGCAGTATACACACAGGCTAGGGCAGTGTATAGACAGGCTAGGGCAGTATACACACAGGCTAGGGCAGTATATAGACAGGCTAGGGCAGTATACACACAGGCTAGGGCAGTATATAGACAGGCTAGAGTAATATATACAACACACTTTATCTGCAGGCAGTGGACAAGGTCCTGCAGAGACACCGGTGCCGACATCAGGCAGATGGGGTCTCCTCCAGCCCCTTCCCCTTCACAAGCAGCTGACATCTAATTCCTGCTCCAATGTAGGACACAAGGACAGGGGAGATTGCGGGATCACGATGCTCACACACTGCTCATTGTTACCCGTCTCTCCGGCAGAGTTAGTTGAGCTTGTTTTCCCATGGTGAGAATGCCTGCAGCCTGGTTCCCTGAATCTTGGAGCAGGAAGCCGTGTGTGGTTCCAATCCCAGCAGCATGGTTGGCTGACTAAAACTAATGACCGGGAGGTCATACAATGGTCAGGCACAGGTCTTCTGCCTACAGCAGTCTGGTGCATTGTCAGACGTCAAAGCTAGTGAGCAAAGAAGAGCCAGGATCAGCGGACAGCCCAGGAGAGCGGCGCCAGCCCCAGGAGCAGCCAACCTGCCTCGGGCCCCAGAAATACATGAGGCCCGATGCCGCCCCCGACTGATGTGTGCTCTAGGCCGGCGCCTATCTTTCCTATTGGTAGTGCTGCACCTGCCCCCACAAACGCCTAGCGCCTAGGGGTTAAAAACTGAAGAGTGGATTGTATTGTATTTGGGATGCTGCAATGCATGGAGGTTTTGTGGAAAATTTCCCTAAAGGTAAATTGACCTTTAAACACCAAACTTCCTGCATGTATTGATGGCTAACATGGTACAATACTCTATTACTGCTATTTTTTATAAGGTTACTGTTACTGCGTCTTCAAGCAATGGACACTTGTGAAGTGATGTGAAGTGATGGCTGTTCATTTATAGTGCAGGTTTTTTTTTTTTTTTTCTGGAGTGTCCTGAAGAGTGCTCTGGGAATGATATTACTACAGACCAAAGGTGATGACAGGTCTGGGTACGGCATGATCTGATCTCCACAGTCTGAACTGCCAGTCCTTAGATATTTCCAGAGCACTGAGAGTTGAACTATATGAAGAAATAAGAATTGGCAACCTGATTTATGTGGCATTGGTAGGCCCATACCAATGTAATATATATATATATGTTGATTTAGTTGTGGTATAGATGATTAACATTTGCTAGTTTTTCTAAATCTCAGTTTGTCTGATGATTTCTCAGTGGGCTTGTATATTAACTGAAGCAAATTCCACCTTTCCCTATAATAAATAAAAAATCATTTTAATGAGCACATATCACATTCTCGTATTTACTATATATGTGCCAAAACTGCTGAAGTGTCGATAGCAGCCCTTCTCAGCCAAGGTTCCTCCTGAGGTTGCTTGGTGTTCCTTTAGCAGTGAGTACTGACAAATTTATCACCCACTACAAGTTACATCTGCATTGACCACTTATGTTGGGAGACATCACAATTTGAAATGTATTTTTCTTCTCTTATTCTTCATTTTAAGATTATTACTGAACATGTTTTTCTCATATAGAAGAGGAGGGGTGTTAAAATGTATCAGCACCGAGTGTCCAATAACCGAGGTACGCAACACTTCTTTATTGTTTTATTTAAAACCTTCTGCAGCTGATCTTGCTAAAGTACACTGAGCTGTAAGTATAATCGGTTTTAGCAGGGGTTCCCTTAGACCTAATTTTTTTTTCATGATTTTCGCCTGTGTAAAAGGGTTGAGAAATGCTGATCTATAGTGTACAATAGGAAATATTAAAGTGGAACTTTACTCTCAAAGTCATTAACTATTTTTCATCATTATGCTGCTAGCCTTAAGCTGGCCATACACCATACACATTTCTTATTCATTTTTTTTTTAGATTTACCTTCAACTATGTAGAGCCTGCCTGATTGCATACAAATTTTAAGTGTTTAGGCCTCCTATTATATGGTTTTGGTAAATCTAAATGAAAGTTGTACAAGAAAATTGTATAATGTGTGGCCAGCCTTAGTAAACTTTTTTTTTTTAATTTTTTAATTTGCTTCCTGGTTTCTGATCTAGGCCAAAATGATGTCATTTATCCAGAAAATGCTAAAATAGGTTTAGGACTTTCCACTGTCTATGAGCTAAATGTTTGATGTCATACATCCAACCCAGATAGCAGGCAATTGTGCTACAAGTTTAATAATGACTTGCTAAGCTATTGCTAGACTTGTCAGGCTTCACAAGTTTGTTGTACAATTGCAGCAAATCCACATTGCATGACTTCAGATCAACTTTCTTTGCAAACATTCTGCAAGTCTGCTGCAAGTTCTGGTTCAGTTAAGTTGTGCAATAGTCATCCCACCACAGGGGTCATTGTGACTTGCAAAGTACTTACTGTAGACTCAGCACTACAACTTTGCTGGCAAGCCTGGCAAGTCTAGCAATAGCTTAACAAGTCATTTTCAAACTTGCAGCACTATTGCTTGCTATCTGGGAAAAAAAAGCACAGAGGTGTGGATGGATGGGTTTTGCACAGAGCAGCCCTGATCCTCCTCTTCTGGGGTTCCCTGCTGGGACTCCTGCCCCCCCCCCAGCGAGTGCCCCCCATAGCAAGCTCTGTCAATGGATACACAGAACAGGCTCACCCCCACCCTCGCCCCTCTCTCACTCACTGTCAGTCACCAGTTTTCTGCCCTGCTCTTCCAGCTCTCATTGGGGCTGTGCAGGGGGCGGGAGCGGCTGGCTCAAGCTCTCAGTGGTGTGCTGAGAGCCTGAGCCAGCTGCTGGTCAGGAATCTGGGTGGAATCTGGGTGTATCTCCAGAGCCTGGACTGGCCGATGCTTTAGCCCACCGTCAGCTGAATATGGGTCATGGGAGTGCAGAACAGTGCACTCTTGTAATTCCCGGGGGTGAGTAAGGCCAAAAGAACTTTGCTTTACTGTCCAATCACATTTTGGTGGCCAAGCTTTGATGGTCAGTATATATCCCAGGGCTGGATAGAAGGAAATATAAATTCTTTACAAAATTAAACTGTGTATTTAGCTGTTTGCTTGGGGTTTAGCTCTAAAATACATAAAATGAAGTTTTAGATCTGCCAATAACTTCAGCATAATATTAGAATTTATTACCAAATTTGTTCAAAATTACAGGCTCAGAACAAGCTGATGCAAAGGAACATTTTTTTCTTTCCCTGCCTTGCCAAGACAGGGAAAGAGACGTGTATGAACCTATTTCAGGTCTTATGTCATCAAGCTGTGATCAGATTACTCCCTTCTGATTGCAGAAGCAGCTTATCTGTGCACGCTTACAGTGCCTGCAGCCACCACCTCCCCAATGCAAAGGCTGCTCCATACTCTGATCACAGTGTGACTCTACTCTGTCCAGTAGACCAAGTCGAGTCATAAAAATGATTGCTACTCGCACATGAATATGACCTTTCTTATAGCTGCAGGTCCTGATGACAAGATGGAAATATAATAGAATATTCATTTGGAGAATCCTCAATGGATGGAAATTTCGTGCCCGGGGGGAGTCCAACAGAAAGTAATTGCCAGCCAATAGTCATTGATTTTAATTTAGCTTGCACCGGCTAGTCAAGTCATTAGTTACTTATTGTCTCATTTCATCACGGCAAAAAGTGTTTCATCTAATTAATCGACTTCAAGAACTTTGTCACTGAGTTATGGAAATGTGTGGGTAGATTTGTAAAAATGAGGCTGTTTGTAGCAACTAGTCAGTTTTTTTAATTAAACATAGTTTTAATTATTAAGTATTACTTATTGTATGTTGTAATTTAAAATAAAAGCATTAATTAAAATTATTTTTATCTGTATTTTTTGTGTCACTTTTCATAAAATATGTTTAGTGTATAGTACATTTCTAGTTTACACGAACTTAATATAGAGGAAATTCAATTTAGATTTGAGTAACTTACTTATAAAGAAGCTAACGATGAATTGAATATGTGGAACTCCAGCAACTATCTTTATTTACAACTTACCTTGGTCAAGCTTGGCACGATCTAAATCTTATATCTGTAGGATGGCTGGAGATGCTGAAAAATCACTGCAGTTCTATATACAGTAATAAGGCAATGTCAATATTCCCATTTCACATCTTCCTAGACATGGGCTCGTCTGTAGCGGGTGCTGCTGCAACTTTTTTTATTAATTTATGAAAAATTAAAATATACAAAACAGAGCCTATGGGCATTCTCGGCTTGAGATATATAACAAACAAAACAAAACATTGTCTTTTGCAGACTTTAAGAAGTTTTGTTCTAAGATTGCCCTGTATTTGGCTCCATCCATCTTCCTATCAACTCTGACCAGATTCCCTGTCCCTGCTGAAGAAAAGCATCCCCACAACATGATGCTGCCACCACCATGTTTCACAGTGGGAAAAGTGTGTTCAGGGTGATGTGGAGTGTTAGTTTTCCGCCACACATAGCGTTTTGTTTTTAGGCCAAAAAGTAAAATTTTGGTCTCATCTGTCCAGAGCACCTTCCTCCACATGTTTGCTGAGTCCCCCATATGGCTTCGCACAAACTGCAAATGGAACTTCTTATGGCTTTCTTTCGACAATAGCTTTCTTCTTGCCACTCTTCCATAAAGGTCAGATTTGTGGAGTGCACGACTAATAGTTGTCCTGTGGACAGATTCTCCCACCTGAGCTGTGGATCTCTGCAGCTCCTCCAGAGTTACCATGGGCCTCTTGCAGTGGCAGCTGTTTTTTTGTTTTTTTTGGGGGGGGGGGGGGCGTTCAGTCAGTAGTCAGGGCCCCGCACTTACCCCTTCCCGCGGGCAGTGCTCCAGGTGGCGAGTGGTGTGGGCTTCTCTCCAGGCTGTTCTCTCCGGCTGCTTCCTCGCTTCCCCTGCATCTCCTCCCTTATCCTCCTGGTGGCCAATCCAATTGGATCTCCTTTCAGCCAATCGAGTGACGGGTCTCACGATCAGCTTCCTGATTGGCCGGGAGGAGAATCAGTGTTAAAAAAGTGAATATTCATTCGTTATTGTCACACAACTCTGCGCCCGAGCCCACCCTTTTTTGAAGGCTTTTTTGAGCCTATGGGGGGGGGGGGGCGGCGGCGCTCATGTGTCCCTAATGGATGGGCCGCCACTGGCTTCTTAGCTGCTTCTCTGATTAATGCTCTCCTTGCCCGGCCTGTCAGTTTAGGTGGACGGCCATGTCTTGGTAGGTTTGCAGTTGTGCCATACGCTTTACATTTTCAGATGGTGGATTGAACAGTGCTCAGTGAGATGTTCAAAGCTTGGGATATATTTTTATAATCTAACCCTGCTTTAAACTTCTTCACAACTTTATCCCTGATCTGTCTGGTGTGTTCTTTGACTTTCATGATGCTGTTTGTTCACTACGGTTCCCTAACAAACCTCTGAGGGCTTCAGAACAGGCTTACAGAACAGCTGCATTTATACTGAGATTAAATTACACACAGGTGGACTCTATTTACTAATTAGGTGACTAATGAAAGCAATTGGTTTCGCTAGATTTTAGTTAGGGTATCAGAGTAAAGGGGGCTGAATACAAATGCACGTCACACTTTTCAGATATTCATTTGTAAAAAACTTTGAAGACCATTTATCATTTTCCTTCCACTTCACAATTATGTGCCACTTTGTGTTGGTCTATCACATAAAATCCCAATAAAATACATTTACGTTTTTAGTTGTAACATGACAACATTTCAAGGGGTATGAATACTTTTATAAGGCACTGTATATATATTACTTTATTTGCTAAAGTAAAATGATCTGTAATGCTTTACACACTCAGTACTGTATACTGTACATGGAGATAGTAAAGGTGCTATGGGAACAGCATTAATGGCAGAAAAAAAAAACGGTGCAACCTCAAAATTATTGAGGAATGCCTCTTTCAGAGTTGTTAAGCCTTGTAATTTGTATAGTTTTCCATTGTTTGAGATGTGTAAATGTTTACATTGCAAACTGTGTACATATATGGGATGTTAGAGCAAGGTAAAGGTGGTGCACAGCATCCTCATGGAAATACCACATTTTCTTTTATACTCTGTAGTATGTTAGTGGTTTCTCTAACTAGTACATTTGTGCTCTTCTAGAACTGCTCTTATGGATGGGCAGCAACACATTAGCACTGTGGTCTTGCAGCAGCATGGTCCTGCTCTAAATTCCTGGCAGAGTCTTTATCTCTCTGGTTTGCCTTCTCTCCCTATGATTGAGCAAATCTCTTCTGTATGTCTTCTTTCTACATACATACTGGTGGCAGGGTTGGCTTAAAGGAGAACTACAGCCACAGCTCGTTTGGCTGTACTTGTCCTGTGGATCACAGGTAGGGATGAGCTGAACACCCCCCGGTTCGGTTCGCACCAGAACCTGCGAACGGACCGAAAATTCGCACGAACGTTAGAACCCCATTGACGTCTATGGGACTCGAACGTTCGAAATCAAAAGTGCTCATTTTAAAGGCTAATTTGCATGGTATTGTCCTAAAAAGGGTTTGGGGACCCGGGTCCTGCCCCAGGGGACATGTATCAATGCAAAACAAACTTTTAAAAATGGCCGTTTTTTTCAGGAGCATTGATTTTAATGATGCTTAAAGTTAAAAAAAAGTGAAATATTCCTTTAAATATCGTACCTGGGGGGTGTCTATAGTATGCCTGTAAAGTGGTGCGTGTTTCCCGTGCTTAGAACAGTCCCTGCACAAAATGTCATTTTTAAAGGAAAAAAAGTCATTTAAAACTGCTTGCGGCTTTAATGTAATGTCGGGTCCTGGCAATATGGATGAAAATCAGTGAGACAAACAGCATGGGTACCCCCAGTCCATTACCAGGCCCTTTGGGTCTTGTATGGATATTAAGGGGAACCCCGCACCTAAATTAAAAAAAGGAAAGGCGTGGGGCCACCAGGTCCTATATACTCTGAACAGCAGTATACAGGCGGTGCAAACAAGACAGGGACTGTAGGTTTGTTGTTAAGTAGAATCTGTTTGTAATTTTGAACTGGTAAATTTTTAACGTGTTTAGCTCCAGCCAAAAAATCTATTTTAAGCTTTTTGGAAAACATAGGGAAGGGTTATCACCCCTGTGACATTTGTTTTGCTGTCTGTGCTCCTCTTCAGAAGATTTCACCTCATTTTTTGTCCCAATGACAAATGTTTTTTGAAAATTTGGGTTTTTTTGTGAAACAAGGATTGGTGATAAAGCATCAGTGGAAAGGAGAAACGTTTTTACCATATTAACTCTTACAGGAGAGAATTTCCCTTCCTAGGGGTAGATTTCATCTCACTTCCTGTTGTCTCCTTCCATTTGCAAGTAGGAGTCGTTTGTAAGTTGGATGTTTGAAAGTAGGGGCCTGCCCTATATACTCAGCAGAAATTTGGGCCTTAGGTATTGTTGTGGCCACAACACTGTAAGCCCTCACAGGGCACTGCTGTGAAATATTAGATCAAGAATTGTAATTACATGCACCTGTTGAACAGGGGCAGAAAAATTGGGCCTTTGGTGGTGGTGGTGCTAGTGCCACAACACTGTAAGTCCTCACTCGCTCTTGGTGGGCGCAGAAACAGGCCCTGCTGTGAAATATTAGATCAAGAATTGTAATTACATGCCCCTGTTAAACAGGGGCTGAAAAATTGGGCCTTAGACACTGGTGCTGGTGCCACAACACTGCAACCCCTCACAGATACTCTAGTTGGAACGCAGGAACGAGCCCTGCTGCAAAGTATTGCATCAAAAACTGTAATTACACGCCCCTGTTAAACAGGGGCTGAAAAATTGGGCCTTAGGCACTGGTGCTGGTGCCACAACACTGCAACCCCTCACAGATACTCTAGTTGGAACGCAGGAACGAGCCCTGCTGCTAAGTATTGCATCAAAAATTGTAATTACATGCCCCTGTTAAACAGGGGCTGAAAAATTGGGCCTTAGGCACTGGTGGTGGCGCCCAGAACCAAAAATGTTCTTACAAGCTATCAGCGTGATCATTGAGGAGGAAGAGGATAATTACTCAGGATAGTCACTCAGCATCAGCATAGGCAGTCTTTGAAGGGATCTGAGATTTCAAAAAAAATTATTCGGTTACATCAGCATCAGGTGCTTGGTAGCTGGTGGTGATCCAAGACTGATTCATTTTTATGAAGGTCAGTCGATCGACCGAGTCGGTGGACAGACGCACCCTGTGATCGGTTACCAGGCCTCCAGCAGCACTGAATGTGCATTCCGAAAGAACGCTGGATGCAGGACAGGCCAGTAGCTCAATTGCATACTGTGCAAGCTCTGGCCAGTGATCCATCTTCAAGACCCAGTAACCCAGAGGATTTTCGGTGGGAAAGGTATCCAAGTCAGATCTTGCCCCTAGGTATTCCTGCACCATGTAAAACAGACGCTGGCAATGGTTGCTGGAATCGATCATACCTTGGGGCTGCGGACCAAAAAATTGTCTGAACGCATCGGTCAGACGGCCACCTTCTCCACCGCTCCTTCTTTGACTGACCGAAGCCTCAGCAACACGTTGTCCAGAAACAGGAGTTTGTAACCTCCCAGTCTCTGGGAACGCGTTGCACAGACCTTTCTGCAAGGCCTCATGAAGATGTTTCATCCTCTGCTCCCTCTGCGATGGCAAGATAAGGTCTGCAACCTTACCCTTGTAACGTGGATCAAGGAGGGTTGCCAGCCAGTATTGGTTCTTCTCCTTGATACCACGAATACGAGGATCCTTACGCAGGCTTTGCAGGATCAGGGAGGCCATGCAGCGTAGGTTTGCTGAGGCATTCGGTCCGGAGTCCTCTGGGTCACTAAGGACGACATGGTCTGCAGCCACCTCCTTCCAGCCACGTACAAGTCCATGTGTTTCTTGGGACTGATCCCTTAAAGACTGATGCTGAGTGCCAGGCTCCACCTCCATACTGACGCAATCCTCCTCCTCGTCCTCGTCCTCTACCTGTGTGATCGGCGGGCACGCAGGAACACTGTCTGGATAAAGGGGGCCTTGAGAGCTAAGGAAGTCCTCCTCTTCCTGCCTCTGTTCTGCCTCAAGTGCCCTGTCCATTATTCCACGCAGTGTGTGCTCCAACAGGTGGACAAGGGTCACAGTGTCACTGATGCATGCACTGTCACTGCTCACCATCATCGTGGCCTCTTTAAATTGTGACAGGACAGTGCATGCATCCCTGATCATGGCCCACTGGTGTGGGGAAAAAAAACAAGCTCCCCTGACCCTGTCCTGGTGCCATAGTCGCACAGGTACTCATTGATGGCCCTCTGCTGCGTGTGCAGCCACTGCAGCATGGCCAACGTTGAGTTCTACCTGGTGGGCATGTCACAGATTAGGCGGTTCTTGGGCAGGTTAAACTCCTTTTGGAGGTCTGGCAGCTGAACACTGGCATTATATGACCGGCGGAAATGCACACAAACTTTCCTGGCCTGCCTCAGGACATCCTGTAAGCCCGGGTACCTGCCCAAGAACTGCTGCACCACCAAGTTAAGGACGTGAGCCAAACAGGGCACATGGGTCATTTGTCCCTGTTTGAGGGCAGAGAGGAGGTTGGTGCCATTGTCGCAAACCACAATTCCTGCCTTAAGTTGGCGTGGTGTCAACCACCTCTGAACCTGCCCCTGCAGAGCTGACAGAACCTCTGCCCCGGTGTGGCTCCTGTCCCCCAAGCACACCAGCTCAAGCACCGCATGGCATCTTTTGGGCTGCATACTTGCGTAGCCCCTTGAACGGCTATGGAGCACCGCTGGTTCCGAGGACAAAGCACAGGAAGAGGCCATGGAGGAAGAAGAAGAGGAGGGGGTGGAGGAGAAAGGTGTGTCACAATCATTAGTAGTGGCATTTTGGGGGCGTGGTGGCGGAACAACCTCCAACACTACTGCACCTTGTCCTGCATCATTCCCAGCTGCCAGCAGAGTCACCCAATGCGCGGTGAAACTTAGGTAACGTCCCTGTCCATGCCTGCTGGACCATGAGTCAGCGGTAATATGCACCTTACCGCTGACCTCTCTGTCCAGCGAGGCCAAGACATTGCCTTCCACATGCCGGTGGAGAGCCGGAATCGCCTTCTGTGAGAAAAAGTGGCGTTTGGGTACCTGCCACTGAGGAACCGCACATTCCAAAAACTCACGGAAGGGGGCAGAGTCTACCAACTGAAAAGGCAGCAGTTGAAGTGCTAGCAATTTTGCCAAGCTAGCATTCAACCGCTGGGCATGTGGATGGCTGGGAGCGAACTTCTTTTGGCGGTGCAGCAGCTGGGGCAGGGAAATTTGCCTGGTACAATCTGACGTCGGTGTACGGAAAGCAGATTGCCCACAAGTACTTGGCTGTGACACACCTAATTCTACACCTTCATTCCTCTCAGTGCAGGTCTCAGAGAGGACTGAAGGTATAGTGGGGTTGGAGATCTCAGCTAATGAGGAGCAAGGAGAGGTCCTCTTTGTTCTTTGGTGTGGGCCTTTTAGATACGCTTGCCAACGAACTGCATGGCAGGTCAACATATGTCTGGTCAAGCATGTGGTGCCCAAGGGGGAGATGTTTTGGCCACGCGAGATACGCTTGAGACATATGTTGCAAATAGCAGCAAATAGCGATCTGATGCACTCATCTCAAAAAAGGCCCACACCAAAGAACTTTTTGAATAACACACAGAGACTGCAGCACCCTGCACATGCGGAGCTTTGGGGTGTGATGCAGTCAGTGTGCTGCCCTTAGGCTGGCCCCTGGAGGGCATCCTGCCTCGTTGGTGATGTGCCGCCTCCTCCTCCTCTCTCCTATCAGGCACCCACGTTGAGTCAGTGACCCCATCATCCTCTTCTTCCTCATCACTGGAGCAAACCTGGCAGTATGCTGCAGCAGGGGGAGTATGGCTGCCAGATTGCTGTCCTTCTTGGGCACCCCCTCTGTCCGTGCTCACGTTAGTGCCTTCATCTAGCTCAGTATCATCATCAGAGCCTTCCAAACGCTGGGCATCCTCCTGGAGCATGTACCCAACACTGTGGTCAAACAGTTCGAGGGACTCCTCAGGAGCACATGGTGGGGCTAGAGAAGGAGTCACTGATGACATTGAGCCGAGGGAAGAGGCCGCTGCTTTGCCAGACAAAGTACCCTGAGCATGGGTGAGAGAGGATGAGGAGGATGAGGATGGCTTGGTCATCCACTCGACCAAGTCTTCCGCATGTTGCGGCTCAACACGGCCAGCTGCCGAAAAAAAGGCCAAGCGTGTCCCATGGCCACGTGCTGATGAGGATGCACTGTCTCCACGACCAGCACTGTTGCCTCTAGACACAGAGGCTGCTTGCCCTCTTTTATTGGCTTGTGACTGTCTGCCTCTCCTTGTTGGCCATCCAGACATACTAATAGCCTGTTGCTGCACTAAGCTGGGATATATATATATATATATATATATATATATATATATACTGATATACTGATACTGCAGCTAGCAAAATCAACTGCCTGCCTGTAGTATGAGAACACCACCAACCTTCTACAGGTAGCTTCTACACTGTGCAGAGCTTGCAAAAAACTAACTTGTAGCTTATTTAGCTGCCTGCGGTAGTGATAGGATCAGGAAAACACCACCAACCTTCTACCGGTAGCTTTAGGTGAACACTGTGCAGAGCTTGCCAAAAAATAACTTGTAGCTTATTTAGCTGCCTGCGGTAGTGATAGGATCAGGAAAACACCACCAACCTTCTACAGGTAGCTTTAGGTGAACACTGTGCAGAGCTCGCACTACACTAACTTGTAGCTTATTTAGCTGCCTGCAGTAGTGATAGGATCAGGAAAACACCACCAACCTTCTACAGGTAGCTTTAGGTGAACACTGTGCAGAGCTCGCACTACACTAACTTGTAGCTTATTTAGCTACCTGTATTAGTGATAGGATCAGGAAAACACCACCAACCTTCTACAGGTAGCTTTAGGTGAACACTGTGCAGAGCTCGCCAAAAAATAACTTGTATCTTATTTAGCTGCCTGCGGTAGTGATTGGATCAGGAAAACACCACCAACCTTCTACAGGTAGCTTTAGCTGAACACTGTGCAGAGCTCGCAATAAAATAACTTGTAGGTTTAGCTGAACACTGTGAGGAGGACGCACTAAACTAACTTGTAGCTTTAGCTGAACACTGTGCAGAGGTCGCACTACACTAACTTGTAGTTTTAGCTGAACACTGTGAGGAGGACGCACTACACTAACTTATAGCGTTAGCTGAACACTGTGAGGAGGACGCACTACACTAACTTGTAGCTTTAGCTGAACACTGTGCAGAGGTCTCACTACACTAACTTGTAGTTTTAGCTGAACACTGTGAGGAGGACGCACTACACTAACTTGTAGCTTTAGCTGAACACTGTGTAGAGGTCTCACTACACTAACTTGTAGCTTTAGCTGAACACTGTGCAGAGGTCGCACTACACTAACTTGTAGTTTTAGCTGAACACTGTGAGGAGGATGCATTACCCTAAATTGTAGCTTTAGCTGAACACTGTGCAGATGTCACACTAAACTAACTTGTAGCTTTAGCTGAACACTGTGAGGAGGACGCACTACACTAACTTGTAGTTTTAGCTGAACACTGTGAGGAGGACGCACTACCCTAACTTGTAACTTTAGCTATACACTGTGCAGAGGTCACACTAAACTAACTTGTAGCTTTAGCTGAACACTGTGAGGAGGACGCACTACACTAACTTGTAGCTTTAGCTGAACACTGTGCAGAGGTCTCACTACACTAACTTGTAGTTTTAGCTGAACACTGTGAGGAAGACGCACTACACTAACTTGTAGCTTTAGCTGAACACTGTGCAGAGGTCGCACTACACTAACTTGTAGTTTTAGCTGAACACTGTGAGCAGGATGCACTACACTAACTTGTAGCTTTAGCTGAACACTGTGCAGAGGTCTCACTACACTAACTTGTAGCTTTAGCTGAACACTGTGAAGAGGTCGCACTACACTAACTTGTAGTTTTAGCTGAACACTGTGCAGAAGTCTCACTACACTAACTTGTAGTTTTAGCTGAACACTGTGAGGAGGACGCACTACCCTAACTTGTAGCTTTAGCTGAACACTGTGCAGAGGTCACACTAAACTAACTTGTAGCTTTAGCTGAACACTGTGAGGAGGACGCACTACACTAACTTGTAGCTTTAGCTGAACACTGTGAGGAGGACACACTACACCAACTTAAAGCTTTAGCTGAACACTGTGAGGAGGACGCACTACCCTAACTTGTAGCTTTAGAGGAGGGCGCACTACACTAACTTGTAGCTTTAGCTGAACACTGTGCAGAGGTCGCACTACACTAACTTGTAGTTTTAGCTGAACACTGTGCAGAGGTCTCACTACACTAACTTGTAGTTTTAGCTGAACACTGTGAGGAGGACACACTACACCAACTTAAAGCTTTAACTGAACACTGTGAGGAGGATGCACTACCCTAACTTGTAGCTTTAGAGGAGGGCGCACTACACTAACTTGTAGTTTTAGCTGAACACTGTGAGGAGGACGCACTACACTAACTTTTAGCTTTAGCTGAACACTGTGCAGAGGTCGCACTACACTAACTTGTAGTTTTAGCTGAACACTGTGAGGAGGACGCACTACCCTAACTTGTAGCTTTAGCTGAACACTGTGCAGAGGTCACACTAAACTAACTTGTAGCTTTAGCTGAACACTGTGAGGAGGACGCACTACACTAACTTGTAGCTTTAGCTGAACACTGTGCAGAGGTCGCACTACACTAACTTGTAGTTTTAGCTGAACACTGTGAGGAGGACGCACTACACTAACTTGTAGCTTTAGCTGAACACTGTGCAGAGGTCGCACTACACTAACTTGTAGTTTTCGCTGAACACTGTGAGGAGGACACACTACACCAACTTGTAGCTTTAGCTGAACACTGTGAGGAGGACGCACTACCCTAACTTGTAGCTTTAGAGGAGGGCGCACTACACTAACTTGTAGCTTTAGCTGAACACTGTGCAGAGGTCGCACTACACTAACTTGTAGTTTTCGCTGAACACTGTGAGGAGGACACACTACACCAACTTGTAGCTTTAGCTGAACACTGTGAGGAGGACACACTACACCAACTTGTAGCTTTATCTGAACACTGTGAGGAGGACGCACTACACTAACTTGTAGCTTTAGCTGAACACTGTGCAGAGGTCACACTACACTAACTTGTAGTTTTAGCTGAACACTGTAAGGAGGACGCACTACCCTAACTTGTAGCTTTAGCTGAACACTGTGCAGAGGTCATACTAAACTAACTTGTAGCTTTAGCTGAACACTGTGAGGAGGACGCACTACACTAACTTGTAGCTTTAGCTGAACACTGTGCAGAGGTCGCACTACACTAACTTGTAGTTTTAGCTGAACACTATGAGGAGGACGCACTACACTAACTTGTAGCTTTAGCTGAACACTGTGCAGAGGTCGCACTACACTAACTTGTAGTTTTCGCTGAACACTGTGAGGAGGACACACTACACCAACTTGTAGCTTTAGCTGAACACTGTGAGGAGGACGCACTACCCTATCTTGTAGCTTTAGAGGAGGGTGCACTACACTAACTTGTAGCTTTAGATGAACACTGTGCAGAGGTCGCACTACACTAACTTGTAGTTTTAGCTGAACACTGTGAGGAGGACGCACTACCCTAACTTGTAGCTTTAGCTGAACACTGTGCAGAGGTCAACCTAAACTAACTTGTAGCTTTAGCTGAACACTGTGAGGAGGACGCACTACACTAACTTGTAGCTTTAGCTGAACACTGTGAGGAGGACGCACTACACTAACTTGTAGCTTTAGCTGAACACTGTGCAGAGGTCGCACTACACTAACTTGTAGTTTTCGCTGAACACTGTGAGGTGGACACACTACACCAACTTGTAGCTTTAGCTGAACACTGTGAGGAGGACCCACTACTCTAACTTGCAGCTTTAGAGGAGGACGCACTACACTAACTTGTAGCTTTAGCTGAACACTGTGCAGAGGTCGCACTACACTAACTTGTAGTTTTCGCTGAACACTGTGAGGACACACTACACCAACTTGTAGCTTTAGCTGAACACTGCGAAGAGGACACACTACCCTAACTTGTAGCTTTAGCTGAACACTGTGCAGAGGTCACACTAAACTAACTTGCAGCTTTAGCTAAACACTGTGAGGAGGACGCACTACACTAACTTGTAGTTTTAGATGAACACTGTGAGGAGGACGCACTACACTAACTTGTAGCTTTAGCTGAACACTGTGCAGAGGTTGCAATACACTAACTTGTAGTTTTAGCTGAACACTGTGAGGAGGACGCACTACACTAACTTGTAGCTTTAGCTGAACACTGTGCAGAGGTCTCACTGCACTAACTTGTAGCTTTACCTGAACACTGTGCAGAGGTCGCACTACACTAACTTGTAGTTTTAGCTGAACACTGTGAGCAGGACGCACTACACTAACTTGTAGCTTTAGCTATACACTGTGCAGAGGTCACACTAAACTAACTTGTAGCTTTAGCTGAACACTGTGAGGAGGACGCACTACACTAACTTGTAGCTTTAGCTGAACACTGTGCAGAGGTCTCACTACACTAACTTGTAGTTTTAGCTGAACACTGTGAGGAAGACGCACTACACTAACTTGTAGCTTTAGCTGAACACTGTGCAGAGGTCACACTACACTAACTTGTAGTTTTAGCTGAACACTGTGAGCAGGATGCACTACACTAACTTGTAGCTTTAGCTGAACACTGTGCAGAGGTCTCACTACACTAACTTGTAGCTTTAGCTGAACACTGTGAAGAGGTCGCACTACACTAACTTGTAGTTTTAGCTGAACACTGTGCAGAAGTCTCACTACACTAACTTGTAGTTTTAGCTGAACACTGTGAGGAGGACGCACTACCCTAACTTGTAGCTTTAGCTGAACACTGTGCAGAGGTCACACTAAACTAACTTGTAGCTTTAGCTGAACACTGTGAGGAGGACGCACTACACTAACTTGTAGCTTTAGCTGAACACTGTGCAGAGGTCGCACTACACTAACTTGTAGTTTTAGCTGAACACTGTGAGGAGGACGCACTACACTAACTTGTAGCTTTAGCTGAACACTGTGAGGAGGACACACTACACCAACTTAAAGCTTTAGCTGAACACTGTGAGGAGGACGCACTACCCTAACTTGTAGCTTTAGAGGAGGGCGCACTACACTAACTTGTAGCTTTAGCTGAACACTGTGCAGAGGTCGCACTACACTAACTTGTAGTTTTAGCTGAACACTGTGCAGAGGTCTCACTACACTAACTTGTAGTTTTAGCTGAACACTGTGAGGAGGACACACTACACCAACTTAAAGCTTTAACTGAACACTGTGAGGAGGATGCACTACCCTAACTTGTAGCTTTAGAGGAGGGCGCACTACACTAACTTGTAGTTTTAGCTGAACACTGTGAGGAGGACGCACTACACTAACTTTTAGCTTTAGCTGAACACTGTGCAGAGGTCGCACTACACTAACTTGTAGTTTTAGCTGAACACTGTGAGGAGGACGCACTACCCTAACTTGTAGCTTTAGCTGAACACTGTGCAGAGGTCACACTAAACTAACTTGTAGCTTTAGCTGAACACTGTGAGGAGGACGCACTACACTAACTTGTAGCTTTAGCTGAACACTGTGCAGAGGTCGCACTACACTAACTTGTAGTTTTAGCTGAACACTGTGAGGAGGACGCACTACACTAACTTGTAGCTTTAGCTGAACACTGTGCAGAGGTCGCACTACACTAACTTGTAGTTTTCGCTGAACACTGTGAGGAGGACACACTACACCAACTTGTAGCTTTAGCTGAACACTGTGAGGAGGACGCACTACCCTAACTTGTAGCTTTAGAGGAGGGCGCACTACACTAACTTGTAGCTTTAGCTGAACACTGTGCAGAGGTCGCACTACACTAACTTGTAGTTTTCGCTGAACACTGTGAGGAGGACACACTACACCAACTTGTAGCTTTAGCTGAACACTGTGAGGAGGACACACTACACCAACTTGTAGCTTTAGCTGAACACTGTGGGGAGGACGCACTACACTAACTTGTAGCTTTAGCTGAACACTGTGCAGAGGTCACACTACACTAACTTGTAGTTTTAGCTGAACACTGTAAGGAGGACGCACTACCCTAACTTGTAGCTTTAGCTGAACACTGTGCAGAGGTCACACTAAACTAACTTGTAGCTTTAGCTGAACACTGTGAGGAGAACGCACTACACTAACTTGTAGCTTTAGCTGAACACTGTGCAGAGGTCGCACTACACTAACTTGTAGTTTTAGCTGAACACTATGAGGAGGACGCACTACACTAACTTGTAGCTTTAGCTGAACACTGTGCAGAGGTCGCACTACACTAACTTGTAGTTTTCGCTGAACACTGTGAGGAGGACACACTACACCAACTTGTAGCTTTAGCTGAACACTGTGAGGAGGACGCACTACCCTATCTTGTAGCTTTAGAGGAGGGCGCACTACACTAACTTGTAGCTTTAGCTGAACACTGTGCAGAGGTCGCACTACACTAACTTGTAGTTTTAGCTGAACACTGTGAGGAGGACGCACTACCCTAACTTGTAGCTTTAGCTGAACACTGTGCAGAGGTCAACCTAAACTAACTTGTAGCTTTAGCTGAACACTGTGAGGAGGACGCACTACACTAACTTGTAGCTTTAGCTGAACACTGTGAGGAGGACGCACTACACTAACTTGTAGCTTTAGCTGAACACTGTGCAGAGGTCGCACTACACTAACTTGTAGTTTTAGCTGAACACTGTGAGGAGGACGCACTACACTAACTTGTAGCTTTAGCTGAACACTGTGCAGAGGTCGCACTACACTAACTTGTAGTTTTCGCTGAACACTGTGAGGTGGACACACTACACCAACTTGTAGCTTTAGCTGAACACTGTGAGGAGGACCCACTACTCTAACTTGTAGCTTTAGAGGAGGACGCACTACACTAACTTGTAGCTTTAGCTGAACACTGTGCAGAGGTCGCACTACACTAACTTGTAGTTTTCGCTGAACACTGTGAGGACACACTACACCAACTTGTAGCTTTAGCTGAACACTGCGAAGAGGACACACTACCCTAACTTGTAGCTTTAGCTGAACACTGTGCAGAGGTCACACTAAACTAACTTGCAGCTTTAGCTAAACACTGTGAGGAGGATGCACTACACTAACTTGTAGTTTTAGATGAACACTGTGAGGAGGACGCACTACACTAACTTGTAGCTTTAGCTGAACACTGTGCAGAGGTTGCACTACACTAACTTGTAGTTTTAGCTGAACACTGTGAGGAGGACGCACTACACTAACTTGTAGCTTTAGCTGAACACTGTGCAGAGGTCTCACTGCACTAACTTGTAGCTTTACCTGAACACTGTGCAGAGGTCGCACTACACTAACTTGTAGTTTTAGCTGAACACTGTGAGCAGGACGCACTACACTAACTTGTAGCTTTAGCTGAACACTGTGCAGAGGTCTCACTACACTAACTTGTAGTTTTAGCTGAACACTGTGAGGAGGACGCACTACACTAACTTGTAGCTTTAGCTGAACACTGTGCAGAGGTCGCACTACACTAACTTGTAGTTTTAGGTGAACACTGTGAGGAGGACGCACTACTCTAATTTGTAGCTTTAGCTGAACACTGTGCAGAGGTCACACTAAACTAACTTGTAGCTTTAGCTGAACACTATGAGGAGGACGCACTACCCTAACTTGTAGCTTTAGCTGAACACTGTGCACTACACTAACTTGTAGTTTTAGCTGAACACTGTGCAGAGGTCACACTAAACTAACTTGTAGCTTTAACTGAACACTGTGAGGAGGACGCACTACACTAACTTGTAGTTTTAGCTTAACACTGTGAGGAGGACGCACTACCCTAACTTGTAACTTTAGCTATACACTGTGCAGAGGTCACACTAAACTAACTTGTAGCTTTAGCTGAACACTGTGAGGAGGACGCACTACACCAACTTGTAGCTTTAGCTGAACACTGTGCAGAGGTCTCACTACACTAAAAAATAAACTTAATTGCGCTGGCAAAAATGAAAACAAAATAAAGTGCTAAAAACGCACCATATATGTGGTAATAGTGAGTGCATAAACATCTTATCCCAAAATATTAGCAAAAATGAAAATGAAATAAAATGCTTCAAAAAACACCATACATGTGATAACAGTGAGTATCCAATCAATAATCATAGACAAAAGCCGTCAGTTAACAGTCTATAATAATGTGAATCTCATAAATTCAAGCTGAAAAAGTCCGCTCCATGTGTTTCATCCCCACACACCAAGGAAGAATAAGCCAAAATACTTCTGTTCGGGTATACAGTGACAACGGCAAGAGAAGTGGTAGATGTACGCTTACCCCAGATGTTGGACCTCCCCTGTGGCAAGGTCTTGTGAGCTTGCAGATTTCGCCCTCTGCAGGGACAAGTTGTTGATCTCCTGGTCCTGGCAGCGTGTGCCGCCGACTTCCGTATGGCCGGGATGGTCCAACTAATCGAACCTCAGAGGGGGGACTCAGAGATGCCAAAAGTCCATAAATGTGCGAGTCTTGATGTGTTCTAGAAAAGATACAGCAACAGGCCAAATCTGTAACGTTCACTCACTCCGTCACCAAGATGAACTCAGGAATGCTCACAACTCTCCGCACACGGCCGCCATCTTGTCCCGCCGCCTCTTCGAAGAGGCGGCGGGACAAGATGGCGGCCGTGTGCGGAGAGTTGTGAGCATTCCTGAGTTCATCTTGGTGACGGAGTGAGTGAACGTTACAGATTTGGCCTGTTGCTGTATCTTTTCTAGAACACATCAAGACTCGCACATTTATGGACTTTTGGCATCTCTGAGTCCCCCCTCTGAGGTTCGATTAGTTGGACCATCCCGGCCATACGGAAGTCGGCGGCACACGCTGCCAGGACCAGGAGATCAACAACTTGTCCCTGCAGAGGGCGAAATCTGCAAGCTCACAAGACCTTGCCACAGGGGAGGTCCAACATCTGGGGTAAGCGTACATCTACCACTTCTCTTGCCGTTGTCACTGTATACCCGAACAGAAGTATTTTGGCTTATTCTTCCTTGGTGTGTGGGGATGAAACACATGGAGCGGACTTTTTCAGCTTGAATTTATGAGATTCACATTATTATAGACTGTTAACTGACGGCTTTTGTCTATGATTATTGATTGGATACTCACTGTTATCACATGTATGGTGTTTTTTGAAGCATTTTATTTCATTTTCATTTTTGCTAATATTTTGGGATAAGATGTTTATGCACTCACTATTACCACATATATGGTGCGTTTTTAGCACTTTATTTTGTTTTCATTTTTGCCAGCGCAATTAAGTTTATTTTTTATGTTTGTCACTTCATAGATATTTGGAGTTTTATTTGCAGCTGCACTTGTTTTATTCACACACTTTGCTCATTAGCGCAGGTTGATTCCACAATTTTTACAGTCTCACTACACTAACTTGTAGTTTTAGCTGAACACTGTGAGGAAGACGCACTACACTAACTTGTAGCTTTAGCTGAACACTGTGCAGAGGTCGCACTACACTAACTTGTAGTTTTTAGCTGAACACTGTGAGCAGGATGCACTACACTAACTTGTAGCTTTAGCTGAACACTGTACAGAGGTCTCACTACACTAACTTGTAGCTTTAGCTGAACACTGTGAAGAGGTCGCACTACACTAACTTGTAGTTTTAGCTGAACACTGTGCAGAAGTCTCACTACACTAACTTGTAGTTTTAGCTGAACACTGTGAGGAGGACGCACTACCCTAACTTGTAGCTTTAGCTGAACACTATGCAGAGGTCACACTAAACTAACTTGTAGCTTTAGCTGAACACTGTGAGGAGGACGCACTACACTAACTTGTAGCTTTAGCTGAACACTGTGCAGAGGTCGCACTACACTAACTTGTAGTTTTAGCTGACCACTGTGAGGAGGACGCACTACACTAACTTGTAGATTTAGCTGAACACTGTGAGGAGGACACACTACACCAACTTAAAGCTTTAGCTGAACACTGTGAGGAGGACGCACTACCCTAACTTGTAGCTTTAGAGGAGGGCGCACTACACTAACTTGTAGCTTTAGCTGAACACTGTGCAAAGGTCGCACTACACTAACTTGTAGTTTTAGCGGAACACTGTGCAGAGGTCTCACTACACTAACTTGTAGTTTTAGCTGAACACTGTGAGGAGGACACACTACACCAACTTAAAGCTTTAACTGAACACTGTGAGGAGGATGCACTACCCTAACTTGTAGCTTTAGAGGAGGGCGCACTACACTAACTTGTAGTTTTAGCTGAACACTGTGAGGAGGACGCACTACACTAACTTGTAGCTTTAGCTGAACACTGTGCAGAGGTCGCACTACACTAACTTGTAGTTTTAGGTGAACACTGTGAGGAGGACGCACTACCCTAATTTGTAGCTTTAGCTGAACACTGTGCAGAGGTCACACTAAACTAACTTGTAGCTTTAGCTGAACACTATGAGGAGGACGCACTACCCTAACTTGTAGCTTTAGCTGAACACTGTGCACTACACTAACTTGTAGTTTTAGCTGAACACTGTGCAGAGGTCACACTAAACTAACTTGTAGCTTTAACTGAACACTGTGAGGAGGACGCACTACACTAACTGTAAATAGTCTAGCTGCCTGACTGTGGTACTAATAGGTTCAAAAGAACACCAGCAATTTTCTTCAGGTAGCTGTAAATACTGTAACAAGACAAGCCTGCCTGTCAGTAGGAAGATAACAGGAACGGATCTAGCTAAACTGAATACAGTGTATATATATATATGCAACACCTGGGATGCATATATATACACAATACACTGTAAGTGCAGCTAACTCACTGACTGTCCTGCCTAATCTAGCTAACTCAAATTAATTGACACTGTCTCTCTCTCTCTATCTCTCAGCACGCCGGAACACACTACACAGGGCCGCCATGTAGACGGCCTTATATAGTGTGGGGCGTGCTCTAAACCCCCTGAGCCATAATTGGCCAAAGCCACCCTGGCTTTGGCCAATTACAGCTCTCTCTACCGAGGGCGCTGTGATTGGCCAAGCATGCGGGTCATAGTGCATGCTTGGCCAATCATCAGCCAGCAATGCACTGCGATGCCGCAGTGAATTATGGGCCGTGACGTGCCACATGAATTTGGCGCGAACGGCCCATAACGTTCGCAATTCGGCGAACGATCGAACAGCTGATGTTCGAGTCGAACATGGGTTCGACTCGAACGCGAAGCTCATCCCTAATCACAGGAATGCAGTTCATTCTGCCCTCCTGACTGTGACCCCTTTTCAGCAGACAGCAGGCTGAAGCCTGCTGTCAGCTGATGTCACAGAGCTGATCCAGGCTCGGACAAGATTGCCACAATGGAGTTGGGATCCGCCCAGCCTGGCACCTGGCTCGGCCTCTTAGTAAGCTGCTAAGAGGCTGAGTCGGCTGCTCCCACTCCCTTCACAACCCAGCGCTCCAGTGAGCACGGGGGGGGGCAGAGCAGAGAGCTGTGACTGACATTTACCAGCTCTCTGCTCATGGAGCTGTGAGAACCAAGTGATCTGTGGTGTTAGATCGCTCAGGTCTCAGTGTTAGAGGCATCAGGGGACAGATGCAGCATCGGACCGATGTTGCATCCACCTAGGTAAGTATGAATCTTAAACAAAAAAAACAAAAAAACCCATACGTCTTTTTAAAATAAAGTGTGTTGGCTTTTGTGGCTGCAGTACCATCATTAGATAGAAAGATCCTCTGGGGCAGGTACCAGGAGGTCCTTGATGATGCCCTGTGGGAGGGTGAAACGCAATTTCCGGTTTCGAGACCAACAGCCGTCACTTCCGGTTATCGGTGGAACACACACTAATAGCAGCATTTCATATTTGCAGCTCTCTGACTTTTTATGCCTGATTTTATCTTGCTTTTTGTATGTATTCATTTTTATATGCGCAATAAATCTATTGCCAAATGGTACTTCAATATAGCTCCCTTCTTTTATTTCGTTTTTGGGTACTAATATCTCAGATAAGTATCTTAAACATGTGGGATCTGCCTGATGAATTGATGTAAAGCTGCCATTCCTGGCCACCATTGTAAGCCTGAAGTGACCCCTAGACTGAAAAGCTAAGGGTCCATTCCATCCGGTGAGTGGGGACACAGGAGGGGGTGTTTTTCGCAACTTGAAAACTTTGGAGCACTTTGCACTTTTTTTGGTTGGAGCACATCGTTCACTTTTATATGGAGATTCACTTTTATTGAATTTCATTACATGTTCATTCATTGATGTTGTGTTTGCGAGTGCTGTAGTTTATATCTTAAATTAGGTACCAAATGGAGCTGTTAAATATTGAATAATATGTCAGTGATATAAATATAAGAATTACTTAAAAATCATTGAAATGATGACTATTATGCCCTGTACACACGGGCGGACTTTTCGGCAACAAAGGTCCGACAGTCTTTCCGACGGACTTTTGACAGACTTTTGACGGACTTCCGACGGACTTTCTAACGAATGGACTTGCCTACACACAATCACATCAAAGTCTGATGGATTCGTACGTGATGACGTACAACTGGACTAAAATAAGGAAGTTGATAGCCAGTAGTACATAGCTGCCCTAGTGTCGGTTTTCGTCCATCGGACTAGCGTACAGACAAGTGGATTTTTCGACTGGACTGGAGTCCGTTGGACAAATTTGAAACATGTTCTAAATCTAAAGTCCGTCAGATTTTCGACCGAAAAGGTCCGCTGCAAGTCCGATGGAGCCCACACACTGTCGGATTGTCCACCGGATTCGGTCTTTTGGATCAGTGCGGTCAAAAAGTCTGCTCGTGTGTACGCGGCATAAGGCTCTTTAGACTAAAATATTGCCCAGATAGGAAGGATATGGTTTCAGAATGAATGCTCCCTACACTTGAGGTCAGTGGGAAGAATGCTCCTTAAACTTGAGGTCAGTGGGAAGAATGCTCCCTACACTTGTGGTCAGTGGGAAGAATGCTCCCTACAGATAGCTAAAAAGATCAATGGTGTCAGTGGGAACTTATCTGAGAGGCAGAAATTGTTCTTTCCTCAAGGAACCCCTAGCAACTTCTGGAGGAACCCTGGTTGAGAAACCCTGTGTTTGAATGTTTCTGTTCCTTCATTGTCCAATCAGCAAGCTGCAGGTGGTAGGTAACTGCTGTATTCCTTAACTCTAACAGGGAAGTCTTCAAATCTTTTGGCATAAAAGACAGTTTGTATATGTGTAATGTGTATTTAGTGGTTTGTCTGGTGTTCAACATTAACCACTTCAATACCAGACACTTTCACCCCCTTCCTGCACAGGCCAATTCTCAGCTTTCAGGGCTGTTGCACTTTGAATGACAATTCCGTGGTCATGTAACACTGTACCCAAATGACATTTTTAGCAATTGTTTTGAGACAGATAGAGCTTTCTTTTGGTGGTATTTAATCCCCACTGGGAATTTTTTATTTTTTGCTAAAGAAATAAAAAAGACCAAAAATTTTGAAAAAAAACCCAAAAACGTTTTTCTTAGTATCTGTTATAACATTTTGCAAATAAGTAATTGTTCTTCTTCACTGATGTATTCTAATGAGGCTGCACTTATGAGCACTGATAAGGCAGCACTGATGAGGTGGCACTGATGGGGCTGCACTCATAATCAGGGCACTGATGATGTGCTGACAGGCTTGCCGGTTAATGGCTTTCCTATCCTCCCACAGACACAAGGAAGGAAAGGACTGCCGATACCTGACACGTCTGTTTACATGTGATCAGCTGTGATGGCTTCTTTACCATGATCTGAGATCAGAGCACGTCAGATGTGCAGGGGAGGGGGGTTCTGGGAGGATGTCCATGGATGCGTCTCCCAGAATTGGAAGCCAGCGTCTATTAGCTATAGCGCAGGCGGGAAGTAGTTAAAGTGATTATATTTTTATAAATAACAAACATGTTATACTTACTTGCTCTGTGCAGTGGTTTTGCACAGAACAGCCTCAATCCTTCTTATCTGGGCTCCCCCACCAGTGCTCCTGGCTCCTTCTGCCTTCCAAGTACCCACCCAGTAAGCCGCTTGCTAGGGGGGCACTCCTGCGAGCTTGAACCCAAGCCACTCTGTGGGCATCTATTGATCTATGAGATGCACCTGTATATACAGTATCTCACAAAAGTGAGTACACCCCTCACATTTTTGTAAATATTTTACTATATCTTTTCATGTGACAACGATGAAGAAATTACACTTTGCTACAATGTAAAGTAGTGAGTGTACAGCTTGTATAACAGTGTAAATTTGCTGTCCCCTCAAAATAATTCAACACACAGCCATTAATAAAACCGGCAACAAAAGTGAGTACACCCCTAAGTGAAAATGTCCACATTGGGCCCAATTAGCCATTTTCCCTCCCCAGTGTCATGTGACTCGTTAGCGTTACAAGGTCTCAGGTGTGAATGGGGAGCAGGTGTGTTAAATTTGGTGTTATCACTCTCACTTCCGCATACTGGTCACTGGAAGTTCAACATGGCACCTCATGGCAAAGAACTCTGTAAGGATCTGAAAAAAAGAATTGTTGCTCTACATAAAGATAACAGAAAGAGCGACCAACTCGCTTAGGAATAGGGAAAAAAGGCCGTGCCACGTCCAATAATCAGAAACATAAAAACAGCGGGTTCCCCTGTATGGACTTTCCCGGCACTTGCACAGAAGTAAAGAATATAAGAGTATAGACTAGTGTGAAATATATAAAAGATCATTTTTATTTACTGAAAAAATACATTCTAAAAACAATGTGGATATCCTAAATAGCATAGCAATAATACATAATAAACATAGTAGACATCATACAGTAAGCAATGATGAAGTGTACAGAGAGACTCTTTTCAAGAACAGCACCTATATCCTCTACACCACAACTGTCCACCATCCCACCTTGCCTTTTCATGTGGCCTTTTAATAAGTCTCCTTTCCAGAAGTAACCAATGATACTCTCTCAGGTAGGTGATCAATTGATCATTTAAACCTTTAAATAGATATCCAGTGGTATTTCTTTACAACTTTCTGACTCATGCACCATTTTTTCAATCAATTCAGATGAATTCCTCTTTTCAAATATGCCCCTGAAGAAGGACTGAAGAAAGTACCCCGAAACGCGTCGGGCTTGAAAAGAGTCTCTCTGTACACTTCATCATTGCTTACTGTATGATGTCTACTATGTTTATTATGTATTATTGCTATGCTATTTAGGATATCCACATTGTTTTTAGAATGTATTTTTTCAGTAAATAAAAATTATCTTTTATATATTTCACACTAGTCTATACTCTTATATTCTTTACTTCTATGCAAGTGCCGGGAAAGTCCATATAGGGGAACCCGCTGTTTTTATGTCTCTACATAAAGATGGCCTAGGCTATAAGAAGATTGCCAAGACCCTGAAACTGAGCTGCAGCACGGTGGCCAAGACCATACAGCGGTTTAAAAGTACAGGTGTTCACTCAGAACAGGCCTCGCCATGGTCGCTCAAAGAAGTTGAGTGCACGTGCTCAGCGTCATATCCAGAGGTTGTCTTTGGGAAATAGGCGTATGAGTGCTGCCAGCATTGGTGCAGAGGTTGAAGGGGTGGGGAGTCAGCCTGTCAGTGCCCAGACCATACGCTGCACACTGCATTAAATTGGTCTGCATGGCTGTCGTCCCAGAAAGAAAGCCTCTTCTAAAGATGATGCACATGAAAGCCTGCATACAGTTTGCTGAGGACAAGCAGCCTAAGGACATGGATTACTGGAACCCTGTCCTATGGTCTGATGAGACCAACATAAACTTATTTGGTTCAGATGATGTCAAGCGTGTGTGGCGGCAACCAGGTGAGGAGTACAAAGACAAGTGTGTCTTGCCTACAGTCAAGCATGGTGGTGGGAGTGTCATGGTCTGGGGCTGCATAAATGCTGCCGGCACTGGGGAGCTACAGTTCATTGAGGGAACCATGAATGCCAACATGTACTGTGACATACTGAAGCAGAGCATGATCCCCTCCCTTCGGACACTGGGCATCAGGGCAGTATTCCAACATGATAACGACCCCAAACACACCTCCAAGATGACCACTGCCTTGCTAAAGAATCTGAGGGTAAAGGTGATGGGTTGGCCAAGCATGTCTCCAGACCTAAACCCTATTGAGCATCTGTGGGGCATCCTCAAACAGAAGGTGGAGGAGCGCAAGGTCTCTAACATCACCCAACTCTGTGATGTCGTCATGGAGGAGTGGAAGAGGATTCCAGTGGCAACCTGTGAAGCTCTGGTGAACTCCATGCCCAAGAAGGATAAGGCAGTGCTGGAAAATAATGGTGGTCACACAAAATATTGACACTTTGGGCCCAATTTGGACATTTTAACTTAGGGGTGTACTCACTTTTGTTGCCAGCGGTTTAGACATTAATGGCTGTGTGTTGAGTTATTTTGAGGGGACAGCAAATTTACACTGTTATACAAGCTGTACACTCATTACTTTACATTGTAGCAAAGTGTCATTTCTTCAGTGTTGTCACATGAAAAGATATAATAAAATATTTACAAAAATGTGAGGGGTACATTTTCAAGTTTCAATTTAAATTAAGGCAATCAGCTGGTTCAGTGATGTTGTGCTTCCCCAGAGAAGTACAATCCTGGCAGCGTTGTATGCGGCTATAAGCCCGACTCAAGCTTTGAGGACATTGGCCTCAAGACACACTTAGCTGCAGGCAGAGGTCAGGTGAACTTTGCTGACTGATGCCTTGACAGAAGTGTTTTTGTCTTTCAGATTGTTGAACAGTGACACAAAACTGACACATTTAAAATCCGTCTCTGCCAGTGCTACTGGTATGACTCATCTTTTGAGGCTCCCATAGCAGATCTGTACATTTTTTTAGGGCACTGCTTAGGCACAATTAAAGCGTATGTCAAAGCAAAACAAAATGCAGTCCATCTCTGAAATCCATGCACATTTTCCATGTTATATCTTTTTAATCCTTTCACTGCCAGAGCAGGTTTTGCATTTTTTTGCATACAGGTATAAAAAAAAAAAAATTATTTTATGCCTGAAGATTAAAAGGTTAAAAGCCCCAAACAGTATACATTTTCTGAAATCAGAGACCCTGGATAATAAAATGGTGGTAGTTCCAATTATTTATGTCATACAGCTTTGTCCAACTGCTTATCAAGGGCAACTTTTCAGTAAAAATACACTATAGATAATTTAAGGGAACACAAATTCAACATATTATGCTTTTTTTTTAGTAAAATATAAAAGATAAGGTTGCACTGAGTAAATGCATACCCAACATGACAAGCCTTATAATTACGTGTGCTATGGAATGGCAACAAACTTCAGGTACTAAATTTTCGTAACGCACCTTTTAAAAAGCCTTTTCACGCCATGGGTTTACAGTTAACAGTGAATAAGAGCCCTAGAATTATTGATCTCACTAAGGTGTGCATGGCGATATGTAACATGTGTAGTCCAATCAGTCAATCATTTTCATATGTAGGCACCCCTGACAAATGTGTTTATATTCCTATGTACATGTACATAGGTGCTGGTGGGCTCAACATTTTTTGTACCTATTAAGACCCCTAATGTCCCACCTGCCCTCCGCTGAAGCTAATAAAGTGCAGATCACAAGTAAGTTGTTTATCTGCCAGGAATTCACTCAGCTCCCAAGTTCTGTCGTGGGCTGACAACATAGCATTTTTGTGGACTAGAGGTTGTCAGCCTAAAGCCTAGTACGTACGGGCTGAATGTCAGGCAACATCGGCCAGTTCAATAGAAATCGTCCGACAGGCGACCCTGTCAGGACACAATAGAACAGCAGGGGAGATTGCTGTACTAACGTCGGATAGTTAGCACAGCGGCTCATCCTGAGCTGTCAGTTTATTTTTTGTTCAGCCCTGCTGTGTTGATCGAAAAAAAAAAACTACTAGTGCGTATGAGGCTTTATCTATTGACTTTTGCTAAACTTCTTAACAACTTTCACTCCCAGATCTCTACAACAATAAGGATAATTACTCTGTAGTCCAAGATAAGAACTAGGAGGGCTCTTTGAGATCATGCAGAAAGTGTGCAGTGGCCATAAGACAGCACTAAATTATTTTTTTTAATTTTTTAATTATACAGTAATCAATTGCATTTAACAAAATGCTTTCAATGACATGCAAATGACATGCTTCATCTGGTAACAAGCAATGGTTCCCACTGTTTCTGCATTCTGGTGAGTTGAACTATTTCATTATATATTACAATGTAGTAATAGAAATAATGTGATTTGATCATCCTGACACCATATTAAGCATGGTGTCAGGATGTTTTCATTGCCAGCACCAGCCATTCACCCGACAAATCACCCCCACCGCTGAATTCCCCGTCAACCCTGAGACTACATTTCCCCCCTGGTCCTTGGCAAAATTGTCCCTGAATGGCAGTCTGGAAATGTGGTCACCCTACCGG
The DNA here is from genome assembly GCA_037952925.1 of Lithobates clamitans. NCBI lineage: Eukaryota > Metazoa > Chordata > Amphibia > Anura > Ranidae > Lithobates > Lithobates clamitans. The sequence goes on from JBBGZY010000448.1 coordinate 2,599,919, forward strand.
GGGGCAAGGTGTCAATTTTTCCCCGGGTCGCTCTGATGGCCCATACGAAGGCCGCACCACTTCCCTCAGATCCATCCCAAACTCAATAAGTATCCATATTGCGCAACTGCGTATAGTTTTATATACTGTTTTTGTGCATGTTTGCAAAATTAAAGTGGGCCGCTCTGGGTGAAGTCCAGGGCCAAATTTTTGTCCCAGTCCAGCCCTGTTTGTAGATGTTCACTATAAATCATTTTAGAAGTGGACTGTGGATAGTTATAACATAACTAAACTCACCTCCCATTGTTGCGCAGAAATTGTCACCATGTCTTACTGTAGATGCAGGATCTTCAGATATCCTGATTGACTGGGCCAGAATTATGTAACTCCCACACATGTGTACAGGAGTTCATTCATTCCGGCATCGAGGTGAGCGCAGCTCAGTGACTCAGGGTTCAGCGGCCCAAGTGTAAGCGTAACTGAAAACCAGCATATACAGTACATACCAGCATTCATCAAATACATAGGTGGGAATTAAAGTGGTATTAAACCCAAAGCAGCATCTTTGAGGCGCTACACCGCTCCTAAAGCACCCCTGCCTATTGAAATCAATGGGCAGCGCCGGCAAAGCGTCGCTGCAGCAGTGCTTTGCGGGTGCTTTTAACCATCTTTTGGCCGCTAGCGGAGTTAAAAGCACCCCACTAGCGGCCGAAAAGCGGCACTAAAACGACGGTAAAGCGCCGCAAAAAATTACCACCGATGCCCCCAACGCGCCAGTGTGAAAGTGCCCTTAGAGTGCCTCCACTCTGGATGAAGGCGCACAGGGGGCACCTCTGGACGGCAGCACTATCAGTCTATGGAGGAGTGTTAGATTTACTAGCAGATTTAGATACACCAACAAATTTGAAGTCAAACTCCAGCACACACTTTATAAGCAGTTATAGGCAAACAGTTTTTTTTCCATTTGGGATAAAGGTTTTACATAAATAAATCAAAGCTGATCATTGTACATACACCTGTCAGTGGTAAAAGATTTGTCACATCTCTGTAACTGATACATTCTGCTGAAGAGCTTGTTCTTTTGAAAAGTAACAGACTTACTGGTTGGATCACCAGATAAAAATAAAGGAAATAAAGCCTAAAAAAGAAAATGAATGCAGACATCACATCTAAGAATTGGTAAGCTGCAATATAATAAATGTTTGTCTTTGGGTTTAATACCACTTTAAGATATTCAGTTAAGTATACCCTTTCATACTCAGATCTTAGTAAAAAAAAACCCCAGTTGGGTAAATGGATATAAACTAAAGGTAGAGGGGACCATCATCCAAACAACAATGATAGATATTTGGGTGCAAGGCGACATCCCCCGAAGGGATCTCCAGAGCGGGAAAGGGAAATGGGGAAATAATGGACTATCTCGGTACCCTGAACAGATTAAACATAAAGATAAAACATAAAGATTTTTATTGGTACATAATTTAAAATACAATAAGTATCCGGATACAGAGAATGCAACTATAAAAGTTTTTTGTGTACACGTATTTTACATTACACCGGTACTCAAATAAACTCCATGGTGGCAAGTAGGAGTTTCAAGTTTCCTCAGTGCACGGTCAACCTCTACATGTTTCGCGGCTCTAAGCTGCTAATTCAGGAGGAACACAAAACAAAGTCTATAGATAAGATAATAAAATTTGCATGCTAAGTACCAATCATAAATGCTTATATATAAACAAAAAAAAAATAGTTGGTTGGGGGAATGAAGTGCGGGCAAACGCTTACCAGTGAAGGCCCATTAAAGATCAAGGCTAGTCAGTCGTGTCACCAAGATTTTCCTGGGGGTACCGTGAAGGAGCTAGAAATGTGCATAAATACCCCTTTCCCCCTACGTTCTGAATAAGGCGTCAATGATGATAAATACTCATACACGCTAGTGCCAGTTTAAATTAGCAGTATGATTTTGGAACTATTAGCTCTATCTTGGGTACATATTCACCAAGAAAGGCAGCATAAACACACCACAGTTTTACCAAAATCCTAACTTTCAGCTTTTTCTTTACAGGTTTCCATTGCTTTTCCGTGTGATCTATAAACCATAGGAGCGCACATTCTCCCCTACTTTGCTTTGCCTAGTATTGCATACCTTGTCTCTGAACTGACATTGAACAGGCGCAGTCTGTACAGTTACTAAAGCTACCCATTGTTGGGTCTAAAGGAAACCTGTGTCTAGTGAAATACAGAGGTAGTCTGTGGTGACCTCTTTCTCATAGGCTCACTTAGTGTTCAACGCAATTACAGCCAAAGTGGTTCGGAGGCTGCATAAACACCTTAGCAATTTTTTTTGCGTGTTTTTTAATCACAACTTTTTTAAACGTTTTTTTATTTGCCAATAGAGAAAACTATCATCTGTTGCATCATTTGTTGCTAGGTATTTCAGCTTTTTAGCTTTTCCATTAGCTTTTATTTTTTATCATTATTATTAATTTATTATTATTTGTTTTAGTTCGAGTAAGGGGGTTACAGTTAAGGTTAGGATAGGGTTAGGATTAGGAGTTAGGGTTATTTATTTTTTTTGTTAGGGTGTTACTACTACTACTACTACTACTACTACTACTAAATGTAAAATCAATACACAAATAAATAAAAATAATCCTAAATAAAGTCAATAAATGAATACTAAGTAATAATCAATAAATAATTAACCCCTAACCCTTACAAAATATAAAATTATTAACTAAACACTCTAACCCAAAACAAATAAATACATTATTATTATTATTATTTGTTTATTTTTTTGTTTGGATGTTTATTATTATTTTATTATTAATAATTTATTTAATAGTTTTTAAGGTTAGGGGTAGGGATGCACCAATACTGGCTCCCCAGATCCTCCTCCCTCTCCGGTGTCCTCCTCCCTCTCAGCAGTGTCCTCCTGCCTCTCTCTGTGGGTCCCCGGCTCCCCCTCCCTCTCTCTGGTGTTCTCCTCCCACTCTCCGGGTCCCCCTCCTTCTCTCTGGTGTTCTCCTCTGTCTCTCCGGGTCCCCGGCTCCCCGGGTCCTCCTCCCTCTCAGCGGTGTCCTCCTTCCTCTCTCCAGGTCCCCGGCTCCCTGGGTCCTCCTCCCTCTCTCTGGGCCCTCGGCCCCCCCGGGTCCTCCTCCCTCTCTCTGGTGTTCTCCCCCCTCTCTCCGGGTTCCCGGCTCCTTGGGTCCTCGTCCCTCTCAGCAGTGTCCTCCTCCCTCTTTCGGGGTCCCCAGCTCCCTGGCTTCCCATGTCCTCCTCCGGTCCCCCCTGTCCCAGATCTGTCAGGATGGAGAGCGGAGGAAGGAGCTGGTAAATCTGTAATTTACTGGCTCCTTCCTTTTCTGAATGAACAGAGTCAGTGATCACTGACACTGTCCATTCATGACTGAAACATCCCAACCTGTGTTGCAATGTCTTACTTTATGAATGGAGAGGAGCCTCCGTCTCCTCTCTATTCATTTTCAGTGCAGCTGAGGCTGCAGAGCAAGGAATAGGGGAATCTGTGTCCTTAGTCCCTTTCCTTGTCTCAAAGGGGAGATGTCTGGGGTCTGTTCAGACCCCTGATATCTCACCAAAGCCCCCCCAACCCCCTCCCCCACCCAACAGGGCTAATAAAAAAAAGAGAGAATTGTAATAAATAAATATTAAAGGGTGAAATTGTAAAAATAATAAAAAAAACACTGACACTGTCCACCCCCCCCCCCCCCCCCCAGAGCATTGTAAAAAAAAATAATAACCAAAAATATATAAATTGTAAAAAATAAAATTGTAAAAAAATAAATAAATAAAATAAAAAACTACTGACACAGTCCATGCCTCCTTAGTACTACCTATCAGTGCCCATCAGTGCTGCATAGTGGTGCCACTGTCACACGACATTAAAAAAAAAGTATCGGTAATCGTTATCGACGAATACTTGAAAAAAAGCATTGGTACTTAAAAAAGTGGTATTGGTTAGGGGTTAATTATTATTTATCTATTTATTACTGCATATTATTCATTTATTTATGTGTGATGATTTTTTTGTTATTTGTGTATTTATTTGACATTTATTTATTCATATATTATTACTATTGTATTTTTAAAATTTTTTCAAATGAGCAGAAAATTGCGCGAAACACGTGGCAAAACACGCGAATGTGCACAAAAGCCACGTGAATGCTGCATTTCCATATCATTTCTATAGAAATAAAGAAGGCACCAAAAAAGCTAAAATCTGCCTGGATAGAGCTACAAGAAAAGCTCAAGAACTTTTCTGAGTTTGCGGCGTTTGGCTTTAGGTGACTTGGAGTGGAGATGTGAACTATCTCCATAGAGAATAATTGATTTTCTCTGCTCCAGCATTTCGGAGCTTCGAGCTTCAGGCTACAAAACGCTGAGGTGTGAATGGGGCCTGAAGGCTCAACATTTTTTTACCTTAAAGTGGATGTAAACCCAATGTCATCCTTTCTAAACTACTGCCATAGGGGTTATCTATAAGGATATACATGTATCTTTACCTGTCAAATGTCTCCCCTCTGTCTGTTATTAGACCCGAAAAACTGCATATTCTGTGGGTGGGTCTGTTGTCTGGAGCTCGGTGGGTGGAGTCGTGATGTCAGTAGACTCCCCGCCCACCTCTACACTCCCCTTGTCAATATGCATTTCTCCTGTGTATTTCTAACATTGAACTTCTGCTATGATCTCTAACATCCAGTGAAAAGACAGGAAAGTAACCACATGACTTCAGCATGCCAAATCATGCTGAGGGGTGGAACAGCCAATCCTTGCAGGGTTGCTGAAGAAAGGAGTGGGGGAGGGAATTAAAAAATAATGCATGTCTTAGGCTAGTGCACGAGATATGTAAATCACCTGTCACTCACAGCAAGGGGGAGGATTTGACAAAGTTTTTCTCAGTTTGTCAACATTTATCTCTCTGAACAATAAAAGAGGATTGCTCAGAGATGGATTAACTCTGTGTGGCAAGACTGGGCTCAAATGATAGGAAATCTTATACTCTACAGTATGATATATATATATAAAAAAAAAAAATCGGGTTTACATCCACTTTATGGATTAAGGCAGCCTTTCTCAACCAGTGTGCCGCGGCACACTGGTGTGCCGTCAGAGGTTCTCAGGTGTGCCGCGGGATCAGGGGAGAGAAGGGCTGTCAGATGAGCCCGATCTCCCGATCCCCTGCCGAACTGTACATCGGCACTGTGAGAAGCTCCGTCAACCTCAGCAAAGTGAAAGTAAAGTGCAGGGGAGTGTGCTCTGCTCTCTGCTTCCCCCTACAGTGCAGTACCCGGCTGAATGAGGAAACTGGAAAGGTATTGTGCTAGAAGCTAGATTTGTTTTAAAAGGGCTTTATACATGTGTCTGTGTGTGTGTGTGTCTGCCTGTCTGTCTGTGTGTGTGTGCATGTGTGTACATGTGTCTGTATGTGTGTTTGTACATGTGTGTGTGTGTGTGCATGTGTATGTATGTATGTGTGCATGTGTCTGTATGTGTGTGTGTGTATGTGTGCATGTGTCTGTATGTGTGTGTGTATGTGTGTGTGTGTATGTGTGCATGTGTCTGTATGTGTGTGTGTATGTGTGCATGTGTCTGTGTGTGTATGTGTGTGTGTGTATGTGTGCATGTGTCTGTATGTGTGTGTGTATGTGTGCATGTGTCTGTATGTGTATGTGTCTGTATGTGTGTGTGTATGTGTGTGTGTGTGTGCATGTGTCTGTATGTGTGTATGTGTGCATGTGTCTGTATGTGTGTGTGTGTGTGTGTGCATGTGTCTGTATGTGTGTGTGTGTGCATGTGTCTGTATGTATGTGTGTGTGTGCATGTGTCTGTATGTGTGTGTGTGTGCATGTGTCTGCATGTGTGTGTGTGTGTGTGCATGTGTCTGTATGTGTGTGTGTGTGCATGTGTCTGTATGTGTGTGTGTGTGCATGTGTCTGTATGTGTGTGTGTGTGTGTGTGTGTGTGTGTGCATGTGTCTGTATGTGTGCATGTGTCTGTATGTGCGTAAGCATGTGAGTGTCTGTATGTGTGTGTGTGTGTACGTCTGTATGTGTGTTTGTACATGTGTGTGTGTGCATGTGTCTGTATGTGTGTGTCCATGTGTCTGTCTGTATCTGTATGTGTACGCCTGTATGTGTGTTTGTTCATGTGTGTGTGCGCGCATGTGTCTGTATGTGTGTGTGTGCATGTGAGTGTCTGTCTGTATGTGTGTCTGTATGTGTGTTTGTACATGTGTGTGTGTGTGCGCATGTGTCTGTATGTGTGTCTGTATGTGTGTGTGTCTGTATGTGTGTTTGTACATGTGTGTGTGTGCGTGTGTCTGTATGTGTGTGTCTGTATGTGTGTGCATGTGTCTGCATGTGTGTATGTACAAGTGTCTGTATGTATGTGTCTGTATGCGTGTGTGCACGTGTATGTGTCTGTATATGTGTGTGTGTGTGTGTGTGTATGTTACTTTTAATCCTGACACACCCCCCCATTCCTGTACCATCAGAACTGCTTTTGTAGGTCTTGTTTGTGATAGCAGCAAGGACTGCTTCTCCTCTGAAAAGCAACCTATGCACATATCGCTTTTCAGAGGCATTTGACAGGCGGTAAAGAGGCATTATGTTGCCTCCTCACCACCTGTTTTAATGCAGCATCACTAGACCGCAACCGTGCAATGTACATAGTTGCAGGGTAGTTGCAGTTCAGCCCCATTCACCCTGGGTATACCTCCAGCTGCAGCCACAACATGTGTACACCCCCAGCTGTTGTCTCTGCAGCTAAAGGGGAAGAATTTGGGGGTGGTAAAAACAGCTTAACCATGTGCTTTTACCACCCCTCCAACCCGACATGTGAACAAGCCCTTGGTTCACATCTGTGTTGCTGCATGCTGAGTGTAGTGCAGCCCATTCATTTCAATGGGCTTCCCTAACCACAAACATTCAGGGAAGGAAATCCCCGACCTTTTTTTTTTTAAATTGCACTGCACCAAAAGCACCCCACATTTTCCAATGTGTAAGGTACCATTAAGAATTAATGGCACCCCTAAAGAGCAGAGCATTTGTCTGTGTGTCAGGAACGAGTGCGATTTTGCGCATGTTCTGCGACACACAGTAACGTGAACTAAGCCTTGGACTGGGGTGCCTCAAGACTGAAAATACTTTTTGAAGGGTGCCCCGACTGGAAAAAGGTTGAGAAACACTGGATTAAGGTAAAAAAATGTTCCAGTAATTGTATCGCCCCCTCACCCCCTGTATACTTTCCTATCCTATCTCAATCCAGCCCTGTGCCCATCTGCAGAGACTCTCTCCCCTTTCTCTGGTCACAGAGGCAGCAGCGGGGGTTATTGGCTCCTGCTGCTGTCAATCGAAATTCTGTGGGCAGAGAGTGGGGGGCTGCTCTACCTAGGTAAAATGTTATTTCTAGTCCGTGATAATTGTCCCAGTATGTAAATGAAAAAAAAAATCTACTAGTCCAGTGATTCTCAAACTGTGTGCCATGGCACATTAGATTTGCAGGTGTACCGCCGTCTTCCCGAGACTCTGCTGGATGGACATCATGTGTTGTTCGCTGGCAGTCGTGGCCGGCGCCGCATGAGACTCCGTGGCTCCGCCGGTCCGGCATGCTGCTGCAGAGAGTGCTGCTGAATGTCACTGTGCAGCACTGTGCAGGCCTCCCCTGTGTGCGAATTGGAGCGTGACCCGCATTGGCTGATGTTCACCGGGCCGGACTCGCTCCACCAATCCAGATCTCGAATAGCCAGAGGCTGCCAGCAGTGCCAGGAGTCCAGGACAGGTGCCTGCCAGGCAGAGCTTCCAGCCAGTGAGCTGCTGTGTGCGGCGCCCCTCACGTCATTTCTTCCCCCCACCCACACAACAGAGCAGGCCGCAGTCAGTCCCTGTCCCTCTGTTCACGGAGCTGAGAAGAAGGCAGGGGCGTAACTACCACCATAGCGACCCATGCGGGTGCTATGGGGGCGCAGCCGAGCAAGACAAAAAAGTTTGAGAAACATTGTACTAGTCCTTGGAATTCAGTCTTGTCCTATTTCCATTGCAAAGCTTTTGTTTTTCGCTCTGCTCCTGCGCTGCCATGTTGAAATGATTTCCCTCGCATGTGAAGACCACCTCACTTTTCTTCCAGTACACATAGGGGGTTATTTACGAAGGGCAAATCCACTTTGCACTACAAGTGCACTGAAAGTGCACTTGGAAGTGCTGTCGCTGTAGATCTGAGGGGAAGATCTGAAATGCTGGGAAGATCTGCTGATTTTATCATCCAATCATGTGCAAGCTAAAATGCTGCTTTTTATTTTCCTTGCATGTCCCCCTCAGATCTACAGCGACTGCACTTCCAAGTGCACTGCAACACTGAATTCCAAGGACTAGACACACAGTTAATTCTTTGATCGCCCCTAAAGTTAACCTCTTCACAGCCAGTGTCATTAGTACAGTGACAGTGCATATTTTTAGCACTGATCACTGCATTAGTGTCACTGGTCCCCATAAAAGTGTCAGTTCCATAAATATATCCCATAGTTTGTAGACGCTATAAATTTTCTGCAAACCAATCAATATACACTTATTGGGATTTGTTTTACAAAAAATATGTTGCAGAATACACATTGGTCTAAACCAGTGTTTCTCAACCTTTTTACCTTTGAGGAACCCCTGGGAAAAAGTTTGAGATCTCGAGCAACCCCTGAAATAATGTTCACATCTACAGCTCATGGAACATTGGTATGATCAGTGAGCTGTTGATAACAAAATGTATTTGTAGAAATAACACTGAATAAAAGAATAAATATTAAAACATACCTATTTAATGTGAAACTTGTGATTTCTTTTTCTGCAGAGATGATCAATTACATTTGGCAGGGGGCATTACATGGGACAGGGCACACTACATGGGGCAGGGGACATTATATGGGACAGGGGACATTACATGGGACAGGGCACATTATATGGGACAGGACACATTACATGGGACAGGGCACATTACATGGGACAGGGCACATTGCATGGGACAGGGCACATTACATGGAACAGAGCACATTACATGGGACAGGGCACATTACATGGAACAGGGCACATTACATGGGACAGGGCACATTACATGGGACAGAGCACATTACATGGAACAGGGCACATTACATAGGACAGGGCACATTACATGGGACAGGGCACATTACATGGAACAGGGCACATTACATGGAACAGGGCACATTACATGGGATAGGGCACATTACATGGGACAGGGCTCATTAAATGGGACAGAGCACATTACATGGGACAGAGCACATTACATGGGACAGGGCACATTACATGGGACAGGGCACATTACATGGGACAGGGCACATTACATGGGACAGGGCTCATTACATGGGACAGGGCACATTACATGGGACAGGACACATTACATGGGACAGGGCACATTACATGGTACATGGCACATTACATGGGACAGACTGTTGGTAACATTGTGGGGGACACAGCTGAGCACACTACAGTACTGGCTTTCTTCTTCTGGCTTCAGAACTCCTCCAGCTTTCACAAGTCCTCCAGTGGCTCGCTGTTCCCCGCCAGCCCCTCCTCCTATCCTGTCCAGCCCAGATGATGTCACATACAACCACTCGGTAAAGACAGGAGGGGCCGGTGGGGAACAGCACACTACAACCAATAGTATGCCAGCTGCTTCCCTGCCTATCTCTGCCTGTGTCCTTGTGATCCTCCTGTCAGCTGCCTGCGACTGACAGTCAGATCGCAGCGGAACCCCTGAGAACCTCTCGCGGAAACACTGGTCTAAACTGATGAAGAAATTTGATTTTTCATTGTCAGTTAAAGAAACGCAGTGCCGTATCACAAAAAATTCAATTGCCTGGTTATGAAGGGGGGTAAATCTTCAAGAGCCAAAGTGGTTAAAAAAGAAAAAAACTTCAATTGCATAGAAGTGAGAGAGGAGGAGGCAGAAAGGAAGTGCTAGTTGTGGATGAAGAACCGCTTTACCATAGCAGTCTATAGTTGGGGTTACAGAGATGAAAGGTGTTGGTGTTGGTTAAGAATAAGGGTGAGTGTTACAGGGAGGCTTAGTGTAAGGTTTACTGTTAGGGTTACAAGGAGGTTAAGTTTGAGGGTTACAGGGGGCATTTGTGTGAAGTTTAAAGTGTCACTAAAGGCATTTTTTTTTCTTTTTTTTACCTTCGGATAGCGTGGAGAGGGATTAGATCTCTTGTCAGTTTCTATTGCCGTCGGTGCCCGCGTTAGGGAGATTCACCCTCTCTAATTATCCTGGTTACCATTAAAAAATCCCAAATTTTGGGTTTACATCAGAACAGTAATAAAGAGGAAATCTTCCAATGGGGACCTTAGTTATGGTGAACCTAGTGACACCCTGGGATTCCCTCACTTTTTTCTCTGCCTTTCTGTTTTGGCTACAGCACAGAAACTGAGGGGAAATCTCCACAATACAACACAGATGGCATAAAAAAAACCATCCCTTACACTATCCAGAATGAAAAAGTTTTTTGACTTTAGTGACACCTTAAAGTGGTTGTAAACACTGTTACACCACTTGTACCTACTATAAAAAGGCTTACCTGTAGGTACTGTAAATATCCCCTAAACTGTGTAGGTATTTACCATTTACCCATGCGCCCACAGCATCTGCACATGCGTACTGAAAAAATGGCTCACTCGTGCCGCTTCTTCAGCAGTGTGCTGTGACTGCGCGCACGGGTGGGAGTGACATCATCACGGCTTCACAGCGTTGGAGCCCGTGAACCCGAAAATAACTCCAGGAGACATGTCGCCTGTCCGATCAGTGTGCGGGGCCGCTGCAGCAGCTTCGATCTAAGGTATTTCATAATACCTTATTTCATTATGCCTTTGTCTTACAGGGTTTGTTTTTTTTTTTTTTTTTTTTTTTCGGGTTTACAACCACTTTAATGTTAGGATTAAAGGGAGGACTTGTGTTACAGTTGTAGGAAGGGTTTTTTGAGGGTTACATGGGACATTTGTGTAAGGATTAGTGTTAGGGTCACAGGGAGGTTAAAGTATAATTCAAGGCAAAACTTTTTTTTTAGTTTTGGATAGAGTGGAGAGGGATTAGAACACCTGTCAATTTTTATTGTTGTCTGTGTCCCCGTTAAGGAGATTCACCCTCTCTATTTGTCCTGTTTACCATTATCGTTGAAAGTGAAAGTAAAAAGAAAACACCAAATTTTGGGTTGTCCCCAAAAAAGTAACAGTTGGGAATCTTCCAATGGGGACACTAGTTTTGGTGAGCTGGGGGTCCCCAAGAAATTCCTTTAATTTGCAGAGATTTCCTCTCACTTCCTGTTTGGCTATGGGACAGGAAGTGAAGCGAAATCTCCACAATGGGACAGAGATGGCAAAAAAAAATCTGACAGGAGTTATAACCATCCCTTAATCTATCCAAAATGAAAAAAAAAAAAGTTTTGTCCATATTTCTACTTTAAGTTTGAGGGTTACAAGGGACATTAGTGTGAGGTTTAGTGCTAGGGTTAGAGAGAAGATTTGTGTGATGGTTAGGGTTACAGGAAAAGATAGTGTTATGCCCCGTACACACGATCGGACTTTCTGACAACAAAACCGTGGATTTTTGTTCCAAGGTTGTTGGCTCCAACTTGTCTTGCATACACACAGTCACACAAATGTTGGCCAGCAATTACGAACGTGGGAACGTGGTGACATACAAGACTTACGACGAGCAGATAAAAAGGAAGTTCAATAGCCAGTGTGCCACCCTTTGGGCTCCTTCTGCTTGATTCCGAGCATGTGTAAACTTTTTTGCGACGGACTTGTGTACACACGATCGGAAAGTCCGACAACAAAATTTGTTGGCGGAAAATTTGAGAACCTGCTAGCCAACAGTTGTTGGCGGAAAGTTCGACAACAAATGTGCGATGGAGCATACACACGGTCGGACTTTCCGCCAACAAGCTCACATCCAACATTTGTTGTCGGAAAAAAACTATCGTGTGTACGGGGCATTAGAGCTAGTGATCAGAATACACATAGGGATACAGCTAGGGTTACAAGAGGGGTTGTTGTTAGCAGGAGGAATAGTGTGATGGGGGATGTAGGGTAGTGCATGGCCTTCTACAGCAGGAGCTATAATTGCAAAACTAACATTGCGGAATCTAAAAGCCAACATACCGTGTCCCGTGTTCCATATGTCCCATTATGCTTTACTGTGGCATCAAAATGAAGAGCAATGAGTGTACCCCACTCATGGCCCATTATTTTCATATATTAAGGATACAGTAGACTCTTTTATTGCATATATGAATATTTCAAATGATGCAAAGGCACTATGGCCTTTGATATTTAGGTAAATGTGAGAGCGTCCTTACAAATGGCCACAATCTTACAGTAGAACCAAACTGGAAAAGATTAGCAGTGAGTCATGAGAATAAATCATGAGCTAAAAATTGTGTCTATCTTTAAAAAGACTAGCCAGACATAACAGAACAGCCATATGCAAAACAATTAGTGGATGTCCCCGGGGATGGTGCTTCACAAAACTGCTGTAAGCTTCTCTTGGTGAAAGTGATACTTCACAATGGACAGGCCTTTCCACTGCTGAATTGGATTTTTGTTCAACATTATTAAGTTCCTTCAGTGATTTCCATTACCCGGTGTTTTGCACTCTGGGGACGTTTACATCTATCGGGTAATGGAATTTAAATATTGAATTGTGACACTCAAAACCATTAGCAAGACAAAGGCGATCAGAAATCATATGAGCAGAATCCGTGGTGAGCTTCGCCATTTACGTCATATCTGCATCAATATTGTTCTAGTATATTTCACAGTAAGATGAATGAGAGATGGAACAGACCCAGTCAATGTTCATGAAACATATTGACGTATTGTATAGTGTTTCCAGTTATCACAGACAGAAACCTTCTGTACATCATCGTTTCTCTTGGAACCCCCTGCTTACTGGCTGGTTGTAGCAAAGAAACTGTTACATTTGAACTGTTTTATTAAAGGGCTTTTGTTTTTTTGTCTAGCTTACTTCTGTTAAACAGTCCTTATTTACAAGGACAATATGCTCCCTGTATGAGAACAGTAATAAAAAAACCACAACAATAAAATCCTCAAGCCCTTAACCCAAAAACTGCCTTACCTTCCCTTTATTCCCTTTATGCCCTGTATGGCCAAAGCAACAGGTTCAATGTAATGCCCCGCCCAGTTTCACATATCTTCCCATTATGCCCCTGTCAAACCATTCAGCTGCCAAAAGTGAAGAAAAATGGTCCTGTGATGGCAGAGGAGAAGAAGGGATGTGAGTGACTTGCTCCTCAATATCCTTAAGGTAGAACTAAAAGCACTTTAAAAAAAATTTTGGATAGAGTACGAGAGAGTTATAATCCCTCTAAACCCCCTTTGTTTTGCCACCTGTTTCCCATTGGATGGATTTACTTTCCCTTCCTGTCCCATAGCCAAAACAGGTAGTGAGTAGAAATCCCTCCAAAGTGAGAGTCACCAGAACTAGAGTTCCCATTGGAAGTTTCCACTCTACCCTAGTTCTGGTGACAACCCAGAATCTGGGTTTTCTTTCACTCTCAGTGATAATTGTAAACAGAACAAATAGAGAGGGTGAATCGCTCTAATGGGGGTACAGGCAGCAATGAAAACCTAATAAGGTTACAGAAAAGGAGAGAAAATTGGGATTTTAGATAAGGCCCGCCATAACAAATAATAAGAATAGAATAGAATAGGTACATATATGTATATATAAATACATTGTTTATTATTACAATCTAAAATTCATACCAAACTCTTGAAAAAATATTTGTATCTAATAAATTGGTAGTCACATGACTTACACTTGAAATATAATGCTCATAGCACGCAATACAGTTAATGAGTTAATATGATAGACATAAACAATAAAATTAATACATAAAAATGATATACATAATGGAACCAATAATAGCCCTCAACGCGTTTCATGGCATTTCAGCCACTCATCAGGAGTGTAATATGACAATATACTGTAAAAATGGATAAATAAATATCAATTGTTAATAGTGCCCTCTAAAAAAGGGAAGAAAAATTATTTTCCCAAAAAGTGGCGACAGGTCAGTAACTTACAACTCTGCCCCAAGGCTGGGCCCAGCCTCTGCATGGGAACTTGTGGGGATCTCAGGTAAGGTGTCTCCCCCCGGGTTGGGGTGGAAAAACCCTCCAAGGACCAAGGAGAACAGCCAAAGAAAGGCTGGATGGCCACAGCACAGTCCAATTATGATATGTGTGCACATATCTTGCATAGTGTACTACAAAGAATGTATAAGAAAAAAGTGAATGAACGAGTGATGATGTGTGAATGTGAAGGGTCATCTAAGTGTTCCCTCGAGGGGACTACATATGGGAAAGAATTGATATTTATCCATTTTTACAGTATATTGTCATATTACACTCCTGATGAGTGGCTGAAACACCATGAAACGCGTCGAGTGCTATTATTGGTTCCATTAGGTATATCATTTTTATGTATTCATTTTATTGTTTATGTCTATCATGTCAACTCATTAACTGCATTGCGTGCTATGAGCATTATATTGCAAGTGTAAGTTATGTGACTACCAATTTATTCGATACAAATGTTTTTTCAAGAGATTGGTATGAATTTTAGATTGTAATAATAAACAATTTATATACATATATGTACCTATTTTATTCTGTTCTTATTATTTGTTATGGTGGGCCTCATCTAAAGTCCCAGTTTTCTCTCCTTTTCTGTAACCTACATTAGGGATGGAGGTCTGCCATTTGACTGTGCTAGATCACACCTATTTCAATTGTCTGAAAAGCTAACAAGAGTTCTAATCCCTCTCCACTCTTTTCAAAACTAAAAAAAGTTTTGCCTTTATCCATAGTACAAGTAATTTTTCAGTCCTGGTGGCTGAAGTGGCAGGGATTGCAGGAAAGGGGAGTATGTGTTGCTAGGGTAAGGGGCAGTTGCATTGCCCTACATGGAAAAAACACAGGTTTGCTTTAAGAAGTTAAGGTTTCATTAAGAGGTTTATAGATGGAAAGTGTAGGTGAACTCTAAACACTGTAGATTCTACATAAAATGTAATTGTAAATAAAATCACAGAATTAAGAGGGTAGGGCTGCACAAGTAACTATCCAAACAATATATCCAAACATATTTTTTCAGGTGAAAATACTAAGCCACAAGATGTAGTGATCAATGGCAGCAAGGGGATTGGAAGTTATGGGGACATTGATCATTGGGTACGGAAACCATATCCCAGACATCAAAAAGTTTTTTAGGGCAACCTTGTGTAAGATATGCTGCATTGTGTAACAGAACGGCAGTGTTGATTTTCAAACTTTTAGATTTGTAGACAGGTTGACTTCCATCTAGAGATAATAGCCATTCTGGCATAGGAGATGACTAGTTCCAAAATTGTCCTAATCCCATTTTTAGAAGCGTATTCTCCACAAGACCCAAGAGGCAAATATATGGTAAAAGGGTGATTAGTATGGTCAAAGGTGGTGACCTTCTTACTATATTGGGCAACTGGTGTACAAAATATATGTTTGCTCTAATGCATGCGTTGAGTACAAGGATAACGTATGTGTTTTGTTTGCCCATGTATTTTTAAATCAAGCAAGGGGTGGGACAAACCCGGATTCCAACGCAAGAGATCTGCTCTAGCCACTCTAAAATTTGAAAGCTAATAGAATCAATATTAACATGGCAAGTAGAATCCAAAAACAAAAATCACACAGGCAGCTCAAACACAGCCTCCTAACACCTAAATTGCAACGCTGTGTTTGATGTACGTTCCAAACACAGGTAAAATGCAGTAAATAGAAGTCCACCTACATGAGCCCTAAAGTTAAAACTCTGAATGTCTGCTGTGTAGTTCCTGGTATAAGGGGCATAGCCTCAATGAGTTGACAGTTTTTACCATAATTTTTTTTTTATTTTATCAAATAAGAACATGACAAATAAAGTTGTTGCAAATGGTACATAACATTATAATAATAAACATTGAAAAGGCATATAAAATAGGCTTCGATCAGATTTTGATGGCCTATTCCAGCCTACCCCTAATGGGTTCACGCTGTAGGTCTGGGGAGGTCATGACATTGAGCCGCTAGTCAGCCTGTACAACTTTAAGTAGGGGAATCAATTGGGAAGGGGGAGGGTATATCTACTCTTACCGGAAAACAGGTGGGCTCGAATGTCAGCGACAATGAGTCATTAAGGCAAAGGTGTCGGGATCGGCAAGTCGACAGAACTCCAAGGAACCCAGGACCTCCAAACACGACTCCGATGGGTGTACACCATACTGCCAAACCTGTTCCGGTAAGAGTAGATATACTTCCCATTTTCGGTTGAAGATGTACCACCTCTGATGCTCTCTATGCCGGACTGTGTCAGTGTACTCCATCCCTGATTAACCATTTGGTGGTAGACTTACACGGGTCCTTTTTAGGACCTTCACACCTATTGGACTTTTTCACATTTCCATTTTGCTTTTTTTTTTTGCATTATGTATCAATCATGTGCATATAGATATATGTGTTTTTCAGTGCTACATTATTTATCACAAGTCCTAGAGTGGCATGACTGGAAGGGGTGGCACATAGCTGCTCAGTTCACAAAAAATGCACATCTACTTATAGGCTTATTCGTTTTTTGGGGTCATTCATTATGATCGAAATTCGTTAATTCAAATAAATTCGTAACTTAGAAAAATTAGAATTTTGAAACAAGAACGAAAAGCCGAAAATAAGAACGAAAATCTGAAAATTCAAAAGAGCGAGTTTGTGGTGGAGGAACTTGACTGACCTAAACTGAGTCCTGACCTCAAGCTGACAGAATACCTTTGGGATGAATTAGAGTGGAGACTGCGAGCCAGGCCTTCTTATCCAACATCATCAGTGCCTGACCCCACAAATGCGCTTGTGGAAGGATGGTCAAACATTCCCATAGACACACTCCTAAACCTTGTGGACAGCTTTCCCTGAAGAGTTGAAACTGTTATAGATGCAAAAGGCAGGCCAACTCAATATTGAACCCTACGGACTAAGACTGGGATGCCATTAAAGTTCATGTGCGTGTAAAGGCAGGCGTCCCAATACTTTTGGTAATATAGTGTATTTTACGATCTACAACAGACACAGGCTTAGCATATCATTCTTTTTATAAAGGATAAAATACAAAGGTGAACAGGCTGCATCACTTCTTCTACCTATACTTTTAAAATCTGTCTCCCATTTTAAGGCCACACTACACTAGCACCTTTTGCACTAAGGCTCATCATTTGGAGGACTTATAAAATACAGCTGTATGAATAGCAGTAAGTTAATGCTCTGCTCTGGATAGAGCCTTGGCATTCTATAAAGGGAATACAAGGAAAGTGGTAAATTATAAGGTGTATGGGTTTAGTCACAGAAAAGATAACATTAGGACAATGGGCTGCACTGTAATTACAGTCTTCCTCCTTTCAGTCTACAGAGTGGATGATATTACTCATACTACTTTCCATATCTACTTTTCAGCTTCTATTCCAGCCTGTGACTTTACAGATGAAGAGGAGCAGGTTGTCTATTCTGTCGCATTGTGTATTAAGCTGAAGTATTCTAAGCACCTTGAAAAGAGCTAATGGCACAGTAAACCCTACCGGTGCACCCTTGAGCTAAGATCCTTTACACCATGAGCCTATTTCCATTTGCTTTATGGGCTAATTAGCAGGATCACCAGGAAAGAATAAAAGAAAAAAAAAAGCCAGAGTAAAGAAAAGTAATGCAGCAGCCACATACAAAGTCTGAACAATTATATTCTGTTAACATTTTGTGGATTTTGCTTGGAAAGAGATATATTAGAACTTCTTGTTCAGAGATATCTTAAAATATAACTTTACTAAAGGCTGAGGGTGTTGTGTATTTCTTTTATTTTTAATCTATTTTAAATAAATACTGTATATGAATAATTTATTACTACTGGTATTGTAGGATAATTTGTATTTCAGCGATATCAGACCGTTCTTCTTTGCAATTCTTCTATTGCGTCTGTTTATGATTTATGTTAACACAACATAATGCATTCTAGTGGCATTATCAGGGTAAAAAATATGTTTTGTATTTTCAGTGTCTAAAACACACAGCTGATTCAGAGGAGAGCAGCACAACTCTTATAAAGCGTGCCCAATATGCTCTTAAAGGCAAACATCCCTTCCTGATGTTCAAAGGCAATTGGATACTCCCTGGATCCATATTCTTGAATACTGATATATATGTGCCTATATACATGTCTCTTCTCACTCCGGGCAAACTGCTAATTACACAGATGACATACATACACACAGTATCTCACAAAAGTGAGTACACCCCTCCCATGTTTGTAAATATTTTATTATATCTTTTCATGGGACGACACTGAAGAAATGACACTTTGCTACGACGTAAAGTAGTGAGTGTACAGCTTGTATAACAGTGTAAATTTGCTGTCCGCTCAAAATAACACACAGCCATTAATGTCTAAACCGCTGGCCACAAAAGTAAGCACACCCCCAAGTGAAAATGTCCAAATTGGGCCCAATTAGCTATTTTCCCTCCCCGATGTCATGTGACTCATTAGTGTTACAAGGTCTCAAGTGTGAATGGAGAGCAGGTGGGTTAAATTTGGTGTTATTGCTCTCACTCTCTTATACTGGTCACTGGAAGTTCAACATGGCACCTCATGGTAAAGAACTCTGAGGATTTGAAAACAAGAATGGTTGCTCTACATAAAGATGGCCTAGGCTATAAGAAGATTGCCAAGACCCTGAAACTGAGCTGCAGCACGGTGGCCACAACCATACAGCAGTTTAACAGGACAGGTTTTACTATGAACAAGCCTCACCATGGTCGACCAAAGAAGTTGAGTGCACGTGCTCAGCGTCATATCCAGAGGTTGTCTTTGGGAAATAGACATGAGTGCTGCCAGCATTGCTGCAGAGGTTGAAGGGGTGGGGGGGGAGGGGTCAGCCTGTCAGTGCTCAGACCATACGCCTCACACTGCATCAAATTGGTCTGCATGGCTATCATCCCAGAAGGAAGCCGTTTCTAAAGATGATGCTAAGAAAGCCTGCAAACAGTTTGCTGAAGACAAGCAGACTAAGGACATGGATTACTGGAATCATTTCCTGTGGTCTGATGAGACTAAAATAAACATATTTGGTCTAGATGGTGTCAAGTATATGTGGCGGCAACCAGGTGAGGAGTACAAAGACAAGTGTGTCTGGCCCAGGGGCGGATCCAGAGTCTAGTCTCGGGAGGGGCACTGCCAGAAAATAAGGTTTTTTGCAGGCAATTTATTGGGGAAATGGCTGCTGATGGCGCTTCAATCATCATGGCACCATGGTTGTTATGGTGTCAGGATGATTGAAGCGCATTATTTCTATTATTACATTGGAATATAAAATAAAATAGTTCAACTCACCCTAATGCAGAATCAGTGGGAGCCCTGAGTGTGTCACTTGTCACCAGAAGCTGATTGTACTTGCCATGTCACCTGCCACAAGTTGCGAATTGTCACTTGCCACGTCACCTGCCATGCGTTGCGGATTGTCACCTGCCACCAGATGCAGATTATCACTTGCCATCTTACCTGCCACAAGTTGCAGATTGTCACTTGCCATGTCACCTGCCACACGTTGCGGATTGTCACTTGCTGTGTCACTTACCTGCTACAAGGTGCGGATTCTCACTTGCCACGTCACCTGCCATACGTTGCAGATTGTCACTTGCTGTGTCACTTGCCACGTCACCTTGCCACCAGATGCAGCTTGTCACTTGCTGTGTCACTTGCCTGCTACAGCTACACGGTGCAGATTTTCACTTGCTGTGTCGCAGCGTGAAGGCAGCTAGCAGAGAGATGATGTCATCTCTCTGCTCCCCCGCTCGCTCACCTGCCAACTGGCCTGTACAGCCACTCACCCTCTGGCACGCTGACTGATCCACCCGCCTGCCTCTCACTAATTTCTCGACCCTGCTCTAGCCTACAGTCAAGCATGGGGGAGGGAGTGTCATGGTCTGGGGCTGCATAAGTGCTGCCGACACTGGGGAGCTACAGTTTATTGAGGGAATCATGAATGCCAACATGTACTGTTACATACTGAAGCAGAGCATGATCCCCTCTCTTCAGAGACTGGGCCGCAGGGCAGTATTCCAACATAACGACTCCAAACACACTTCCAAGATGACCACTGCCTTGCTAAAGAAACTGAGGGTAAAGGTGATGGACTGGCCAAGCATGTCTCCAGACTTAAACCCTATTGTGCATCTGTGGGGCATCCTCAAACAGAAGGTGGAGGAGCGCAAGGTCTCCAACATCCACCAGCTCCGTGATGTCCTCATGGAGGAGTGGAAGAGGACTCCAGTGGCAACCTGTGAAGCTCTGATGAACTCCATGTCCAAGAAGGTTAAGGCATTGCTGGAAAATAATGGTGGCCACACAAAATAGACACTTTGGGCCCAATTTGGACATTTTCACTTAGGGGTGTACTCACTTTTGTTGCCAGCAGTTTAGACATTAATGGCTGTGTGTTGAGTTATTTTGAGGGGACAGCAAATTTAAACTGTTATACAAGCTGTACCCTCACTACTTTACATTGTAGCAAAGTGTCATTTCGTCAGTGTTGTCACATGAAAAGTTATAATAAAATATTTACAAAAATGTGAGGGGTGTACTCACTTTTGTGAGATACTGTACATACAAATGAGTCCTATTTCTATCCATCCAGTCTTGAGATTTACATGGCAGTGCCACACAGCATAGCCCTGTCTTTTTTTTCTCTGCTGCATTTTCACTGTCACTTACAGGTCCAATTCCTGCCCTCATTGGACAGTGAAAGAAGAAAGCTCATCTCTCTGTCACTCTGCTCTTTCTATCTATTCACATGCCCCTTGCACTGGAGCACAATTGATTGGCTCCTTGTGCTTCATCTGTCACCCGCTCCCTGAGCTCTGCTGTACAGGGGATTGCACAAAAGCTGATACTGGTACTTATTATGCTTGCATCTAAATAATACAGTTAATGATGTATTCTTAGTTACAGAGCTGCATTCATTTGTGTCTTTTATATCTGCCTGGTGTTTAGGTTTAGGAACAGAAGTCAGCGTTTTACATCGGTTCATCACTATTTATTTTTAAGGTCCATTCCAGATTCATCCTCATACATGACATGAGAGAGGATAAGGATCAAGTGACTAGAGGCTGTAGTTCTGTTCAGACATTCTGTAAGTACAGCCGTTGGCAAAAGTTTTGAGAATGACCCAAATATTAGTTTTCACAAAGTCTGCTGCTTCTGTGTTTTTAGATCTTTTTGTCAAATGTTACCATGGTATACTGAAGTATAATTACAAGCATTTCATAAGTGTCAAAGGCTTTTATTACCAATTACATAAAGAGTCCATTTTTGCAGTGTTGACCCTTCTTTTTCAAGACCTGTGCAATTCGCCCTGGCATGCTGTCAATCAACTTCTGGGCCCCATCCTGACTGATGGCAGCCCATTCTTGCATAATCAATGCTTGGAGTTTGTCAGAAATTGTGGCACTTTTGTTGTTCACCCGCCTCCTGAGGATTGACCTCAAGTTCTTAATAGGATTAAGGTCTGGGGAGTTTCCTGGCCATGAACCCACTATTTTGATATTTTGTTCCCCGAGCCACTTAGTTATCACTTTTGCCTTATGGTAAGGTGCTCCATCATGCTGGAAAAGGCTTTGTTGTTCACCAAACTGTTCTTGGATGGTTGGGAGAGGTTGCTCTCTGAGGATGTTTTTGTAGCATTCTTTATTCATGGCTGTTTTCTTAGGCAAAGTTGTGAGTGAAAGGGAAGGTAAGAAAGCTCCAAACCGGCGTAGTGTAGCACAATTTATTAAGTAATATACCATATAAAACAAATAGAACTCACAAGCGGGTAAGGAGGAGAGAGAGGATGACAGTCCGCAGTGGATTGTAATGAACTGGGAGCTGTGTGGTAGTCCTTGGTGGAGATGAAAGCCAGCTGTGGTGGAGAGCAAGACGAGCCTGGAGTCCATGCAGGGAAACCGGCGTCAGGCTGCCCTGTATGGCCGTGATGGTATATCCAGACATCAGATGTCCGCCCAAAGACGATGTGTCCAACTGGAGTAGTGAGAGGATCTGTCAGTCCAGCCGCTGTGTGAGCCAATCAGGACACGTTTCGGAAGCTTAACCACGCCTCCTTCATCAGCCCTCAGCCCTTGCTCCTAACCACAGCTGGCTTTCTTCTCCACCAAGGACTACCACACAGCTCCCAGTTCATTACAATCCACTGAGGACTGTCATCCTCTCTCCCCCCCTCACCGTTTTGTGAGTTCTGTTTGTTTTGTATGGTATTTTACATAATAAATTGTGCTACACTATACCGGTTTGGCGCTTTCTTCTCTTCCCTTCCTATTTTACAGATTGTGGATTTCCAGCCCACATATGAAAGCAGCCTTGCCAGCACCACGGTGTCAGCCGTTTTCTACCAATTGACATTTTTATTCCTATACCTCCGGTAATAATTATCCTTTAATATTTCTTTTTTAACCTGGTTTATGAAATTTTATCACTATAGGATGGGCACATGGTCAGCGCTGTACTGTTTTTTGGTCATGTCTCTATAAAATTGTGAGTGTGCCCACTGCCTTGGCTAAGAAGCAACCCCACACATGAATGGTCGCACAATGAGTTACTGTTGGCATGACACAGGACTAATGGTAGCGCTCACCTTTTCCTCTCCAGACAAGGTTGTTTTCTGGATGCCCCAAACAACTGGAAAGGGGATTCATCAGAGAAAATGACTTTACCCCCTTATCTCAGCAATCCAATCCCTGTACATTTTGCAGAATATCATTCTGTCCCTGGTGTTTTTCCTGGAAAGAAGTGGCTTCTTTGCTGGCCTTCTCAACGCCATGCCATCCTCCAAATATCTTCGCCTCACTGTGTGGACAGATGTACTCACGCCTGCCTGCTGCCATTCCTGAGCAAGCTCTGCACTGGTGGAGCCCCGATTCCACGACTGAATCAACTATAGAAGACGGTTCTGGAACTTGCTGGACTTTCTTGGGCGCCCTGAAGCCTTCCTCACAAATGCAATGGAAAGGGTTTTTTTTTATGGGATTAAGTTCATTTTCATGGCAAAGTGGGACATTGCAGTTAATTGCAATTCATCTGATCACTCTTCATAACATTCTGGAGTATTTGCAAATTGCCATCATAAAAACGGAGTCAGGATACTTTGTGCAAAATAATATTTGTGTCATTCTCAAAACATTTGGCCGTGGCACTAGTGTACAAAATCTGTCTGCATTGCATTTTAATTAAAGTGATTGTAAAGGAAAACATTGTATTAAAAAAAATAACAAACATGTCATACTTTCCTGCTCTGTGCAATTGTTTTGCACAGAGCAGCTCCGATCCTCCTTTTCTTGGGTCCCCCGCTGGTGCTCTGGGCCCCTCCCCCTTGCCGAGTGCCCCCATAGCAAGTCGCTTGCTGTGGGGGTACTTGTGCACATGTGCTCACTCCCAAGCCCTCCATAAGACACAGAAAAAGCGCCTACGCCCCGTGCCCCGCTCCTGCCTTTCTGGCTGTTATTGACAGCAACGGGTCCTGCCAATGGCTCCTGCTGCTGCATCTTAGCCAATCAGAAGGGAGAGAACACAAGGAAGGGAGGCGCCTCTGGGTGTAGTATAAAAGGCCGTTTTTAATTTTAAAAGCAATATGCAAACAACTCACATTTTAGTAGTGTAAACAAAGCATATAGGAAGCCAGAGGAATGATCCATCATGGGGCAGTTCATCCAGTGAGTCACAGTGGTGCTGGCAGGTCTGCGTGTAGCTCCTGGTATACTGCTAATGCCGGCCGCGGTGATGATGGAAATCCAGGTGAGGCTTGGAACGCAGATGGAGGGCAAGCGCACAGGCTGTGACGTCAAAGGGCCGCGACGCGTTTCTTGAGCGTACGGGCTACGATATTCTGGTAGCCGCGCTCCTTCATCAAGCTCTGGATGAACTGCCCCATAATGGATCATTCCTCTGGATTCCTATATGCTTTGTTTACACTACTAAAATGTGAGTTGTTTGCATATTGCTTTTAAAATTAAAAACGGCCTTTTATACTACACCCAGAGGCGCCTCCCTTCCTTGTGTTTTTTCTATAGATTCTGGAGCTTGGTTTCAGTTCCCTGGAAGGCAGCCCTGCTTGTGGACTCTACATTTATCCCTTTTTTACATAGACTTGTTACATGGACCTTTAATGGACTATTCATGTTGATTTTCCCTTTTACATTGCACATGTATCTTTTAAAATTGTAGTTTCTAAAATCATTTGCTGCTTATTGTGATGTTGCTAAATATTTTCCAGTTTATTTGCGCCTTTTCCTTGTACAATCAGAAGGGAGAGACCCGGTAGAGCCTTGTGTCTCATGCACATCGCTGGATTGAAATCGAGCCTAGGTAAGTATTAGGGGGGCAGATGGGGGAGCTGCACACTGAAGGTTTTTTACCTTCATGCATAGACTGCATGAAGGTACAGATGTTCAGCCTTTACCACTTTAAACTTGGACATACTTTTTGGGTACATTAGCAATGATTACTGGATAGCGAAAGTACTTTAAGGATTGATTTAACTTATTGCATAAAATGGCTCTAATTACGCCTCCTTAACTGACCCAATTTTCTAGTGCGGACATGCCTGCCTACTGACGCACTGTATAAACTGCTGTGAACAAAAGTTATTCAGCTCGGATCATGTTAATTTAATTATCAAAGTACTGTGAGAAATTAATTTAGAACACCACGAGAAAATGATCATGCTGCTATGAAAGTCCTTTTCAGCTAAAGTGAAGCTCCAGCCAAAACTGTTTTTTTATATAGAGTAGAGAAGAATTGTCTAATTCTTCAGTGAAAATAATATCCTTTTTATCATTTTTAGCTGGTATACACTAGTAGAATTTAATTTGAATGTCTAATTTTAAAAACATTTGTCTTGATGAAAATAAACGCGGACGCAACCGCTAAAATAAACATATGGATGGAACAATATTTCCGTTAAAGGTATAATACATATGACACAATATAATGATTATCACTTGTCGCTAGGCAAACGGTCAGTTAAGGAACCATAGCATTTATTTGTTTTCATTCATAGATCGAAGGATGATTTGAAACATATTTGTTGTTATATAATGGATTTGGTGTCTAGATTCCGATGTGGAGATCGGGCGTGTGGGAGTGGAGGTATATAAGTGGGGGTATGTCAAGGGGAAGGGAGTCAGCAATTTGTCAAGGAGGGTGACTAGGGCATATCCTGGTTTCTTCTAGTAGTGTCCTGAGGGGGATGGGGGGGGAGATTCTGGAGAGTTGCCTCTCTCTTTTCTGGACCATGGCGTTCAAGGCTATGTCAGGTTGTAGCATTTTTGTATTCGTTGCTGGGAATTTTTTTACACTGAGCCCTGAGCAATGTGTTTGCTTTGGTAGTTAGCTTTTAAAGTGTTCTCCTTTAATCGCACCTATTTTGGTTAGGATTTATTTAAAAAATGAATTGTAATTCAATATGATTTGCTTACAGTGATTTGCAAAGAGGCTAAGAATATATAGACCCTAACAATGACTTATTTAATACCCTTTGGTCCACTAAAGGTGCCAGTGATGTCAGCATTGTGTGGCTCTTTTGTATGGTTGGACTGAGACACCTGGAGCAACGACGGAGCTATGGCCATGTGGCCATATTAGGTCAATGATGTCACAAACATCCCCGCCACTTTGGGGGAGATTTACTAAAACCGGAGCACACAGTATCTTGTGCAGCTGTGCATAGTAACCAATCAGTTTCTAGGTTTTAGTCCCGGTTCACACTGGTGCAACATACGCCCCGACTCTGGGGGCATATGTCGCATGACATGTACAAATCAATGGTTCCTGGAGACCCCTCCCCCTTGTGACGTCACCACCTGGGGCATGATGCGGTGGTGACGTCACAAGGGGGCGAGGTACCAGTAGGACATCAGCAGAAAGCCATGCCCTATGTCTATAAAATAACTGGCAGAGAGCGGAGCTTGCACAACTGCGGGAGCTAACATCAGGAGCAGATTGGAGGAAGAACCGGCAGAGGAAGAAGACAGCGGAAAGAGAAGAACCAGTGAAAGAACCGGCAGTGGAAGAAGACATCAGTGAAGCGTGAAGAACCGGAAGATGAAGACATGACCGGAGGGAGAAGAAATCTGAGGGAGAAGAGATGCTGGACCTGCTTTAATAAAGGACTTTGTCAAAAACCTGAGTGCTGGTTTTATTTCTTTGACACTTTTTTTGGGTGAATGGGTAGGGGTACAATATACCACACACTCATTCACATAGGATGGGGGGCCAGCATCTGGGGGCCGCCTTGTTAAAGGGGGTTTCCAGATTTTGATAAGCCCCCCTGCCCGCAGACCCCGACAACCACCACCCAGGGTTGTCGGGAAGAGGCCCTTGTCTCTGGAGGCAAGGTGCTTTAGGGTGGGAGCACACAGTATCTTGTGCAGCTGTGCATAGTAACCAATCAGTTTCTAGGTTTTAGTCCCGGTTCACACTGGTGCAACATACACCCCGACTCTGGGGGCATATGTCGCATGACATGTACAAATCAATGGTTCCTGGAGACCCCTCCCCCTTGTGACGTCACCACCTGGGGCATGATGCGGTGGTGACGTCACAAGGGGGCGAGGTACCAGTAGGACATCAGCAGATAGCCATGCCCTATGTCTATAAAATAACTGGCAGAGAGCGGAGCTTGCACAACTGCGGGAGCTAACATCAGGAGCAGATTGGAGGAAGAACCGGCAGAGGAAGAAGACAGCGGAAAGAGAAGAACCAGTGAAAGAACCGGCAGTGGAAGAAGACATCAGTGAAGCGTGAAGAACCGGAAGATGAAGACATGACCGGAGGGAGAAGAAATCTGAGGGAGAAGAGATGCTGGACCTGCTTTAATAAAGGACTTTGTCAAAAACCTGAGTGCTGGTTTTATTTCTTTGACACTTTTTTTGGGTGAATGGGTAGGGGTACAATATACCACACACTCATTCACATAGGATGGGGGGCCAGCATCTGGGGGCCGCCTTGTTAAAGGGGGTTTCCAGATTTCGATAAGCCCCCCTGCCCGCAGACCCCGACAACCACCACCCAGGGTTGTCGGGAAGAGGCCCTTGTCTCTGGGGGCAAGGTGCTTTAGGGTGGGGGGGCAGCGCCCCTTTCCTTAGATAAGGGTCTGGTATGGATCGTGGGGGGGACCCCACGCCGTTTAAAAAAAAAAAAATGATGTGGGGTTTCCCCTTAAGATTCATACAAGACTCAAAGAGCCTGGTATTGTTGGGATCAAAGTCGGATCCCGTTCATTGAAGTCAGATGGAAGTCGCAGGACAAAGCCGGATACACAGACATACGACTGTCGTGTCGTACCAGTGTGAACCAGGCAGCTTAATTGAATAAGCTGAAGTTAGAAGCTGGTTGGGTACTATGCACAGCTGCACCAGATTCTGTGTGTGGCAATTTTACTAAATCTTTTTTTACATGCGACCGGAGAATGTCCTACCCGCAACTAATTGGGCTGATGCAATCGTGTGACAGCTTCCCACGGATTCAATTCAGTTTGAACAGAACCAAACTCATCTCTGCAATACATTATTATGACTCCAACAAAAACAGAAAAAGGAAAGCTATACCTTTGGACGTAAGCTAACCTCCAGGCAAGCAAGAATTTGTATTTATTTCCATTCAGTCTTGAGATTTACACTGCTCTGCCACACAGTACATTCCATGGGGAATACACCACTTCTCTATTACAGATAAGGTATCATTTCCCAAACCCCAGCCTATTGATTAGACATTGGAGGAGCAGCAGAAGACTCTCTGCTCACGCTGCTTTTCTCTCCTATCATCCCATGTGCATGGAGCTCACCTGATTGGCTCACAGTGCTGCCCTCTATCAGTCTGCACTGGAGTTATAACATTCTAAAATCAAGATGAATTCAGACAGAACTAGGTGCAATAAAAATATTAAAGGAGAAGTACAGCTAAAGCCTGTCCAGGCTTGGGAAAGAATGCAACCATATGGTCAGGATCCACTCACATGCCTGGACCGGCAACCGGCTCAGCCTCTCAGCCGGCTCAGCCTCTCAGTGAGCTGCTGAGAGGCTGAGCTGGCCTCTCCTGTCCCCTCCACAGCCCAGCTCTTCAGTGAGACAGTGACTGACAGTCACCAGCTATCTGATCAGGCATATGTGAGAACCGAGTGATCGGCGGTGTTTGATCGCTCAGTCTTAGAGCCGTCGGGAGACAGATGCAGCTTTGGACCGATGCTGCATCCACCTAGGTAAGTATGATTCTGAAAAAAAAAAAAAAACAATTCCCATACTTCTCTTTTAAGGCTAGGTGCGTTTAGCACTTGAGAATTCAATTTATTGCATATAGAGCTGCATTAGTTTGTATCTTTTATGTCTTCCAGGAGTTCAGCTTTAAACAGTTACCATATTTTTCATCCACAAACACTATTTGCCTAGGTTTCCCAAAGTCTTTGATAAAACTAGCATGCCCACCTGCCTTTCCACAAGTTCTTCTTGGTAAATCCTGATATTATTCTGTCTTTGCTCCTCTGTAAAGCTTGCAGAAGTATTCAGAATAATAATGGATTCTTGTTCTGTGGGATCATTGCTGGTGACATTAATGGTTTAAGGCTCCTGAATTTTGATTGATTGCTGTAATCTACTGCAACTATTTCAAGACACAGATTTATTATTATTAAGCCTATAAAATGATATCAGGGTCAGTGCAGGCACACTATTTGGGTTGTGATGCAAACAACATTGCCTGTGAGAAGATTAAATCTTTTCATAAACCTAATAAGGTAAAATCAGAAGAATACTGTTTCATTCTCCGTATCCTGAGCCGCCAGATGCATATACATCTCGCAGTAACAAAATGACTTGCTGAATGTAATTTTTTCTTTTCACTTTAAAATGTAACCTTCACAAACCACTGAGTACATTGTCTAGTCCTTCTGGAGATTGAAATCTCTGAAGTTGTCTTGTCTTATTAGCATTGCGTCTCCTTTGCATAGTGGCAGAGGAAGCGCCGAGAGACGTAGAACAACACTGCAGAGAACGCGGCCGTAACAAAATGCCTCATTAAGGCCAGGCGTTTGATCTGTTCACAGGTAGTTTTTATTTTTAATGATGCTCTTTTATTTTAAAACAACACAGGGATTAAGTGTCACTCGCTTCAGCAAAATAAACCTCTCTATAAAAGAATACATTACAATGAATGACATAAATGCAGAAACACATACACAAAAAAAAGGACTGAGTGAAAGTAAATATTTTTCAATTAAACATTATAAAAGCCATTTATAATTTGAATCTTTATAAGAGTAAACCTTTCCAAGGAGAAACATGAGGGCATATGACCTTCTGAAAATGCTAGTTGCTTGGCTATCATGCTGACCTATTAGCTTTAATACTTTGAGTCAATGCCCTGAAATAATTATGCAGATCAGGAATGTCAGAGAAAAATTCTGTCCTGATATACAAACATGTTTGGAGTCAGTAATGTATTGGAAATTTTATAGATAGGCAACTGCTATCAGTGGTTCCAAATTAACCACTTGCCACCAGCAATGAACTGCACTACAAATTCTGGATGGACCCTGTGCACACTGCAATACACCCTTTCCAGCAAACTATGCAATGAAAAACAGAGATATTTATGTATATCACAATACATGCTTTAGCCGGCCAACTGCGGCAAAGTAATCCCTCCTCTGGCCAGTACTACACTGCTCTGCCACTGCAAATGCTATGGTTGACACCATGCCAACATGGGGCTTACATAGTTGCCAACATTGTAAAAAAAAATTAGGGACACTTTTTTGGCTGTAGGCAGAGGCTTGTTATAATCAGGGGGCGGGGCATGCATTTGTGGGTGTGGCATAGGGGAAAAGTAAAAAGGCGGCACGCGAAGCGTGGCACGGCGAAAAATGAGCGTGGTTTACGTGAAATAGTGGGCGTGTCTTAAATGGGCGTGGCTCAAAGGGGGTGTGGTTAGAGTCTGAGATGAATGAGGGATGGCGAGGGAAAGGGGGCGAGAGGGATGGAGGGACAGCAGCCCCAGATCCTACACAACAATGGAAATATGTGTATTCTAGAAAGTTTAACAATCAGCAGATAAAGATACTCCAAACACGTGGTGTTAGCACTTCAATCATCCCAGCACCATGGTTGTTATGATGTCAGGATGATTGAAGTGCATTATTTCTATTATTACATTGTAATATAAAATGAAATAATTCAACTCACCATAATGCTGAATCAGTGGGGATCCTTGAGCGTGTCACCTGCCACGTCGCCTGCCACCAGCCGTCCGTCCTTGCATCAGGTGTCCCAGCAGAGTCCGTCCTTTCATCAGGTGCCCCCAGCAGAGTCCATCCTTGCATTATGTGCCCCCAGCAGAGTCCGTCCTTGCATCAGGTGCCCCCAGCCGAGTCCGTCCTTGCATTAGGTGCCCCCAGCAGAGCCCCCCTTACATCAGATGTCCCCAGCGGAGCCCCCCCTTACATCAGATGTCCCCAGCGGAGCCCCCCCTTACATCAGATGTCCCCAGCGGAGCCCCCCTCACATCAGGAGTCCCCAGCGGAGCCCCCCCACACATCAGGAGTCCACAGCGGAGCCCCCCACACATCAGGAGTACCCAGCGGAGCCCCCCTTACATCAGATGTCCCCAGCGGAGCCCCCCCTTACATCAGATGTCCCCAGCGGAGTCCCCTCACATCAGGAGTCCCCAGCGGAGCCCCCCCCCACACATCAGGAGTCCCCAGCGGAGCCCCCCCACATCAGGAGTCCCCAGCGGAGCCCCCCCCTTACATCAGATGTCCCCAGCGGAGCCCTCCTCACATCAGGAGTCCCCAGGGGAGCCCCCCACACATCAGGAGTCCCCAGCAGAGCCCCCCTCACATCAGGAGTCCCCATTAGCAGAGTCCTCTTTACATCTGTGTCCCCATCAGTCCTCCTTACATCTGGTGCCCCCCTGTGACATCCAGACTATATGGCCCCCCCCTGTGACATCCAAACTGGCCCCCCCATGACTTCCAGACTATACGGCCCCCCCTTTGACATCCAGACTGCCCCCCCATGACATCCAGACTATACAGCCCCCTCCTGTGACATCCAGACTATATGCCCCCCCCGCGACATCCAGACTATACAGCCCCCCCTGTGACATTCAGACTATACGGCCCCCCGTGACATCCAGACTGGCCCCCCCTGTGACATCCAGACTATACAGCCCCCCGTGACATCCAGACTATACGCCCCCCCGCGACATCCAGACTATACAACCCCCCCTGTGGGGATCCAGACTATATAGCCCCCCTGTGACATCCAGACTATACAGCCCACCCCCCTGTGACATCCAGACTATACAGCCCCCCCGTGACATCCAGACTATACGGCCCCGCCTGTGACATCCAGACTATACGGCCCCCCGTGACATCCAGACTATACGGCCCCCCCGTGACATCCAGACTATACAGCCCTCCGTGACACCCAGACTATATAGCCCCCCCCGTGACATCCAGACTATACGGCCCCGCCTGTGACATCCAGACTATACGGCCCCCCGTGACATCCAGACCTTTACGGCCCCCCGTGACATCCAGACTATACAGCCCCCCCGTGACACCCAGACTATATGGCCCCCCGTGACATCCAGACTGGCCCCCCCTGTGACATTCAGACCAGCCCCCCCCGTGACATGCAGACCAGCCCCCCCTGTGACATCCAGACCAGCCCCCCCTGTGACATCCAGACCAGCCCCCCTGTGACATCCAGACCAGCCCCCCCTGTGACATCCAGACCAGCCCCCCTTGTGAAATCCAGACTGACCCCCCTGTGACATTCAGACTGGCCCCCCTGTGAAATCACATCCAGACCGGCCCCCCCTGTGACATCCAAACCGGCCCCCCCTGTGACATCCAGACCGCCCCCCGTGACATTCGACCGGCCCCCCCTTTGACATCCAGACATCCAACCAAAGTTGGTCGAGCGGAGCGACATGGTTACAGTAGAGATTGAGCTGCGGCGTCGCCCATCCCCCGCCCCTTTCCATAACAGGTCCCAGAGACTGGCAGCGGGGCGGAGTGGGCCGGGGGGTGGACGGCGCCGCAGCTCAATCTCTATTGTAGCCATCAGTAGCCAGCCTATGGTCTCCTTGAAAATGGAGGCCGGCGGAGACATCGTCTCTGCTGGCCGCGGACCCGTAGCGGCCGGCGGCGAAAATCGTGAAAAACCGAATTTCTCGGGACATCTCCCGGGAAACGATTAGATCGTGAAAAGGGTCTAAATCCCGGGAATGTCCCGAGAAATTCGGAACAGTTGGCAAGTATGGGCTTAAAGACACAAGGTGGGGGGGGGAGCTACAAGGTTAGTAACATGTGGTCTCACCCCTTTAGCACCTAATGCCCCGTACACACGGTCGGATTTTCCGATGGAAAATGTCCGATCGGAGCATGTTGTCGGAAATTCCGACCGTGTGTGGGCTCCATCGGACATTTTCCATCGGATTTTCCGACACACAAAGTTGGACAGCAGGAGATAAAATTTTCCGACAACAAAATCCGATCGCGTCAATTCCGACCGTGTGTGGCCTGTTCCGACGCACAAAGTGCCACGCATGCTCAGAAGAAATTCCGACACGGGACAGCTCGTTCTGGTAAACTTAGCGTTCGCAATGGATACACCACTTTCGTCACGCTGCAATGTTAAAAATGGTTTAATACAGCGCACTCTCTTCTTCTTTATAATGTGACAAGAATTAAGTTGTTTTGCTGCTCATATTCACACACACTTCTCACAAACTTTTATTTGTGTTTTTTTAGTGGGATTCCCTCAATATATTGTTATTAGTTGTCACATCTGACAGTTTTATATTTTTTATGGTTTTTTTTTTTGTTTTTGAGCCTTTTTTTTTCTTTAATGTTTGGATTTTTTCCAAGGCTGATCTTTGTTTAATGTTATTTTTATTTTTACTCCAGAATATTTTTGTGTGTGTTTTGTGTGGCAAGTTACCCCAACACCATTGATATCTTTTATTATTTAATCTCCATGAGATTTTTTGTTGTTGGTGTCCCTTGTTCATTTCACATTGTATATTTGAAATGTACCTGAATCCTCACAAACCAACTGTTATTTTTGAAGTAAAACACATAGGAGAGTATAATTCAAAACAAAAATCCTTTATTAAGGGATCAGAACCAAACAAAGAGGAAGGCAACACTGGATCAACAGGAGAAATTAGTGAAGCCTGGGACCCCCACGGCAGACATCAATTCTTAAACCTCAAAATTGGTGGCCTGAGGAGTCCATATATAAGGGAGGGCAGTCTGGTCCGGGATTCACAGAGACTTGGATAGCAGCAGATGACATCAGTGTCCCCAGGCTGTGGTACCACAAGAGGCTGCATCTTTTGGCCGACCAGACTGGATCCAGGGTCCTCACTCTCTGGTCTCGCTTTCACACTTCCTTCCGGGCTGTGGCTGTGCAGTTGGAGATGTGGCAGGAGGAGGAGTAGGACCTGGAGGAGGAGTAGAACCTGCAGGAGGAGGAGGAGGACCATCCCAAAGCTGTGTGTGAGGTGTAAGTTGGCCCCTCACACCTTTCGCCAGAGCCTCTGATATGAGGGCCTCACACATGACTTTTTGGCCCTCCTCCATCCTCTGCATTTTATAGGCAATGAATGCCGCAAGGTTCTCCTGCCTGCTGATATAGGGGGTCAGCGAAGCCAACAAACGGTGAAACACGGGGTCCGTCATCCTGAGAAAGTTCCTGAAATCATCAGTATTATTCTCACGGATCTCACGGAGCAAAGGCATATGACAGAACTGGTCACGCTGAAGCAACCAATTCTTGGTCCATGAACTCCTCCCCACCCTGTTCATGGACTGGACTTGTGTCAAGGTCAGGACCCCAACACCAAGCCCCCGCACAGCACGAACTCTACGAGGAGTACGCATACGAAACATGGCTAGAAAACGGTCGGCTGCTCAGAACGAAGTAACAGAACGCACTGAAGAACAGCAAGGCCTGTGAAGAGCGACCTGGAAAACAGCAACGAGCGGACAAGATCGCACAGAAAACTCCAATACGAACTGACTGCACGCACTGAAGAGCAGATATAAACCCACAAGCACAAACTGAACGGCAGAAAACGATCTGAAAGCCACAAGTCTGAAAAAGCGCGAATCGTCTCTCACCAAACTTTTACTAACACGAGATTAGCAAAAGGAGCCCAAAGGGTGCTGCGCTTGGTTCTGAACCGGCCTTTTCTAGTCTCGTCGTACGTGCTTGACGTCACCGCGTTCTCGGCGATCGGAAATTCCGACAACTTTGTGCGACCGTGTGTAGGCAAAACAAGTTTGAGCCAACATCCGTAGGAAAAAATCTGAGGATTTTGTTGTCGGAATGTCCGATCAATGTCCGACCGTGTGTACGGGGCATAATAGTTTAAATACATGTACAAGCTATTGATATTTGAGCACAGGTTTATCTTTTCTCTGTTGTAATGCAGCTCAGTGACCAGACCTGAACCTAGTAGCTCTCCCTACCTTGTGTCTTTATGCCTCATGTTGGCATGGTGTCCATCGTAGCATTTGCAGTGGCAAAGCAGTGTAGTACTGGCCATAAAAGGGATTACTATGATGCAGTTGGCCGGCTTAACCGCTTAAGAAGCGCCCCATGTACATTTACTGCAGCAGGGCGGCCCTTAAGCACAAAATCACATACCTGTACGTGATTTCTTTCTTTGGCTACGGGGCGGGCACGCGTGCACCGCCAGAGCCCCGCCCCCGCTGTGGTTGGACTCAGCGGGAGCCAATCAACTGGTCCAGCGGAACACGATGTCCACTGGGTCCTGGCGAACAATCTGAGGAGAGACAAGACGGTGTCAGATCGCCATACTGCCAGAGAGGAAAATGGAGATCTTGTGTTTCTGCTAAGCAGAAAGGTGTCCGATTTGTCCGCCGCACTAAAACAACACCTTCCGTGCAATTGTGTCAAATTCTTTCACACGCTGTGATATATACAGTCCCATTTGGCATTTAGTCAGCTCCCCCCAGCATCAATTAGTGTCAGATTGGCCGCCGCACTATCACAGTCCCACTATATGTCGCTGATTGCCGCCATTAGTAGTATAAAAAAAATTCCAATATATATACCATAGTTTGTAGGCGCGATAACGCAAACCAATCAATATACACTTGGGATTTTTTTTTTTTTATTGGATATGTTTTATAACAGAAAGTTAAAAATATTGTTTTTATTTTTCAAAATAAAACTCTCTTTATGTGAAAAAATAATATAAATGTTGTTTGGGTACAGTGTTTCATGAACGCGCAATTACTAGTTAAGATAGTGGAGTGCCGAATAGCAGAAAATGGCCTGGTCATGAAGGGATGAAAATGAAAATCTTCTGGAGCTCAATTGGTTAATAATAACTACTGCAGTAGAGAACAGACACAAAAAGATACACTCAGCATCTTTCTAAATAACTGTTTTGTATATTCAGCACATCTGCTTTTATAAGTGTTTTATAACCATGCTTTTGTAGGTATCACATTAAAAGAAAAGTATAGACTTGCAGTGAGAACTAAGTGATCAAAAAACAATAATCACTCAGTTCTCCCCTCTGTCAGTCCCTGGCTCTCTGCTCTGCCACTCCAGCGCTTACTGGAGCATCGGGCTATGCAGGGGATAGGAGGGGCTGGCTCAGGCTGATCCAATACAGTTGGGATCTTTCTCGACCAACTGAGTGACGTCAGCTGTCAGCGGACTTTAGCCGCTGTTGGCTGAAAACGGGTCACAAGAGTGCAAAACAAACTGCACTCCTGTGATACATATGAGAATTACAGCCAAAATAGCTTTGGCTTTACTTCTCCTTTACTATTACAATTGTGCTTTTAAGGTAACAATGGGCGTAACTGAAGTCGTACATAGGCAGGCTTGTTTCTTATCAGTATCTATAGAATCTCAATACGTAATACAATAAAATGTGGTGTGAAAAACATTATCTGGTTGATTTACTTATGCTTATTTTTTGCACACTGCACGCATATTCTGCACATGGAACTCATAGTGGTTGATTTACTAAAGGCAAATAGACTGTGCACTTTGCAAATGCAGTTGCAATTATTTTCCTAAGATCTTAGTGAATGCGGTGAACTTCTGCTGACTTACATAATCCAATCATTTGAAAGTAAAAATGCTGTTGTTTTTCAAATTCCTTGCACCTGATTGGGTATTCTTTACAAAGTGACATTCACTAAGCTCTGTGCAATATGAGTGTAACTGCGGTTGAAGAATGAGTATTCATCCATGGCGACT
Source organism: Lithobates clamitans (assembly GCA_037952925.1). Classification (NCBI taxonomy): domain Eukaryota; kingdom Metazoa; phylum Chordata; class Amphibia; order Anura; family Ranidae; genus Lithobates; species Lithobates clamitans. The sequence continues at coordinate 2,636,341 of JBBGZY010000448.1, forward strand.
TTTTTTGTTTTTTTTCTTTATTTTAAGGAAAGGTTTTCTTTAATTTGAAATGTAGCACAGTGTGGTGGTAGAAATGCTTTGCATTTACCTAGCTCTCCCCTAGTTTAAATTATGGAAAGCTATGTATCTATTTTGTCATTCCTAATGGTTGTGGTGTGCAATAAAAGGGATTACAGTTTAATCAAGAAACGAAAAAGACATTTGTCCCCCAATATCTGACCAACATAATGAGGTCTGGAAATCAGATTACTAAATCAGAGTACTAAAATAATTTATATTTCCTGGATAAAAGATGTGCATTACCTAAAGGAACTAAATGTCTACCATCAGAATTGCTTTACTAGTATGAACTTGGATTTTATTATATATATAATAAAAAAAAGAATGCAAGCAGCTTATTTTTAACGTGTAATCCTCTCCCTTATCAAATCTCAATTAAAAATGTTTTGCTTTAAGTGGAAGTAAAGCCAAAGACATAGAGAGCTAAAAATTTGGATATAGATTTCAACAATTTCCTACTGTAATATAAAAATAAAGAAATTGGGCTTTACATACACTTTAGTAATGGAATTAATACCTGGCTCTCTAGTAGGGATGAGCCGAACACCCCCCTGTTCGGTTCGCACCAGAACCTGCGAACGGACCGAAAGTTTGCACGAACGTTAGAACCCCATTGACGTCTATGGGACTCGAACGTTCAAAATCAAAAGTGCTCATTTTAAAGGCTAATTTGCATGGTATTGTCCTAAAAAGGGTTTGGGGACCCGGGTCCTACCCCAGGGGACATGTATCAATGCAAAAAAAACTTTTAAAAACGGCCTTTTTTTTCGGGAGCAGTGATTTTAATGATGCTTAAAGTAAAAAAAAAAAAAAGTGAAATATTCCTTTAAATATCGTACCTGGGGGGTGTCTATAGTATGCCTGTAAAGTGGCGCGTGTTTCCCGTGTTTAGAACAGTAACTGCAGCAAATGTCATTTTTTAAGGAAAAAATCTCATTTAAAACTGCTTGCGGGTTTAATGTAATGTCCGGTCCTGGCAATATGGATGAAAATCAGTGAGACAAACACCATGGGTACCCCCAGTCTATTACCAGGCCTTTTGGGTCTTGTATGGATATTAAGGGGAACCCCTCACCCAAATTAAAATAAGGAAAGGTGTGGGGCCACCAGGCCCTATATACTCTGAACAGCAGTATACAGGCGGTGCAAACAAGACAGGGACTGTAGGTTTGTTGTTAAGTAGAATCTGTTTGTCATTTTGAATGGGTACATTTTTAACGTGTTTAGCTCCAGCCAAAAAATCTTTTTTAAGCTTTTTGGAAAACATAGGGAAGGGTTATCACCCCTGTGACATTTGTTTTGCTGTCTTTCCTCCTTTTTAGAGGAGATTTCACCTCACTTTTTGTCCCAATGACAAATGCTTTTTGAGAATTTGTTTTTTTTGTGGAACAAGGATTGGAAAGCATCAGTGGAAAGGAGAAATGTTTTTCCCATATTAACTCTTACAGGAGAGAATTTCCCTTCCTAGGGGTAGATTTTATCTCACTTCCTGTTGTCTCCTTCCATTTGCAAGTAGGAGTTGTTTGTAAGTTAGATGTTTGAAAGTAGGGGCCTGCCCTATATACTCAGCAGAAATTTGGGCCTTAGGTGTTGTTGTGGCCACAACACTGTAAGCCCTCACAGGGCCCTGCTGTGAAATATTAGATCAAGAATTGTAATTACATGCCCCTGTTGAACAGGGGCAGAAAAACTGGGCCTTTGGTGGTGGTGGTGGTGGTGCTGGTGCCACAACACTGTAAGTCCTCACTCGCTCTTGGTGGGTGCAGAAATTGGCCCTGCTGTGAAATATTAGATCAAGAATTGTAATTACATGCCCCTGTTGAACAGGGGCAGAAAAATTGGGCCTTTGGTGGTGGTGGTGCTGGTGCCACAACACTGCAACCCCTCACAGACACTCTAGTTGGAATGCAGGAACGAGCCCTGCTGCAAAGTATTTGCATCAAAAAATGTAATTACACGCCCCTGTTAAACAGGGGCAGAAAAATTGGGCCTTAGGCACTGGTGCTGGTGCCACAACACTGCAACCCCTCACAGACACTCTAGTTGGAACACAGGAACGAGCCCTGCTGCAAAGTATTGCATCAAAAATTGTAATTACACGCCCCTGTTAAACAGGGGCTGAAAAATTGTGCCTTAGGCACTGGTGGTGGCGCCCAGAACCAAAAATGTTCTTACAAGCTATCAGCGTGATGATTGAGGAGGAAGAGGATAATTACTCAGGGATAGTCACTCAGCATCAGCATAGGCAGTCTTTGAAGGGATCTGAGATTTCAAAAAAAATTATTCGGTTACATCAGCATCAGGTGCTTGGTAGCTGGTGGTGATCCAAGACTGATTCATTTTTATGAAGGTCAGTCGATCGACCGAGTCGGTGGACAGACGCACCCTGTGATCGGTTACCACGCCTCCAGCAGCACTGAATGTGCGTTCTGAAAGAACGCTGGATGCAGGACAGGCCAGTAGCTCAATTGCATACTGTGCAAGCTCTGGCCAGTGATCCATCCTCAAGACCCAGTAACCCAGAGGATTTTCGGTGGGAAAGGTGTCCAAGTCTGATCTTGCCCCTAGGTATTCCTGCACCATGTAAAACAGACGCTGGTGATGGTTGCTGGAACCGATCATACCTTGGGGCTGCGGACCGAAAAATTGTCTGAACGCATCGGTCAGACGGCCACCTTCTCCACCGCTCCTTCTTTGACTGACCGAAGCCTCAGCAACATGTTGTTCAGAAACAGGAGTTTGTAACCTCCCAGTCTCTGGGAACGCGTTGCACAGACCTTTCTGCAAGGCCTCCCGAAGATGTTTCATCCTCTGCTCCCTCTGCAATGGCAAGATAAGGTCCGCAACCTTACCCTTGTAACGTGGATCAAGAAGGGTTGCCAGCCAGTATTGGTCCTTCTCCTTGATACCACGAATACGAGGATCCTTCCGCAGGTTTTGCAGGATCAGGGAGGCCATGCAGCGTAGGTTTGCTGAGGCATTCGGTCCGGAGTCCTCTGGGTCACTAAGGACGACATGGTCCGCAGCCACCTCCTCCCAGCCACGTACAAGTCCATGTGTTTCTTGGGACTGATCCCTTAAAGACTGCTGCTGATGCTGAGTGCCAGGCTCCACCTCCATACTGACACAATCTTCCTCCTCCTCCTCCTCCTCGTCCTCTTCCTGTGTGATCGGCGGGCACGCAGGAACACTGTCTGGATAAAGGGGGCCTTGAGAGCTAAGGAAGTCCTCCTCTTCCTGCCTCTGTTCTGCCTCAAGTGCCCTGTCCATTATTCCACGCAGCGTGTGCTCCAACAGGTGGACAAGGGGGACAGTGTCACTGATGCATGCACTGTCACTGCTCACCATCCTCGTGTCCTCCTCAAATGGTGACAGGACAGTGTATGCATCCCTGATCATGGCCCACTGGCGTGGGGAAAAAAAACCAAGCTCCCCTGACCCTGTCCTGGTGCCATAGTCGCACAGGTACTCATTGATGGCCCTCTGCTGCGTGTGCAGCCGCTGCAGCATGGCCAACGCTGAGTTCCACCTGGTGGGCATGTCACAGATTAGGCGGTTCTTGGGCAGGTTAAACTCCTTTTGGAGGTCCGTCAGCCGAGCACTGGCATTATATGACCGGCGGAAATGCACACAGACTTTCCTGGCCTGCCTCAGGACATCCTGTAAGCCCGGGTACCTGCCCAAGAACCGCTGCACCACCAAGTTAAGGACGTGAGCCAAACAGGGCACATGGGTCATTTGTCCCTGTCGGAGGGCAGAGAGGAGGTTGGTGCCATTGTCACAAACCACCATTCCTGCCTTAAGTTGGCGTGGCGTCAACCACCTCTGAACCTGCCCCTGCAGAGCTGACAGAAGCACTGCCCCAGTGTGGCTCCTGTCCCCCAAGCACACCAGCTCAAGCACCGCATGGCATCTTTTGGCCTGCGTACTTGCGTAGCCCCTTGAACGGCTACGGAGCACCGCTGGTTCCGAGGACAAAGCACAGGAAGAGGCCATGGAGGAAGAAGAAGAGGAGGGGATGGAGGAGAGAGGTGTGTCACAATCATTAGCATTTTGGAGGCGTGGTGGCGGAACAACCTCCAACACTACTGCACCTTGTCCTGCACCCTTCCCAGCTGCCAGCAGAGTCACCCAATGCGCCATGAAACTTAGGTAACATCCCTGTCCATGCCTGCTGGACCATGAGTCAGCGGTAATATGCACCTTACCGCTGACTGCCCTGTCCAGCGAGGCATGGACATTGCCTTCCACATGCCGGTAGAGAGTCGGAATCGCCTTCCGTGAGAAAAAGTGGCGTTTGGGTACCTGCCACTGAGGAACCGCACATTCCACAAACTCACGGAAGGGGGCAGAGTCTACCAACTGAAAAGGCAGCAGTTGAAGTGCTAGCAATTTTGCCAAGCTAGCATTCAACCGCTGGGCATGTGGATGGCTGGGAGCAAACTTCTTTCGGCGGTGCAGCAGCTGGGGCAGGGAAATTTGCCTGGTACAATCTGACGTCGGTGTACCAAAAGCAGATTGCCCACAAGTACTTGGCTGTGACACACCTAATTCTACACCTTCATTCCTCTCAGTGCAGGTCTCAGAGAGGACTGAAGGTCTAGTGGGGTTGGAAATCTCAGCTGATGAGGAGCAAGGAGAGGTCCTCTTTGTTCTTTGGTGTGGGTCTTTTAGATACGCCTGCCAATGAACTGCATGGCAGGTCAACATATGTCTGGTCAAGCATGTGGTACCCAAGCGGGAGATGTTTTGGCCACGCAAGATACACTTGAGACATGTTGCAAATAGCAGCGGTGCGATCTGATGCACTCATCTCAAAAAAGGCCCACACCAAAGAACTTTTTGAATAAGACTGCAGCGCCCTGCACATGTGGAGCTTTGGGATGTGATGCAGTCAATGTGCTGCCCTTAGGCTGGCCCCTGGAGGGCATCCTGCCCCGTTGGTGATGTGCCGCCTCCTCCTCCTCCTCTCTCCTATCAGGCACCCATGTTGAGTCAGTGACCTCATCATCTCCTCCCTCCTCATCACTGGAGCAAACCTGGCAGTATGCTGCAGCAGAGGGAGCATGACTGGCAGATTGCTGTCCTTCTTGGGCACCCCCTCTGTCCGTGCTCATGTTACTGCCTTCATCGAGCTCAGTATCATCATTAGAGCCTTCCAAACGCTGGGCATCCTCCTGGAGCGTGTACCCAACACTGTGGTCAAACAGTTCGAGGGACTCCTCAGGAGGTCATGGTGGGGCTAGGGAAGGAGTCACTGATGACATTGAGCCGAGGGAAGAGGCCGCTGCTTTGCCAGACAAAGTACCCTGGGCATGGGTGAGAGAGGATGAGGAGGATGAGGACGGCTTGGTCATCCACTCGACCAAGTCTTCCGCATGTTGCGGCTCAACACGGCCAGCTGCCGAAAAAAAGGCCAAGCGTGTCCCACGGCCACGTGCTGATGAGGATGCACCGTCTCCACGACCAGCACTAGACACAGAGCCTGCTTGCCCTCTCTTATTGGCTTGTGACTGTCTGCCTCTCCTTCTTGGCCTTCCAGACATACTAATGGCCTGTAGCTGCACTAAGCTGGGATATATATATATATATATATATATATATATATATATATATATATGTACTGATACTGCAGCTAGCAAAATCAACTGCCTGCCTGTAGTATGAGAACACCACCAACCTTCTACAGGTAGCTTTAGCTGAACACTGTGAGGTGGACGCACCCCACTGTCAGGGATCCACCAGCACCAGATCAGGGCGCTTGCATGCGTCTAGGAGCCGGCGCGTCCCTGTTCAGACACAGCGCCAAGCTGCCACTGTTGCCGTGCGTCAGCGCGGCGCTCGGGCACGCGCGGGTGCACGGCGCGGGTGCGTGCACGAGCACGGGCGCGCGCGCGCTCGCGTTAGCGCCGGTTTGGCGCCAACCAGCACATAAAAGTTCCCCTGTTCCATGGGAACAGTGCTGCTTCGTCTCAGCTCTGTGACTCTGCCTGAAACCTGAATCCTGATTGCTTGTTACCTGATTGACCCGGCTTGTTTGACCATCCGACCTGCTCCAATCCCGACCCGGCCTGCCTGACTCCTCTGCTGTCTGAATCTGCTACCGTTGCCGACCTCTGCCTGCTCACCGACTCTGCCTTTGCCTGCTGTAATTACCTGTGTGCCAGTTACCTGCCAACCCGGACTGTTTGACTCTGCTTGTGCCTGCCTACCTGCTTGCTGTTGCACCATCAGCTTCAGCCTAGTGACTTCCTCACTTCCAGTGTATCAGTCTGCTGCTGTTCCAGTCTCCTCTCACCTGCAAATTCCACCATCCAGTGTGTCAGCCTGCTTCTGTTCCAGTCTCCTCTCACCTGCAGTCCGGCTATCCCAGGAGGGATCTCTACCTCTACATCAGAGACTTCACTCCAACAGGCACTCCTACCCCACTGCGCTCAGGAGACCACTGTCCCCACTCCAGTGGCTCCTGAACCAGCGTTGTATGAGAGGTCTTCTCCTACAGTCAGGCTCACCTACCAGGTACCTAACAGTACGAAGCAGCCATGACTGAGCCTGCAGGAGATTCCTCTCCATTGAAGGAGATATGCACTCACCTTGCGGCTCTTACCCAAGCCGTACAATCCCTCCAGGACAACTACAACAGATTGGAGGGACAAGTCCAGCACCTTGCAGGGCCTAACCCCTTGGCCGCCTCCTCAGCTGCAACCCCGGCACAGTCGGTTCCTGGTCCTTCCATAGTAATGCTCCCACCTGAACCAAAGGTACCCACTCCTGATAGATTCTCTGGAGACCGGGCCAAGTTCCGGGCCTTTCGCAACGCATGCAAGCTCTTTTTCGCATTACAGCCCTGAACTTTCTCACTGGAGGCCACTAAAGTGGGATTCGTGATCTCCCTCCTACAAGGGGAACCCCAGACCTGGGCCCATCGTCTACTTGAGGGGGACTCAGCATTGACCCAGTCCTTATCTTCCTTCTTTGAAGCCATGGCACAGATATATGAAGACCCCCAACAGACTGCCACAGCTGAATCTGCTCTGTTCAGCACCACTTCCAGCAACCCGCTATGCACCCTCACCCAGTCCTAATTCAGCTAATGTCTCATCTGACTCCGCGGAACCAATGCAATTGGGCCTGATGCGACCTGCATTATCGCCTGAAGAACGGGCCCGACGCCGACAACTCAATCTGTGCCTCTACTGCGGTGGGACTGGACACTATGTACTGAACTGCCCTGTCAAGTTAAGTAAGTGCCCGTCTGTTGTGTTTACCAGTCTCTCTGCCCTATCTGCGAACTCTACCCACATTGCCATTCCTCTGTCTTTACAGCTGCAAGAAGAGACTATAACGACCAACGCCATCATTGATTCCGGAGCATGCAGTTGCTTTATTGATTCAAACTTTACCAGCCAACACAACATTCCATTACGAGCCAAGACCCATGGACTTGCCGTATTTCTAGCGGATGGATCCCGCATCAGATCGGGACAAGTAACCCAGGAAACCCTGCCTCTGCCTGCTTCTACTTCCTCCCAACACAAGGAACTGCTGGTTCTTGATGTCATCTCCTCTCCCATGTTTCCCATCATCCTGGGTATCCCTTGGCTGCAGGCCCACAACCCTTACATTCAGTGGACATCTGGAGAAGTGAAATTCTCATCCTCTTACTGTCTTGAACATTGTTTTAAGAAGGATTCGGATTCCTCTTCCACCCTACTTTGTTTAGACACCGACCAGAAACTTTGCCAGGTCATACCCAAACAATATCATGAATTCCTTGATGTTTTTAGTAAAAAAGGGGCAGACTCTCTTCCACCTCATCGCCCATACGATTGCCCCATCAAACTACTGCCAGGATCCGAAATACCATTTGGACGCATTTTCCCATTGTCTGAGAAAGAACAGGAAGTGTTAAAGACATATATAGATGAGAACCTGGCCAAAGGTTTTATACGCCATTCTACCTCTCCAGCTGGCGCCGGAATATTCTTCGTCACCAAAAAGGACAAGTCTCTCCGGCCGTGCATCGACTATCGTGAACTAAACAAGATCACGGTCAAAAACCGGTATCCTTTACCTTTGATACCTGAACTTTTCCAAAAATTAAGGACTGCCGTCATTTTCACCAAACTTGACCTGAGAGGGGCTTATAATTTAATCCGTATCCGGGCTGGACATGAGTGGAAGACAGCATTCCAAACCCGATTCGGGCATTATGAATACCTGGTCATGCCCTTTGGACTCTGCAACGCCCCTGCAACCTTCCAACACCTGATTAACGACGTCCTCAGGGACTTTCTAGATGTATTTGTAATTGCATACTTGGACGATATATTGATTTTTTCAGAATCCCGTGAATTGCATCAGGAACATGTCCGCAGGGTGTTGGGTCGTCTCCGCTTACACAGTCTGTACGCAAAAGCGGAGAAATGTGAGTTTGAACAACAGAGCATCCAATTCCTGGGGTTAATCATCTCTGCAACAGGCATCAAGATGGACCCACAAAAGGTTTCCGCTGTTCTGGACTGGCCGGTCCCCTTGGACAAGAAGGGTGTTCAGCGGTTTGTGGGGTTTGCGAACTTCTACAGAAAGTTCATCAAAGGGTTCTCAGCCATATTTGCACCTATCACACAGTTAACCAAACAAAATATCCGTTTCTCCTGGAACCAACTTGCCCAAGACGCTTTCGAGAATCTCAAGAGACTGTTTACTTCAGCACCTATCCTCAGCCACCCTGAACCATCCTTACCGTTTATTTTAGAGGTTGATGCCTCTGAGATTGCGGTAGGTGCGATTCTTTCACAGCGCAAAGGTAGCAAGGAGATAATGCATCCTGTAGGGTTTTTTTCCCGTAAACTCTCCCCTGCGGAGAAGAATTATGACGTCGGTGACCGAGAGCTTCTTGCTATTAAAACTGCTCTAGAAGAATGGAGGTACCTGTTGGAGGGGGCTATGCATCCAGTACTAATCTATACTGACCATAAAAACCTAGAGTACCTGCGATCTGCCAAACGACTGAGGCCTCGACAAGCCCGCTGGGCTCTGTTTTTTTCACGTTTCTCCTTCCATATCACATACCGTCCAGGCTCTAAAAATGTTAAACCGGATGCATTATCACGTATGCATGACAACCCCAAGGACTTATCTACTCCTGACACCATCTTACCTGCAAACAGTTTTTTACTGCTGCAAACAGATTTACTTTCCCTGATTAAGGAAGCATCCTCTGAAACAGCCAGACCGACGGGAATTTCTTTAGTAAGTAGAGATGGCTTGTTCTGGAAGGGAAGCCAAATTTTTGTTCCTGAAGACGTCCGGGTCAAGGTTTTAACACTTCTCCACGACCATCCTTTGGCAGGCCACTTCGGAGTCCGCAAGACCCTGGAACTAGTGCAGCGTACATTCTGGTGGCCCAATCTGAAGGACTTTTGTGAAAAGTATGTTAATTCCTGTCCCATCTGCATCCAGAATAAGTCATCCAGGAATCGAGCTTGGGGCCTATTGAAACCATTGCCTGTACCCGACAGACCATGGAAAATGATTTCTATGGACTTTATTGTGGAACTTCCATGTTCCGAAGGATGCTCAGTTATCTTTGTAGTTGTGGATCGTCTAACCAAAATGGCTCATTTTCTACCTTTAAAGGGAACCCCGTCCGCCACCGAGACTGCCCGCATATTTATCAAGGAAATCATCAGACTCCACGGAGTACCTGTAAACATAGTTTCTGATAGAGGGGTTCAATTCACTTCACGTTTCTGGAGATCCCTGTGTGAAACCCTAAAGATTGAATTGGCCTTGTCCTCGGCCTATCATCCTCAAACGAACGGTCAGACAGAAAGGACTAATCAGACCCTGGAACAATACATCAGATGCTTCACATCATTCACACAAGATGATTGGGTATCCCTACTACCCTTAGCAGAATTTGCTTACAATAATGCCAAACATTCTGCCACCGGTCAATCCCCTTTTTTCGCCAATTACGGCTTTCACCTAACCTTTTTACCTGATTTCCTTTCAGAGTCTTTGGTTCCAGCAGTACAAAATACAATGGAGTTCCTCAGTCACAACAGCCGGTTGTTGCAGGAAACAGTGTCCAAGGCCCAGGCAGATGGTAAGAAGATCTTCGACCGGAAAAGAAGGGGGGAGCTGAACTTACAAATTGGTGATCAGGTATGGCTTTCTACCACTAATATCAAGTTAGCATGTCCTTCTAAGAAGTTGGCACCCAGATTTATGGGACCCTTTCCAGTTAGAAGGAAGATCAATGAAGTGTCTTATGAACTGACTTTACCTGATTCATTGAGAATTCATCCAGTTTTCCATGTATCTCTGCTCAAACCTGCTATACCTGATCCCTTTCCTGATAGAGGGTCAAGACCTCCTGAACCTGTGGTAGTTAATGGCAGCAAAGAATTTGAGGTTGAGGCTATCCTTGATTGTAGAAGAAGGCAAGGGCAAAACCAATTTTTAATCAAATGGAAAGGTTATGGCCCAGAAAGTAACTCGTGGGAACCGGACAGTAATGTGCATGCTAGGCGTTTAGTACGCACCTATTTTTCTACTCATCCTGAGAAGAAGAGGTTGTTGGGCATCCGGAGGCTGCCCCTTGGGGGGGGCAATGTCAGGGATCCACCAGCACCAGATCAGGGCGCTTGCATGCGTCTAGGAGCCGGCGCGTCCCTGTTCAGACACAGCGCCAAGCTGCCACTGTTGCCGTGCGTCGGCGCGGCGCTCGGGCACGCGCGGGTGCACGGCGCGGGTGCGTGCACGGGCGCGCGCGCGCTCGCGTTAGCGCCGGTTTGGCGCCAACCAGCACATAAAAGTTCCCCTGTTCCATGGGAACAGTGCTGCTTCGTCTCAGCTCTGTGACTCTGCCTGAAACCTGAATCCTGATTGCTTGTTACCTGATTGACCCGGCTTGTTTGACCATCCGACCTGCTCCAATCCCGACCCGGCCTGCCTGACTCCTCTGCTGTCTGAATCTGCTACCGTTGCCGACCTCTGCCTGCTCACGACTCTGCCTTTGCCTGCTGTAATTACCTGTGTGCCAGTTACCTGCCAACCCGGACTGTTTGACTCTGCTTGTGCCTGCCTACCTGCTTGCTGTTGCACCATCAGCTTCAGCCTAGTGACTTCCTCACTTCCAGTGTATCAGTCTGCTGCTGTTCCAGTCTCCTCTCACCTGCAAGTTCCACCATCCAGTGTGTCAGCCTGCTTCTGTTCCAGTCTCCTCTCACCTGCAGTCCGGCTATCCCAGGAGGGATCTCTACCTCTACATCAGAGACTTCACTCCAACAGGCACTCCTACCCCACTGCGCTCAGGAGACCACTGTCCCCACTCCAGTGGCTCCTGAACCAGCGTTGTATGAGAGGTCTTCTCCTACAGTCAGGCTCACCTACCAGGTACCTAACACCCACTAACTTGTAGGTTTAGCTGAACACTGTGAGCAGGGTGCACTGCACTAAATAGTCTACCTGCCTGACTGTGGTACTAATAGGATCAAAAGAACACCAGCAATTTTCTTCAGGTAGCTTTATATACTGTAACAAGACAAGCCTACCTATCAGTAAGAAGATAACAGGAACGGATCTAGCTGAACACTGTGAGCAGGACGCACCCCACTAGCTTGTAGGTTTAGCTGAACACTGTGAGGTGGACGCACCCCACTAACTTGTAGGTTTAGCTGAACACTGTGAGCAGGACGCACCCCACTAACTTGTAGTTTTAGCTGAACACTGTGAGCAGGACGCACTGCACTAACTGTAAATAGTCTAGCTGCCTGACTGTGGTACTAATAGGATCAAAAGAACACCAGCAATTTTCTTCAGGTAGCTTTATATACTGTAACAAGACAAGCCTGCCTGTCAGTAAGAAGATAACAGGAACGGATCTAGCTGAACACTGTGAGCAGGACGCACTGCACTAACTGTAAATAGTCTAGCTGCCTGACTGTGGTACTAATAGGATCAAAAGAACACCAGTAATTTTCTTCAGGTAGCTGTAAATACTGTAACAAGACAAGCCTGCCTGTCAGTAAGAAGATAACAGGAACGGATCTAGCTGAACACTGTGAGCAGGACGCACTGCACTAACTGTAAATAGTCTAGCTGCCTGACTGTGGTACTAATAGGATCAAAAGAACACCAGTAATTTTCTTCAGGTAGCCGTAAATACTGTAACAAGACAAGCCTGCCTGTCAGTAGGAAGATAACAGGAACAGATCTAGCTAAACTGAATACAGTGTATATATATATATGCAACACCTGGGATGCATATATATATACACAATACACTGTAAGTGCAGCTAACTGACTGACTGTCCTGCCTAATCTAGCTAACTCAAATGAAATGACACTGTCTCTCTCTCTCTCTATCTCTCAGCACACCGGAACACACTGCACAGGGCCGCCGTGCAGGCGGCCTTATATAGTGTGGGGCGTGTACTAAATCCCCTGAGCCATAATTGGCCAAAGCCTGCTTGGCTTTGACCAATTACGGCTCTCTGTTCAGGCGGCGCTGTGATTGGCCAAGCATGCGGGTCATAGTGCATGCTTGGCCAATCATCAGCCAGCAATGCACTGCGATGCCGCAGTGAATTATGGGCCATGACGCGCCACACGAATTTGGCACGAACGGCCCATATCGTTCGCAATTCGGCAAACGACCGAACAGCCGATGTTCAGGTCGAACATGGGTTCGACACGAACACGAAGCTCATCCCTACTCTCTAGTAGGATCTATACCTTGGAAAGGTGTAGTGATTCACTGCACCTAGAGTAATCTATACCACTACAGGACAACTTTATGGTACAATTTATTGAAAGTCCAAACTAGGAATGATTTTCTGTTGGACCTGGTAATCTCAAACTATGCAGAGCTTATTACTAATGTTCATATAAAGGAACATCTGGTTACCCCATAACAGGGTTTCATTTAATGTTAGCTGTAAGCAACACATACGGCAAAGATAAAAACACTTAACTTTAAGAGAGAAAATTTTCCAAGTAGTAGAGGGCTGTTCTCCAAGACTTATGCCCTGTACACACAATCAGGCATTGATCAGACATTCCGACAACAAAATCCATGGATTTTTTCCGACGGCTGTTGGCTCAAACTTGTCTTGCATACACACGGTCGCACAAAGTTGTCGGAAAATCCGATCGTTCTGAACGCGGTGACGTAAAATACGTATGTCGGGACTATAAACAGGGTAGTAGCCAATAGCTTTCGTCTCTTAATTTATTCTGAGCATTCGTGGCACTTTTTATGTCAGATTTGTGTACACACAATCGGAATTTAACCAATCGGATTTTGTTGTTGGAAAATTTTATATCCTGCTCTCAAACTTTGTGTGTCGGAAATTCCGAAGGAAAAAGTCTGATGGAGCCCACACATGATCAGAATTTCCGACAACACAATCCGATCGCACTTTTTCCGTCGGAAAATCCGACCGTGTGTACATGGCATAAGACTGAGAGGGAATTTTGGCATCGATGAACACAGAACAGAAATGGGAATTCTTCAGAGACTGTATGTGAACTCACTGCAAAGTATATTCCCATGTGCAATACATTGAAAATGTTTAAAATTAAACCTATATGGCTCACGCACAAAGATAAAAAAGCTATAAATAAGAAAAGAGCTTTTAAAAAATATAAAAATGAAGGAACACTATCATCATTTAAATTTTGCAAATAATATAACAGAATATGTAAAAAGAAAATCAAGGACGCAAAAATTCAAAACGAATGACAGATTGCAAAAGAAGGGATAGAAGGCATAAAAAGGGCAGGTCTGAGCATGTAGGCCCTTTACAAAATTATCTAGAGTGAGTGACTGGGAGCAAAGAGAAGGCAAATGTATTAAATATATATAAGCAAACGTGTTGCACTGTCACATGTGTGATATATTAAAGAGGTTGTAAACCTTGGAAAAAAACCTTGGAAAAAAAACCCCTGCAAGACAAAGGGATAATGAGCTAGTATGCATCGCATACTAGCTCATTATGAAATACCTTAGAACGATGCCTGGATCGACATCGGACCTCCGAGTACAGCGTGGACATCTTCCACTGGAGTTACTTCTGGGTTTGCGGCTTCAATGCTGTGATTACCATGCATGAGTGTGGGAACCACCGGTCACGGCACCATTCCTACAGAAACTGCATCGTCAGCCCGTTTCTTCAGTGCGCATGCGCCGATGACATCGGCAGCAGCGCATATACTGAATATCTCCTGAACTGTGCAAGTTTAGGAGATATTCAAGGTACCTACAGGTAACCCTTGTTATAGGCTTACCTGTAGGTAAAAGTACTATAACAGGGTTTACAACCACTGTAACCTTCGCAGTTAATATGTATCATAAACATAAGTCCACAAAAATCAAGTTTCCAAAAAACCAGTCCATATAAGGAAAAAAGAAGTGTCCTTCAATCCACAACAGGTGCAACACCCAGTGCTCCCCAAAGGATAAACAGGGCAAATACAATATCTCACAAAAGTGAGTACACCCCTCACATTTTTGTAAATATTTTATTATATCTTTTCATGTGACAACACTGAAGAAATGACACTTTGCTACAATGTAACGCAGGGAGTATACAGCTTGTATAACAGTGTAAATTTGCTGTCCCCTCAAAATAACTCAACACACAGCCATTAATGTCTAAACCACTGGCAGCAAAAGTGAGTACACCCCTAAGTGAAAATGTCCAAATTGGGCCCAAAGTGTCAATGTTTTGTGTGGCCACCATTATTTTCCTGCACTGCCTTAACCCTCTTTGGCATGGAGTTCACCAGAGCTTCACAGGTTGCCACTGGAGTCCTCTTCCACTCCTCCATGACGACATCACGGAGCTGGTGGATGTAAGAGATCTTGAGCTCCTCCACCTTCTGTTTGAGGATGCCCCACAGATGCTCAATAGGGTTTAGGTCTGGAGAAATGCTTGGCCAGTCCATCACTTTTGCCCTCAGATTCTTTAGCAAGGCAGTGGTCATCTTGGAGGTCTGTTTGGGGTCGTTTGGGGTCGTTATCATGTTGGAATACTGCTTTGCGGGCCCAGTCTATGAGGGTAGGGGATCATGCTTTGCTTCAGTATGTCACAGTACATGTGGTCATTCATGGTTCCCTCAATGAACTGTAGCTCCCCAGTTCGGGCAGCACTCATGCAGCCCCCGACCATGACACTCCCACCACCATGCTTGATTGTAGGCATGACACACTTGTCTTTGTAATCCTTTTCTGGTTGCCGCAACACACGCTTGACACCATCTGAACCAAATACATTTATCTTGGTCTCATCAGACCACAGGACATGGTCCCAGTAATCCATGTCCTTACTCTGCTTGTCTTCAGCAAACAGTTTGCGGGCTTTCTTGGGCACCATCTTTAGAACAGGCTTATTTCTGGGACGACAGCCATGCAGACAAATTTGATGCAGTGTGCGGTGTATAGTCTGAGCACTGACAGGCTGACCCCCAACCCCTTCAACCTCTGCAGCAATACTGGCAGCACTCATATGTCTATTTCCCAAAGACAACTTCTGGATATGACGCTGAGCGTGTGCACTCAACTTGGCGAGGCCTGTTCTGAGTGGAACCTGTCTTGTTAAACTGCTGTATGGTCTTGGCCACTGTGCTGCAGTGGCCAATTTTTTTCTTCCAGGTCTCAGGGCCCGGCCAGTGCACATTCACACCCACTTATTTATTTTAATTTACTTTCCTCCACTGTTTCTTACTTTTGAGTTCTCTGTCTTGCCCTGACATCTAGGGGGAGGATGTGTGGCCTTCTGGTTCCTTACTCCCCTGTCCCTGGGGGGTCTCTCTTTGGAAAGCCTCTCGACCTAGTATTGGATACTCGGCTTTGGCTAACCTAGAAGAACTGTCAGGAGCCTTATGCCCCGGGGGATCAGGGAGAGGTCCTGCCCCTTTGGGGGTGGACAAAGCACACCCTTAACTGCACTTTTTAGTGTGTGCTTCACATGCACGTTTTTTGGACACTTAATGATTTTTTAGTTTTTCGGTTTTTGCACCACCGCAGATAAGAAAAAGAATTAAGCCAATAGTGTTAGAGCTGTTCAAAAAAACAAAAAACTGATGTTTGTTTCTCAAAGATTTTACCTGACTTTCATCTAAAGTTTGATAGTGAACATTTACCTTGTGTATCAAGCCAAGTTAGTGGAAATTCGCTCAGCCATAATGACATTTTAAGATATTCAACAAAATTAATATAAACATAAGATGTTCTCTGCTGTCGCCGTATTTAAAAAAAAAAATAAAAAAATAAAAAAAGGTGAATGTTATCTTACCTACAAATTTGTCTATTATTTCCTTAACCCATTTTTATTTAAATTTGCATTGTCTGAGCTGCTAAATCACTGTACTCTCTATTGAAAAGACACTGATCGTTTATTGATTGTTTTAATGCATGTTCAGCCCATGGTTCATTTAAAAAAAACAAAACATATATATTTAATGACAATTATGTGTTTCAGGACCATGGAGAGCCATTGCCTGCAATATTTGCTTCCAGGCTATCCAAAATTTCACTGAGATTTGATGGCTGTTAACTCACAGATGCAATCACCTGATACACATTTACATAGGACTGTGGAATGCAGAGTAAGTACAGTCAAATCTCTTTAAAAATATATATTATCCACTTGGCAAATTTGCCTGTTATATTTAAGTTATTCAACTTAAGTCAAGTGACTTTGCATAAGATACCAGAAACCAAATTCATAGTTCTGCAGACTGCATCTTATAGGTCATGTTTGGCTTTGTCGGTATCTAAGAAGAATCAATGGGCACACTAATACAGCATAGCCATAGGATATTTCATCTTCAAAAAGAGATCTCTCTTCTCTGCATAGAGACAGAAGCAATGATAAATCTCTATGCATCATGTAATCATCAGGGATAGAGGGGTTATTTTAGGTACCAGGGCAGCCAGCTCGAGCAATAGCAAAAACATGATGTGGTATGTGTCGTGGATAAAGTGCATTGAACAACAAAGATTTTTTTTTTCATATTTCTAACATAAAAAAATACCTTCAAACAGATTATCTAATGTCCATGAACTTCAAGGAAAGCCTTTTGTTATGATTTTTTCAGTAAAGATTTTCTTTAAACTAAAAAGGTAGAATAGTGTGGTGGCAGATATGCTTTGCATTAACCACTTCAACCCCGGAAGGTTTTACCTCTTTATGACTAGGCCATTTTTTGTGATACGGCACTGCATCGCTTTAACTGATTATTGCACGGTCGTACGATGCTGTACCCAAATAAAATTGATGTCTTTTTATTCCCACAAATAGAGCTTTCTTTTGGTGGTTGAACCCTTCTGCGTTTTTTATTTTTTGTGCTATAAACAAAAAAAAAAAGACTAACAATTAAAAAAAATATATATATTTTTTACTTTCTGCTATAAAACATACCGAATAAAAAAATGTAAAAAATATAATTTATTCACCAATATGTTACAAAAAAAATCCCAATAAGCGTATATTGGTTGGTTTGCGCAAACGTTATAGCGTCTACAAACTATGGGATAGATTTCTGGAATTTGTATTTATTTCTTTTTTTACTAGTAATGGTGGTGATTAGAAATTTTTAGCAGGACTGCAACATTGCAGCGGACAGATCTGACACCTAAGTGACACTTTTTGGGGACCAGTGACACTAATACAGTGATCAGAAAAAAATGCACTGCCACTGTACAAATGACACTGTCAAGGAAGGTGTTAACAGCAGGGGCAATCAAATGGTTAAATGTGTCCCTAGGTGGTGCTTTCTAACTGTGTTTTGACTAGGGGAAAGCAGAGATCCATGTTTCTGCATAGCAGAAACACAAGATCTCCATTTCCCCTCTGACAGAACTGCGGTGTGCCTTGTTTACATAGGCAGACCACCGTTCTGCCTCTCCTCAGAATGATGGGCAGGTCCCGGCGGACATCGCGTTCGCCAGACCTGCTGATTGGCTCCCGCTGTGTCCATTCACAGCGGAAGCGGGTCACCAGCGGCAGCGGCACATGCACGTGCCCCAGACCCAAGCACAAAATCACATACATATATGTGATTTCGCGCAGGAGGGCCGCCCTGCCACAGTATATCTGCGGGGGGCGGTCCATAAGTGGTTAAACTAGTTATCTGCTAGTTTACATTATGAAAAAAATATTTCTACTTTATTCTTCTTAATAGTTCTAGTTTATAATAAAAGGGTTTGCAGTTTAATCAAGTAGTAAAAGGAGCATTTATTACTGGACCCAAAGATTAAAGCCGCCCTGAGGACCAGCAGTGAGGCTCCCTGGATTATGGGTCATTTAGCTGAGACACCAGGGTTTGCCTCCAGCCCAATGGACAGATGGCCAGCCCTTTAGACCAGCCAGGTAGAGGAGCACACCTAGGTCCTGCATATAGGAGGGAAAAAAGAAGAACGCCAAGGTGGGCTCAAATTTATATGAGTTAAGTCCTGGAAGCATGGGGGGGGGGGGGCCTATACCCAGCTGTCCTGACATAGAGCCATCAGGAAATTATCCAAATTTTTACTATATGAGACTCAATGGCTGTTTGGTGGTAGCTGCAATCGTCCAGTGCACATTTACATGCAATTGTGGAATGTCGGGTGAATCCTGTGACATTCACTTGGGTTAATATAGCTTGATTATTCACTTGATGAATTGCCCTTTTGATTATTAATTAATATACCCCTATATTTTATTAATTATCAGACCCAGCCTTAAATGTCTTTTATAAAAGATACCAGAAACCCAGCTCATAGATTTGCAGATGGCATTATTTGACATTATTTTCATGCATCTGTTCAACAAGAACACTTTGACATCCAAGCTGCTATTGAGTACCAAGGACATGGTGATTGGTTGGTTTAGGTGTTAATTAAACAATGCTGGTATCTAAGAAAAATCAATGGGCACATTCATACAGCATGGGATATTTCATCTTCGATAAGACATCTCTCTTCTCTGTGTAGTGACAGAATGATAAATCTCCATTTATCCTGTAAGCACGAATAGAGGGGTTATTTCAGGTAACAGGGCAACCGGCTTGAACAAAAGCAAAAACATGATGTGGTATGTGTAGATGATAAATGCATTGAACAGCAAAGATATTTCTTATATTCCTAACATAAAAAAGTCCATTGGAGCATTGTGCCTGAGGATTATGTCTCATGGTTAAAAAATATTTCAGCAGAAAAGATTATATAATGTCCATGAACACAAAGGCACAATAGATAAATAAGTGATGGGACATAGGACACAGTGCTTATGTTTCCAGTAGCCAGTATAAAAAGGGAGCTCTTTTAATTTACATATTTTTTTTAATTCAATTTGATTTTAAATATTTTTTTTTTAAATAAATGTATTACATTATTTTATAGTTAGGTAGCTAATATTTATATAAAAATTCCTGTAAATTATGCACATATTAAAGGGTTTCTGTTTTTATATTCATTAGCAAGACAATGCCCATTATTTCCACAATGATGTGGAAATGCAGTAGAGCATGCCATTCTATTCCGTGCTGTGCCCTGTTCTTAGATATTATACTGTATGATATAGTATATTTATTACCTACAATATTGTATATGGGATACACACAGTAAATACAAATTTTCCGGGGGGTTATACATTTTGCACACGTGGTGGGGTGATATACTTTATATTTTTTAGAAATAGTATATTAGGTGTATGCTTTGTACACACCCTACATGGTAAAGGGTATCTGTTGTATTTATGTAGAGTTGCTTCTAGTATGGATTTAGAGTTGGATCTGCCACTAGGGCCGCTGATAGGGGGGGACCACCAGTCCTCCTGTAGGGGGCCCAGGCACACAGGGGGGGCAGACAGCAGAGGGAATTGATGTGGTCCGGCGGAGTGGCAATTACAGAAGGATGCTCTATGCGGCTTTCTGCAGCAGCTGAAAGCCGGTTTCTCTCCCTCCTGCCAGCTTTCAGCTGCTGCAGGGAGAGACATTGACACAGGGCATTGTTCCTGTAATTGCTTCCTGATCTCCCTCCCTGTTCTGCCTGCTTCTGGTCCCCCGTGTGTGTCACTGCGCTGCCCCCCCTCCCCACAGCGCTACCGGCTTACCTGTTTTGTACTAAAATAACAAATTGTAAAAAAAATCTTTTTTTAAAAATTGTAAAATAAAATAATTGTAAAAAATGTAATTTTAGTGTATCTTTCTGTGAAAATATTGTTTTGCTATAACTCGGGAGAGAAGAAAATATACTTAAAGAGACTATCAAAAAACAAAAAAATAAAAACAAAAAACTGCCTCATGCTCCTAGGGGCATCTGGTGATTTTCTTCCTGCCTCTAAATTTCTCCTGCATATTAGCCTGTGTGTCCATGCACAAATAGGCTTTTAGCAGCATTTAGTGGCAGGAGAGTTTAGAGGAAGGAAAAAAACCCCACTGCCAGTGCATCCAGGAGCAACAGATTTTTGGCAGAAAAAACGCTTGGCGCGTGTTAACACGTGTAAACACGCGTTAACTCTAGGCACATTTAGCGCTTGAGTTTTAATTAATTTCAATGGGCAGAATAAAATTATTCTGGCCACTGAAATGAATTAATGTCCAAACACTTGATGCATGTAAACGTGTCTAAACGCTAGTAAACGCGTTAGACACTTTTACAAGTGTCAGGTGTATTTTCTACCAAAATGCTGCTCCCAGGAGTAAAGGCTTCTAGGAGAGTTTGAAAAACGTGCTGTGTGCATGAGGCCTATAGTCATAGTCATGGGCATCATTTAGATGTGTACTATACATAACTATACCAGCCTCTGCCGAACCTTGATCTTTTTTTACAGGAAAAGCTTTAATAGTGCCAAACTTGTCCCGGAATTGCCACGATTTAAAATCGCTGCAAAAAGCGGGACGCGTTTGAGATGCCATTACTTCTTATTGGCACCCCATTCATGCTTGCCCAAAGGAAGCTCATGTTCTTTTTTGAGCGTCAAGCGTAGCTCGTTGCGATTGCAGCCCGATTTACCACGTGACAATCGATGCACAATTGGGCTGCCATTAAGAAGTAATGGCATCGCATCCTGCCTTTTGCAGCAATTTGAAATCAGGTGTGAATGCAGCCTAATTGCCACTGGTGTGACACCTGTTTAACTATCTGATTTCCAGCTTTGCTCCATCCACTATCTGCACTCTGCCCAATAAACAAGATTTTAGCCCACATTCACACTGAGGGCCGGTTTCAATTTCAAACCGGCATTTCTGTCCGACTTCAGGGGTGATTTGACAGACATCTGTGCGGGTTCCTGCACAGATGTCTATTCAAATCGCCTCCGAAGTCGCCAAAAGTAGTGCAGAGACTACTTTTGGGGGTCAGTGCAGCATCACAAAGTCAGCGTCGCAACAATTCGGTTGGTGCCGTTGCCGGTGCTCTGTCAAAATAGCCAATTCATCAAGATGTCCAATTACTGTACATCACTTTCAGTTACTGTAAACCATCATTAAAGGGAGATTTTTATGACTTTCCATTTTGACACAACACTGGCAAGTG
This sequence comes from Lithobates clamitans, assembly GCA_037952925.1. Taxonomy (NCBI): domain Eukaryota; kingdom Metazoa; phylum Chordata; class Amphibia; order Anura; family Ranidae; genus Lithobates; species Lithobates clamitans. Next base: position 2,657,936 of record JBBGZY010000448.1, read on the forward strand.
TGTACACTCTGGTACACAAAGACTTTGCTGTTCTGACGCAACAACGAGGAAAAAATTGTCACCGCCGCGGAGGCGGCCATTTTGTTGGTTAGTGTCGGAGTGGACTAACAATATCCACTCATAATACCGTGTACTGGGGTGTATACGGTTACCGGTGTTGTGTCAAAACAGCAAGTCCTCAAAATCTCTAATTACTGATGGTTTACAGTAACCGGAAGTGACGTAATTGGAGATCTTGATGAATTGGCTATTTTGACAGAACACTGGCAATAGGCGGCGATTTGACATGCGATTTGATATGTCAAATCGCATAACAAAACTGCCCAATGTGAACGTGGGCTTAATGGCTGATCAGATGCTTTCAATGGACTCCTGAGGATGGGAGTTGGGCTTATCCTTAGCCCAGAGGCCAGAAATGCCATGTCTTTGATAACAAAGTGAAATGAAATTACCTATACAGAGAATGCATTTTGTCTTGTCTACTCTTGCAAAGTAAACTAGTACTCTAGTAAAGAATTTAAACTAAATGTTTTACCTGGCTGACACGTTTTGCTTTACGTTTATCCTGTATTTTCTTTATGTTTTATGCCATTTTTTAACTTGTAAAGAAAACAGTAGCAAGTGTTATTTTTACTGTTTTACAGCAGCAATGAATAATATGTGTCCCAGGAGGAAAAAAGGGTAGAACTGAAGGTAGTAGCTAAGCAGCGGAGCAAATGTGTGTACTGGGATGCAATGCCTCAGGCTTCCCATAGGATAAGCATGATACTCTTCAGTTTAAATTTGTGTTTGGCATTAAACTAGGTGAGATAGGCTCTAGATCATGGGTGCTCAACCTGTGGTCCTCCAGCTGTTGTCTCATGAGGCATTGCAAGCCGCTGACAGTTACAAGCATGACTCCCAAAGGCAGGGCATGATGGGAATTGTAGTTCTGCAACAGCTGGAGGGCAACAAGTTGAGCACCCATGCTTTAGGTCAGTGATGGCGAACCTTCACACCCCAGATGTTTTGGAACTACATTTCCCATGATGCTCATGCACTCTGCAGTGTAGTAGAGCATAATGGGAAATGTAGTTCCAAAACATCTGGGGTGCCAAGGTTTGCCATCACTGCTCTAGGTTAAGGTAAAGTGTTATGGTTAAAGTTGGGGTTTATTTTATAGGATTAGGGCAGAGTAAGTGTTAGGCTGAACGTTGGGTTAATAGTTAAGTGTTATGCTTTAAAGTGGTTCTAAAGGTAAATTATTTCTTAAAGTAATAAACATGTTATATTTACATGCTCTGTGCAGTGGTGTACAGGTGTGCTCCCAAGCAAGGCAAGTGTTGTGGGGGTGGGGGGGGGGGGGGACGGATGGGTTAGGAACAAATAGGGCATTTTACCTTAAAGGAGTTGTAAAGTCAGAAGTTTTTTCATCTTAATGCATTCTATGCATTAAGATAAAAAGCCTTCTGTGTGTATCAGCCCCCCTCAGCGGTGGCGTAGCGTGGGTTGTCAGCACCCGGGGCAAGGCAAGTGATTTGCGCCCCCTAACTTGCGGACTTTTAGCACTCCCTGAGTGCTTTCCCTTCCTACAATAGTACTAACAAACCTGATTCCTATACTGCCTATACTGACCACTACACTGTCCCCTATACTGTCCACTACACTGTCCACTATACTGTCCACTACACTACACTGACCACTACACTATACTGTCCACTATACTGACCACTATACTGTCCACTACACTACACTGACCACTATACTATCCACTACACTGACCATTATACTGTCCACTATACTGTCCACTACACTGACCATTATACTGTCCACTATACTGTCCACTACACTGACCACTATACTGACCACTACACTATACTGACCACTATACTGTCCACTACACTACACTGACCACTATACTGTCCACTACAGTGACCACTATACTGTCCACTAAACTGACCACTATACTGTCCACTACACTGACCACTTTACTGACCATCACAACACTATACTGTCCACTATACTGTCCACAACACTACACTACACTAACCACTATACTGTCCACTGCACTGACCACTATGATGTCCACTGTACTGTCCACTACACTACCCTAACCACTATACTGACCACTACACTATGCTGTCCACTATACTGTCCACTACAATACCCTAACCACTATACTGACCACTACACTACACTGACCACTAAACTGTCCACTATACTGACCACTACACTATACTGTCCACTATACTGACCACTATACTGTCTACTATACTGACTACTACACTACACTGACCACTATAATGTCCACTACACTGACCATTATACTGACCACTACACTACACTGACCACTATACTGTCCACTACACTTCACTGACCACTATACTGTCCACTATACTGACCACTACACTATACTGTCCATGATACTACACTGACCACTATACTGTCCACTGCACTACACTACACTGACCCCTATACTGTCCACTATACTGACCACTACACTACCCTGACCACTACACTACACTGACCTACCTGATTCCCATACTGACCACTACACTACACTTTACACTATACTGACCACTACACTATATTACCTACAGTAATCCAATACTGACCACTACACTACACTTTCCACTATACTGACCACTACACTATCCCACCTACAGTATTCCTATACTGACCACTACACTGCATGACTCTAGCTGCTCTTCTACTCGCTCTCTCTGGCTGGCTGCTCCCTCTCCCCAGACCGTTCACTCCCCGGGCCAGCAATACGACTCTCATGATCACTAGGGAGTCTCGCCTTCTCTTCTTTGTTCTCCATCGGTCCAGAGGGGAGGAGGAGGAAGAAAAGACAGCGGCGGCTCACAATTATTTATTATTTATTTTTGGTGTCCCCCTCGCTCCGCCATGTTCAGACTCCGGCACCCTGTGTTTGGGCGTATGGGGCGTATGGGGGTCATGTGCGGCGACGGGGCTGGCCTGTTAACGATCGCGGTTGCTCCTGGAGTCCCGCCTCCGCACATGACCCCATTCGTCCAATCACAGGGTGCCAGAGACTGAACATGTGCAGAGGCGGGACTCCAGGATCTACCGCAATCATGGACAGGCCAGTCCCGCCACTGCACATGACCCCATACGCCCAATCACAGGGCGCCAGAGACAGAACATGGCAGCCAAAGCACGGGGACACGAGAAAGTAAATTTAGGAGGAGGCAGCCAGTAGTGACACACACTGGCACGGAATTTCGCCCCCCTAATGTTGCGCCCGTGGCCATGGCCCCCTCCGCACCCCCACGCTACGCCACTGCCCTTCAGCCCCCCTAATACTTACCAGAGCCCATCTCTATTCAGCGGTGTCCACAATAGTCTTGGCCGTCCAAAACTCTCCCTCCTGATTAGCTGAGACACTGCAGCTGCGCCATTGGCTCCAGCTGCTGTTAATCAAAGTCAGTCGGCCAATCAGGAGAGAGGGGACGGAGCCGGGCCGCAGCTCCATATCTGAATGGGGTAACTCGGCTCGGGTGCCCCCATAGTAAGATGAGCGGAACACCCCCGGTTTGGTTCGCACCAGAACTTGCGAACAGGCAAAAAATTTGTACAAACATGCGAACATCATTAAAGTCTATGGGACACGAACATGAAAAATCAAAAGTGCTCATTTTTAAGGCTTATATGCAAGTTATTGTCATAAAAAGTGTTTGGGGATCCGGGTCCTGCCCCAGGAGTATCGATGTAAAAAAAAGTTTCAAAAACATCAGTTTTTGGGAGCATTTTAATAATGCTTAACCACTTCCCACCCAGCTTATAGCAGAATGACGGCCGGGCGGTGGTTCTGTTATCCTGACTGGGTGTCATATGACACCCTGCAGGATAACAGCCGCCACGCGGCCGTGGGGGCATGCATCGCAGCGATCAGTGGTGCGGTGTGTAAGTCTGACACACCGCTACACCGATCTCGGTAAAGAGCCTCCGGCGGAGGCTCTTTACCACATGATCAGCCGTGTCCAATCACGGCTGATCAGGATGTAAACAGGAAGAGCCGGTGATCGGCTTTTCCTCACTCGTGTCTGACAGACGTGAGTAGAGGAGAGCCGATCGGCGACTCTCCTGATAAGGGGTCTGTGCTGATTGTTTATCAGCGCAGCCCCCCCCCTCGAAAGCCCACACTAGACCACCAGGGAAGCTGCTAGGACCACCAGGGAAGCCCCCAGCATGTGGATGGCCAGGTACATCCCCCATGGCCATCCACATGTGAAAATCAATGCCCAACATATGCCAATCAGTGCCCACAAATGGGCACTGACTGGCACCTCTATGGCACAATAAAAATTAGTGATACCCAGCAATGCCACCCATCAGTGTCATCAGTGCCACCCATCAGTGTCCATCAGTGCCACCTATCAGTGCCCATCAGTGCCCATCCGTGCCACCTATCAGTGCCACCCATAAGTACCCATCAGTGCCACCCATAAGTACCCATCAGTGCCAGCTACGAGTGCCCATCAGTGCCGTCTATGAATGCCCATCAGTGCCGTCTATGAGTGCCCATCAGTGCCACATACCAGTGCCACCTATCAGTGCCCATCAGTGCCACCTATCAGTGCCCATCAGTGCCGCCTATCAGTGCCCATCATCAGTGCCCATCAGTGCCACCTCATCATTGGTGCCACCTCATCAGTGCCCATCAGTGCCACCTTATAAAGTGCCCATCAGTGCAGCCATATCAGTGCCCATCATTGAAGAAGAAAACATACTTATTTACAAAAAATTTTAACAGAAACAAAGGAAAACTTTTTTTTTCAAAATTTTCAGTCTTTTTTTATTTGTTGCGCAAAAAATAAATATTGTAGAGGTGATCAAATACCACCAAAAGAAAGCTCTATTTGTGGGAACAAAATGATAAAAAAATTTGTTTGGGTACAGTGTAGCATGACTGCGCAATTGTCATTCAATTTGCGACATCGCTGAAAGCTGGCTTGGGCAGGAAGGTGTATAAGTGCCTGGTATTGAAGTGAAACAATAAAAATGAAATATTCCTTTAAATATCATGCCTGGGGGTTGTCTATAGTATGCCTGTAAAGTGGGGTAGTTTTCTCATGTTTAGAACAGTACCCCAGCAAAATGATATTTCTAAAGGAAAAAAAGTCACTTAAAACTGCTCGCGGCTGTAATGAATTGTCGGGTCTCGGCGATATAGATAAAACTAATTGAAAAAATGGCATGGGTCCCCCCCAGTCCATTACCAGGCCCTTTGAGTCTGGTATGAATATTAAGGGGAACCTCGAACCAAAAATGAAAAAAAAAGTTACGTGGGGGTCCCCCCAAAATCCATATCAGGCCCTTCAGGTCTGGTATAGACATTAGGGGAACCCTGTGCCAAATTTAAAGTAAAAATGGTGTAGGGGGTTCCCCCCAAAATCCATACCAGACCCTTATCCGAGCACGCAACCTGGCAGGCCGCAGGAAAAAGGGGGGGCGAGAGAGCACCCCCCCTCCTGAACCATACCAGGCCACATGACCTCAAAATGGGGGAGATGCTTTGGAGTCACCCCCAAAGCACCTTGTCCCCATGTTGATGGGGACAAGGGCCTCATCCCCTCAACCTTTGCCTGATGGTCGGAATCTGACGTCAGAGGAAGGCGGGGTCGTCCGTTTACATCACCGAGTGGACCTGCCCTCAGCTATATAACAGCTGTCACCGAGAAGAAGCGTCACTCGGCGGGAGCCTCCCATGGAGGTGGAGCTGTTGTGGCTTTTTTTTTCCCGGCTCGTTGGGTGGGATGAGATCTACATCACGGGACTTTTTTATTTTTTAAGGACATCCCAGAATGTGCTTCATACACTTTCCTGAAGAAGTCACCATCCCTATTTCATGAAATGCGTTGTCAGTGTTTTATACATTGTCCATCATTGATATCTATGTTATGTAGATACAGTCTCCAGGCACATCCTTTACCAAGAGCTTAATCTTGTGGAGTACCAAAAGGTGGATGTTGGAGCTATTGCCTATTTAAAGCGGAAGTAAACCCAATTATAAAACAGTTTCATTTCTGGCACGTGCCAGAAATGTAATACTCCCATTGGTTGCGCTCTCAACCAAACTGTCAAACCATCCAATGGCTGGTTTCATAACTTATCACATGTGCAGCCTCATGGCAGTTGTAGATTAAACAGAGGCTAAGATGGCAGCTTCCTTGGCTGAAAACGATAGGGGGGTTTACTTACATTTTAAGGAAAGAGCTACCAGTTTGTTGCACAAGGTGGAAAGTGTAACTGTTGTAAACGTGGAATCCTGAAGGAGGAAGAGGGGAGAGTGATGGTATAACCTCTTAAAGTGGAAGGCACATGTCTGACCTATAAGTTTTTATGGGTCAACAACAAAGGTGATAGCATAATGACCATTGAGCGGTGAAGCACTTGGATGAAGTTTGTATTGTATCACCCAAGCACTTATCCTTTTATGAACACCAGAGTTGGACTGTATTATATTTTTTACGGACTGGTATATCTCACAAAGAAGACTTGGGTTTTTGACACTGAACAAACAAAGATGGACTATTTAATGATAACTGTGAGCACAGCACACCTTTTTTTATATATAGGTTGTAAATCAGAAAGTTTTTTGTTGGAACACACCAGTGAGATAATTTGCACTATTTTCCACACTGGCAAAGTTTTATTCAAAGGGGTTGTAAACCCTCATGGTTTTTCACCTTAATGCATTCTATGCATTAAGGTGAAAAACCTTCTGTAGTGCTGCAGCCCCCCAGCCCCCCGTTTTACTCACCTGAAAGCTGAAATCTTCCGGCCGGGAACGAGCACACCAGCTCTAGCTGGTGTCTCGTGTCCTGATTGGATAGATTGATAACAGCGCAGCCATTGGCTCCCGCTGCTGTCATTCAAATCCAATGATGCGGCACCGGGGGGTGGGGCCGAGTCCTGTATTCTGTGGGTGTCCACCAAGGTGGGTGTCCACCAAGAAGAGCGCTTCTCCAACATGTACACTAGATGCAGGAAGGGGCCAGGAGTGCCCCTGAGGGACCCCAGAAGAGGAGGACCGGGGCCACTCTGTGCAAAATAAACTGCACAGTGGAGGTAAGTATGACATGTTTGTTATTTTAAAAAAGAAAAAAATGAGGGTTTACAACCCCTTTAACTATTTATTTACACTGTGTCTTTTCCAACAGCAGATCTGCACATAAAGTAGAACTATAGGCAAAACTTTTCTTTCATTTTGGATAGATTAAGGGGGGATTATAACCCCTGTCAGTTTATTTTTTTCCATCTGTGTCCCATTGGGGAGATTTCCCTTCACTCCCTGTCCCATAGCCAAACTAGAAGTAATCTCTGTAAATTAAGGGAATCCCTTGGGGACTCCTAGGTCACCAGAACTAATGTACCCATTGGGAAATTTCCCCAATATTACTTTTCTGAAGACAACCCAAAATTTGAGATTTTCTTTTACTTTCACTTTCAGTGATAATGGTACACAGGACAAATAGAGAGAGTGAATCTCCCTATGGGGGACACAAACAACAATAAAAGCTGACAGGTGTTCTAATCCCTCTCCAAAGAAAAATTCCCAGCTCAACTTACTGACCAGTCTGCGACCAACCGAATTGTCTAAAAGTATGCGTTAAAAACAGGGGTTTAGTCTGCACACATTTGCAAATACATACTGTACATAAGCAACAGAGCCTTGCCAAGGTACTCCAGTGTTCTGTTGTCCTAACTCTAAATTTTGAGAGCCTCCACAGTGGAAGCACATGCATTATAATGGATAGGCAGAGGGCAGGTGAGCCTGGAAGGAGCCCACCCCTCCTTAAAGGCACAGGGGCACACTGGACACCCAGCATATAGCACCATGGCAGCGAAGGTGTCCAGTGTGTTCCCTCACCAATATTTCAACCATACAACCAAACAAACAATTGGCCACTGCCCTCACCTATAACTTGCCCTTGCAGCAAGGAGCACATGGAAGGGCAACGCATATAAAACAAAACCAAAGAAATTTCCAGCTCAACTAGCCAGCTGCTATGTGATAGATTCAAATATTTTAATTATAATTTTATTTTTTGGTTTGTTTAGATGTCTCAAATACCCCGTACACACGATCAGATCTTCCGACAACAAAACCATGGACTTTTTTCCGAAGGATGTTGGCTCAAACTTGTCTTGCATACAGACGCTCACACAAATGTTGGCCCTAAATTCCGAACGTGAGAACACGGTGACGTACAAGACGTATGACAAGCCGAGAAAAAGGAAGTTCAATAGCCAGTGCGGCTCCTTCTGCTTGATTCCGAGCATGTGTGAACTTTTGTGCGACGGACTTGTGTACACACGATCAGAAATTCCGACAACAAGTTTTGTTGGCGGAAAATTTGAGAACCTGCTCTCAAACATTTGTGGGCGGAAATTCCAACAGCAAATGTTCGATGGAGCATACACACGATCGGACTTTCCGACATCAAGCTCACATCCAACATTTGTTGGAAAATCCGATCGTATGTACGGGGCATTAGTGTTGACAAGGAACTTTTCAGTCAGGATCATTGCTTCTCCATATAGTGCTGCTGAGGAACAAGGAAGCTAGATACGGCAGCACTAAATGGAGAAGCACTGATCCTGACTGAAAAAGTTCCTTGTCAACACTAAGAGACATCTAAACAAGGCTCTGAAGAAGAGGGAAAACTTGAAACGCGTTAGCGATGTGACTACAAGTGTTGTGGATTTTCGCATATGGATTTAAGCGGATGATTTTATGATAATGCTATGATACAAGTACTGGTTTGTGAGTATATTCACCTCTATTTCATTAAATAAAAACATGTATTGAAGATAATGCGCTAGGCCTCTGTGTTCTCCTATGCTTTCACTCCTATCCTAAGCCAGTTGGGGATTCATTTTGCGGACCTTAATTTCATCTATTATGACAATCCCCCATCTCTCAACAATGGTTCATTCTTCTCACATTAGACCTCCCTATTTTACGTAACATATGATCCTAGTGATATTTTGCCATGTAAACGAATTACACAGCTTTAACCTTCTCGCATATGAAGGTGCTGATTTCAATTTCTTCCCATGCACTCAGTCAGCGCAGTCAGCATCTACTATACACAAGGTCACCATGCTCCTATCTTGTTCTCCGGCGCTAACATTTGGTAGCCTAGTCAGATAAGGTTAGGGCATGTAATGTAATTTGTTACTGGGGGAGTAAAAGTAGGGGAAAAAAGTAGAAGGCCTGTATTATGTGCATCAATAATGCATAACTTGCCATATTCAAACACTGTGTGCCTTTTGTGACCTCATCTTTATACATGAAAGACCTAATTTAATTGTAAGCTTGTCATCTCTTATAATTATGCACGGTTCATATAATGCAACCTCTCATATTTATGCATGAATGCCATATTGTGCTTGCAGACTTTCTAGACATATAGTGGATAGTGATACTAATGCAACACATAAAATATTAACATATCAAACATCATGTGTTATTCATATCCATATCATACAGGACAGTGTGAAAACAAAGCCCTATATCTAAACTGCTGTCAACACAATTTATTCATGAAAGGCCATAAAACTATTTATATCTATACAACATACAAAAAAAAATCAGCAGTTTACAATATAGATAATAGAACCTTGGCCATTCTATTTAACGGGAATGTAAAGTGTTTTTGTATATATTTTCTTTATTTTGACTAATATTAAAACTTAAATGTAAATGAACTATTGTATATGAATATATTTTATTTTTATGAAATTTCAGCCAGTAGGTGAGACTCGAGGCTTGCATGCTCACCAGGCTAATCTTAACTGCTTTGCTGATAAAAACCTGTTGTTTGCTGAGCTCAGTAAAGCCTGGTACACAAGAGGAGAATATCAGACAAATGATTGTCCATTTTTTTTGTTACTAAAGTTACAAACATACTCCTAAAACACAATACAACTTCCCAGGATGATGTGACGTATTGTATTGTATTGTAATGTATTCTTTAATTTTCGAGCATGCACAGCGCTTGATTTTTTATGGACAAATACTCAGCTGATTAAACAAAAATAATTTGTTCTGTTATCATACGAGGAACATTTTTGTGCTTGTCTCTTTGGACAATCTCGCATGAACTGTTATGATTGGCTCTCGAAAAGCTGCATACTAACAAAGCGGTATTTTTTTCCCAATTTTCTCATCGTATGTACTAGGCATAACTTTCAAATTAAAATTATACACACAGGTAAATATATCACCAAAGTATATTATGGTCACAACTCCCCCTGATAACAATAGAGAGTATATTATCCATGTCCTTTCTTTGCACTGCTGTGAGGTAAAGCTGTGCCTAACCATCCAATCATGTGCAAGCAAAAATCTTTTTTTTTTTTGTAATGTAATGTAATTACATTGCTGCTTGCTGTAGTTGGCAAACCAGGGAGTCTTATGCCCTGTACACATGGTCGGATTTTCCGACGGAAAATGTGTGATAGGACCTTGTTGTCGGAAATTCCAACCGTGTGTGGGCTCCATCACACATTCTCCATCGGAATTTCCGACACACAAAGTTTGAGAGGTTGCTACAAGATTTTCCGACAACAAAATCCGTTGTCGGAAATTCCGATTGTGTGTACACAAATCCGATGCATACTCAGAATAAATTAAGAGACGAAAGCTATTTGCTACTGCCCCGTTTATAGTCCTGACTTACGTGTTTTACGTCACCGTGTTCAGAACGATCGGATTTTCTGACAACTTTGTGTGACCGTGTGTATGCAAGACAAGTTTGAGCCAACATCCGTCGGAAAAAATCCATGAATTTTGTTGTCGGAATGTCCGATCAATGTCCGACCGTGTGTACAGGGCATTAGACTCCTGGTCTGAACTGCCACTATAATGTATAGTTTGATTGATGGGCCAGGAGACTGGGTGGATGGAGTCAGAAACCTATATGTAGCACACTTCAGTCCCACCCACATGCCCACCATTTCTGGATACAAATTCCCTGGACATTATGGGAGTAATGAGGATGAGAAAAAATTCTGGACAGCCGCACTCCAAAAATTTGCCTTTATTCGTAGAAAATATGATCAAAAATACATGCCACAGCAGAATGGACAGAAGAACTGACGCATTTCACACTATCAAACAGTGTTTAATCATAGCTTTTTTTCTCATCCTCATTGCTATATGCATTGCCAGCACCTGTGGCTTCTAATTTAGAGGAGAGGTTCATTCCAATCTGATCTTCCTGGAGCGGTGATACCCCATTCCCTATTGGTCCTGGACTTTGCACACATTATGGGAGTAGTAGCATTGCCACTTCTGAGATACCTTCTCCCGGTATTTAGGGATAGCCAATTCTTCTGTGTAGCCATAAAGTCATCCTGAAAAAACTGTGAGTTTTTGCAAAAACTGCACTTAAAAAGAACGACATAAGTGGTTTTGCTTTGCTAAAGAAAGAGATCTATTAGTGTTCATTGTAATGCTCGTGTTCGTGTTTATTGTGAATCATTCTGTAATGTGAACATTCACTTCTTTTATAGTTAATTAGTCCTAATCGTTGTAAAAAAACGTGTAGATACAAACTTCTTACTTATCTCCAACTTTTGTTTTTAATTATTTCATTTTTATATATAATATAAATATACATTTTATTATTTTTATATAGAAAAGATATTAGCATAGTATGCATACTATACTGTATATTGTATTAATAGCCATTTTGTTTTTCTGTTTTGGATAACGTATAGGGTGTGTGCCCTTGCCGTTATTTCACTTCATGTTCTATCCTGAAGGCGTAACAAGAATTGACAGGAAATCTCCACAATGTGTGGGTAAATGCCATGTTAAGTTGTTGTCACTGAAACAGGTGTCCTCACTGGAAAATTTCCCATCACCTTCTATTGGCAACTTTATAGATTGGAATTTCTCATCGCTTTCTGTCCTGAAGACGACAGTCTCATGTATAGAGTTTTGAATCTCACCATTCTGGACACCACCACTTTTTTATTCACTCATTCCCCTAAGTCGACTCCATACTTACGCTTTATACCCAAGATGAATTTAGAGGATGGATGTGTCCAGATTCCTCACTTATAATAAACATACCCATAAATCAAGTTCAGACTGTGAGAATGTACACAACCTTATAGGTTGGTTACAACATGTGCAAATCAGAAACCTGACCGCATCTCCCATAGACACTCAGAGTGCCTACCAGTCGAGACACTTTTCTATATCCATACCTGACCACTTTGTCTTTGCCCAACCATCCACCTACAAGTCCACGGAGGCTCCTCAGCAGGTGGATATAGGAAAAGATAATACCAGTCACCCACTGACATAACCCCCTCACCATGATCTCAACAAAACCTGCTGACATTGTGTACATCAGGGGTGCCCAACCTACGGCCGACGGGCCGCATGCAGCCCAAGAAGTCTATGAATGTGGCCCAACACAAAGTCATACACTTACTTAAAAATATGTATTTTTTTCTTGGAATTTTTGTAAAAATATGTTTAAACTTAGTGAACACATGCAGCCAAAACAAAATTTGACAGTGTCTTTACTTTTACAAATAAAAATATCTCTCTCTTCACAATTACACCTTGTTCATTTCATCTGTTTTTAGCAGCACTTATATTTGTGAGCAACTTGTCCAGTTTCATCCCCTCCCTTTCTGAAGTTCACCATCTTGTATTTAAAAAAAAAAACATTCTAAGCGTATATTTTTCAGTGCCATCTTCTTGCCGGTCTGGTGACATCACAGGTCCTTTCTCTTCTTTCTAGGTGATGGTGGCGGTGGGCGCCTCTGCTGGACCCATAAGTCCTCATATAAAGACATGTGAGTCAGTCAATGTGCCAAGGATAGACAAAATGGGTAGAATGGCCTGGGCTATCAACCCAAGGAGGACCTATAATGGTGGACAGGAGGAACCTGGTGATAGTTGTACAGCCGTGGCCAAAAGTTTTGCAAATTACACAAATATTAATTTTCACAAGGTCTGCTGCTTCAGTGTTTTTAGGTCTTTTTTGTCAGATTTTACTATGGTATACTGAAGTATAATTTCAAGCATTTCATAATTGTCAAAGACTTTTATTGACAATTATATTAAGTTTATGCAAAGAGTCAATATTTGCAGTGTTGACCCTTCTTTTTAAATACCTCTGCAATTTACCCTGGTATGCTGCCAATCAACTTTTGGGCCACATCCTGACTGATGGCAGCCCATTCTTGCATAATCAATGCTTGGAGTTTGTCAGAATTTGTGGGGGTTTTCTTGTTCACCCGCCCTCTTGAGGATTGACCACAAATTCTCAATGGGAGTAAGGTCTGGGGCATTTCCTGGCCATGGACCCAAAATTTCAAAGTTTTGTTCTCACTTAGTTATCAGTTTTGGCAACGTGCTCCATCATGCTGGAAAAGGCATTGTTTGTCACCAAACTGTTTTTGGATGGTTGGGAGAAGTTGCTCTCGGAGGATGTTTTTGTACCATTCTTTATTCATGGCTGTGTTCTGAGGCAAAATTGTGAGTGAGCCCACTCCCTTGGCTGAGAAGCAACCCCACACATGAATGGTCTCAGGATGCTTTATTGTTGGCATGACACAGGACTGATGGTAGCTCTCACCTTTTCTTCTATTGGCAAGGTTTTTTCCAGATGCCCCAAACAATCAGAAAGGGGATTCATTAGAGAAAATGACTTTACCCTATTCCTCAGCAGTCCAATCCCTGTACCTTTTGCAGAATATCAGTCTGTCCCTGATGTTTTTCTTGGAGAGAAGTTGCTTCTTTGCTGTCCTTCTTGACACCAGGCCATCCTCCAAAAGTCTTCTCCTCACTGTGCATGCAGATGCACTCACACCTGCCTGCTGCCATTCCTGAGCAAGCTCTGTCTACACTGGTGGTGCCCCGATCCCATAGCTTAATCAACTGTAGGAGGTAGTCCCGGCGCTTGCTGGAATTTCTTGGGCGCCCTGAAGCCTTCTTCACAAATACAGTGGGAATGCTTTTTATGGGATTAAGTTCATTTTCATGACAAAGAGGGGCTTGGCAATTAATTGCAATTCATATGATCACTCTTCATACGATTCTGGAGTATATGCACATTGCCACCAGAAAAACTGAGGCAGCAGACTCTGGTAAAATTATTATTTGTGTCATTCTCAAAACTTTTGGCTATGGCTGTAGAATGTGGAGAAGGTAAGTAGAACTAGGCATGTTTTTTTTTAATTATAGAGGCTGAAAATTAAGGAAAAAAAACATTGTTAAGAATATGTAAATACTTTAATGTTGACAGTCTGAAAGCGGGTACACTTTAGGTGATTACGTACTCAGCGACAGTTAGGAGTCAAAACTAAGCACATATTAAAATAAGTGATGGAAAAATTATTTTAACATTGAGAAAAAAAAGTAAAATTACAAAAATTATTATTTATATTGCTTTTATTACTAACATTTTACTCAGGGCTGGAAGACATTTGTGTGTTTTCATACATATGTGCAGCTCTGCAAGTAGAGAAAGAGACAATAATTTCAGCGCTTCTAAGAAGTTGGGAACATTCTATCAGAGTTTAGTCACTTATCTGTATTATATGCCGTGAATGCTTATGTTTGTTTTTGGTGAGAGTTTAATTATAATTCATTGTAAAGCTTCCACTATCAAATCTCATTTTAAAGTGAAGAGAAAAAAATGGGTTCAATACTATGGTACTTTCCCAGTTTCCATTAATCAATTTACACACAGTTCATGTGAAAGTTTCTTTTCTATTTTATCATCTTTTACTTATTTGGAGATTGTTTTCTGAATAACTATTTGGATTTGTGTGGCAATCAATTGTTATAGCATGGTTGTAGTCTACGCAGTTTGTGTAACTGTCTCAAAAATTTGTGTGAACTTTCTTAGTAAATTACATATTAATCATGTTTTTTTTGCTCTTTTCTTTCTGCCTTAAGGTACTGATACATTTATATTTTACCATTCCTTTGCTGTAAATTCCCATTCTCCAGAGAGTGATGCCTTCTGTATAGGCTCTTAAATATTCAGTTCTTCCAGCTCTGGACTACTACTACACAGTATATGTTTTTAAAGTGTATTTAAATACCCCAAATAATTTGTGTAAAGATAGATATAATTTTCAAAGTACACTAGCAGGGCCTAATGCCTTGTACACACGATCGGAAATTCCGCCAGCAAAAGTCCAATGTGAGCTTTTGGTCGGAAATTCCAACTGTGTGTATGCTCCATCGGACTTTTGCTGGCGTAAAGATTGAGAGCAGGTTCTCTATTTTTCCGACGGAAAAAGTTCCTATCGGAAATTCCAATCGTCTGTAGGAATTTCGATGCACAAATGCTCAGAAACAATTCGACGCATGCTCGGAAGCATTGAACTTCATTTTCTCGGCTTGTCGCAGTGTTGTACATCACCGTGTTCTTGAGGGTCGAAAGTTCAGAGAACTTTTGTGTGACCGTGTGTATGCAAGGCAAGCTTGAGCGGAATTCCGTTGGAAAAACCATCCAAGGTTTTTCTGACGGAAATTCCGATCGTGTGTACGGGGCATTAGGGTTTGATATTTGTTGGTTGATTTGTAATAATAATTACCTGTTGAGCCTGCACGTTTTGCAGAAGCCCATGTCAAAGATTTGAAACATTTTATGTTTTTTCTCTATTTTTAATCTCTATTTTATTGATTTTTCAGAATATACCATCAACAGCATATACAATGCAAAAAATGTAGCATTTTCATGCTAAAAATCCCATATACATATACCGGTATATATATATAGGAGGAAATTCTCTATAGGTGACGTAGAATAGCATGCGTCAGTAATCATGTTAAATACTAGCCTGTTGCTGAATAGTAATGGGTAGATGTGCTTACAAGTATATAAATATTGAGACCAATTCATTGCACTAAGGTTAGAGAAGTAAGAAACAAACTGTCATTAGGAAAAGAACCCCCTTAAGGGATGATGAAATAAAACATTTCAGGTTGTAAGCTCTCAGGAGCAGGGCCCTTCTAACCCTCTTGTATTAAATCGTATTGTAACTGTACTGTCTCCCTTTATAATGTAACGAGCTACACAATCTGTACGTAATGCATTTCCGAGTATTTTGTTAAGCTTAATGCAGACAAGTGGGCAGTTGTATGAAATGTAATTTTTCCTTCCTTTTGGTAGGAACAAAAGTTTGGCCTTCAACCTCCAGCACTGCTAATGGAGAGGGGTGAGGCATAGCAGAAAAAGTGCTATGGACGACATAGTGAGTGGAACTGACATATAAGAAATGAATTACATAGTAACATATTTA
Source organism: Lithobates clamitans (assembly GCA_037952925.1). Classification (NCBI taxonomy): domain Eukaryota; kingdom Metazoa; phylum Chordata; class Amphibia; order Anura; family Ranidae; genus Lithobates; species Lithobates clamitans. The sequence goes on from JBBGZY010000448.1 coordinate 2,674,235, forward strand.
GTCAGGTTGAAAAAAGGCACAGTTTCATCTCGTTCAATCAACATAAAATATAAGAATAAATAGAGTATATTGAAATAATCTACATATATAAAATCATATATAAAATCCTTTACCCACAGGAAGGCAAAAAAAAAAAAAAACATGGTCCAATTTGCTCCAGTAGGAAAAAAAAATCCTTCCTGATGCCCTAAGGCAGGGGTCTCAAACTGGCGGCCCTCCAGCTGTTGTAAAACTACAAGTCCCATGAGTCATTGCAAGGCTGACAGTTACAAGCATGACTCCCACTGGCAGAGGCATGATGGGACTTGTAGTTTCCCAACAGCTGGAGGGCCACTAGTTTGAAACCGCTGCCCTAAGGCATTTGGATATTCCCTGGAGTAACAGTCTATTGCTTGTTAATACTAAAAGCCAGTTATATTCTGTGCATTTAGTCTACTTCACAGTTTCACAGCTCTTAGGCTGGATTCACACCTATGCATTTTTAGTGCTTTTTGCATTTTGCAGATTTGCATTACAGAACATGTTCCATAGGAAACCATGGTAAATGGACTGTAGTGCAAATCTGCAAAATGCAAAAAGCACTAAAAATGCATAGGTGTGAATCCAGCCTTCCTGTGAAGAAACCTTTTTATATTTAGAGGTTAAACCTCTTTTCTTCAGTCATCAAGAGTGTCCCTGGTCCTTTGTAATGACCTTAAAGTGAATCAATTTGGACAAAGTTCACTATATAGGGTCATTTATGTATTTACACATGGCGATAATATTCCTGTTAATCCCTTTTAATCATTGGATTCCTGGATGCTGGATAAACACACATTGGATTTATACCAATATTTTTAGATTAGTTTGATAGGTTACAATCAAAATTAAATTTAATATTACAATTTAAAATGATGTCTGTTATATTAAAAAAAAGTTCAGTCAAACAATTTTTTGTATTCCTTAAAAAAGTTTAATAACTATTTTTATATCCCATGCATGCTATAACCACAACAAAATGGTCACAGAAAAAAAAAATAATGAAAGTCAACACTGTAAACACTGTAAAACAAGAGGCACTATACTTATATTTCTGGTGGCTCATGCCTTGTAATGCCTCTGCTCCCCAGCTAATGCAAGTATTTGAGTGGTCAGATGGGTTGAATACCTGTTGATTACAAGGGGTTTAGAATTGCTTAACCTAAACAGTTTATATTCTGAGAGCCCATTCACACAGGGGCAACTTTGGATCCGACTTCAAGTCGCCCCTAGTCGCCTCAAGTTGCGCTACATGAATAAATCAATGTAAGTGAATGGATCTGTCTTAATGCACACTACTGCAGTCGCTCCGACTTCAGAAAAGGTTCTTGTACTACTTCAATCCGACTTGAAGGCAACTTGTACCCATCGATTTCAATGGAAGTTGCCTCCAAGTCTGATCACTGTTCATACTGAGGCAACTTTACAGGAAGCAGAAAGGAAACAGAAAGTAATTTCCTCCACTAAACAGCCAGCCCCCTCCTTCTCACACACAGCTGATAAGCTCTGATTGGCCACTTGTAAATTTCCCTGTCCTGGAGGCGACTTCAAGTTGTGTTGTAAGTTGCCCCAAGTCGTGCTGTGATTCATACTCAAGTCGTGTCCAAGTTGCCTCCCAAAGTCGTGCTGGAAGTCGTGTTGCCCCTGTGTGAATGGGGTCTAAATGAACTGTTGCTGATAAAATGTTATCGTATACTTCAGGTTTATATTTTATAACTCTACATATGCTTGAAGAAAATCACATTTACATAAATTAAAACTGGGAAGTGTAGGTAACAATTGGCAATGCTATTGTTAAAACAAGTAATTGAGCTCCAATTGATTTTCCCATTGATTATATTTTGTAACTAACTTGGGTTATTTGTATACAGGTTCAGCAATCTCACATCTAAATAAACCAATATTTTCCATCTTGCAGTGTTACACCATTAATTTCATGACGTCCCATAGGACATACAGCAAGCTTATGTATGTCGGTGCTGTAAATATTTCAGATCTACACAGGGGCCAAGAAAGGCATGGTTTATTTGTGTATAAAATAACCGTTTTTTTAGGTACAAACATAATAAAATGATAAAAAAAGACTCATAAACTGAGGAAAAGTACAATTTATGAATAGGTCCATTTACCTCCAAACCCCCATATCTATTTTGATATTCTGGACTGTTAAATAATGTAGCAGTTTCTTTCATCTACTGGGCTCCTCCGGTGGGAACATCTACTTCAATGCAGGCAGGGGGGGGGATGTCACCAGCAGAAACTTCAAGAGACAAAAGAAGCCGACTTATTCCACATGACACACATTTCAATATAGGTAAGGTGGTTTACCTCTGTGTCAGGGAACTAGTACTCATGCAGCTAACACTTGTGTGCATGTGCCAGTACATAGACGAACTCAGACTAGTAACCACCATGCACTGACACATCTGTGCATTCGAGGCATGCACCTGCAGATTGTCGCATGCATGTGCAAGACCGGTCATCCTAATGGTGCCAAGCTGCCTATTTAAAGGCGTTCCTAGCATGGTTACCATAGAAACTGGTTACCAAATCTGCATTCCGGGTCCTGTCCTGCATTCCCACACAATCAGTGCCCATATTGTCTACCACTGCTGATCGTGAAGTGTTCCCTTTCTCGAGTCGTCTGACCATATATGACTTTGGCTCCAACTTCCAGACTACGTCTTTCTGCCTGATCCTTCAAAACCTGGTTACCATATCGTCTGACCATATATGACTTTGCCTCCAACTTCCAGACTACTGCCGCGTACACACGGTCGGACTTTCCGGCATACTTGGTCCGGCGGACCAGAGTGTGCCGGACAATCCGCCCGTGTGTAGGCGCCGGCGGACTTTTCCGCCTGACTTTTTCCCAAAAGCCCGCCGGACCTAGATTTGAAACATGTTTTAAATCTTTCTGTCGGACTCAGTTTCGGGCGGAAAGTCCGCTCCTCTGTGTGCTAGTCTGACGGAAAGCCCGCTCGTGTGTATGCTGGTCCAACGGACCAGATACAACGCGAGGGCAGGGTATTGCATTTCGCACTCCATGCAATAGGAAAAACAAATTTTCCTATTGCGGCGAGCGCGGTGCATACCAGGCCCTTAGGTCTGATATGGATTATAAAGGGGAACCCCTATGCCGAAAAAACGGCGTGGGGTCCCCCCTAAAATCCATACCAGACCCCGATCCGTGCACGCAGCCTAGCCGGTCAGGAAAGGGGGTGGGGACGAGCGAGCGCCCCCCCTCCTGAATCGTACCAGGCCGCATGCCCTCAACATGGGGGGTGGGCCCCCCCACCCCAAAGCACCTTGTCCCCATGTTGATGAGGACAAGGGCCTCTTCCCGACAACCCTGGTCGTTGGTTGTCGGGGTCTGCGGGCGGGGGGCTTATCGGAATCCGGGAGCCCCCTATAATACGAGGGCCCCCAGATCCCGGCCCCCCACCCTATGTGAATTAGTATGGGGTACATGGTACCCCTACCCATTCACCTAGGGAAAAAGTGTAAATAATAAAACACTACACAGGTTTTTAAAATATTTTATTAAACAGCTCCGGGGGGGGAGATCTTCCTTCGGCTTCGGGGGTCTTCTTCCGTCTTCGGGGGTCCCTCCGGTTCATCTTCTCCCGGGTCCGGTTGGTTCTTCTCCGCTCTCTTCTCCCGGTGTTCCAGTTCTTCGGCCGGCTCCTCTGCTGTCTTCAGGTAGCTCTCTTGCCAGCAGAGGTCCGGACTTCTGGGCTTCTCTTCTCTTCTCCAGATGTTGACACGACGCTCTCTCCGGCTGGACTGCTCTCTGAGGGCTGCGTTGTGACTTATATAGGCGGAGACCCCGCCCCTTTATGATGTCACAGTCCCTGGGCATGCTGGGACTGTGACGTTTTAGGGGGCGTGGTCAACATCACCCGGTGACCACGCCTCCTAAAACGTCACAGTCCCAGCATTTATTTATTGCATTATAGTGTAAATATGAGATCTGAGGTCTTTTTGACCCCAGATCTCATATTTAAGAGGTCCTGTCATGCTTTTTTTCTATTACAAGGGATGTTTACATTCCTTGTAATAGGAATAAAAGTGACGCATTTTTTTTTTTTTTTTTTACAGTGTAAAAATAAAAAGTAAAAGGTAAAAACAATAAGAAAAAAATTAAAAATTTTGAACCGTCCCACCGAGCTCGCGTGCAGAAGCGAACGCATATATAAACAGTGTTCAAACCACGCATGTGAGGTAGAGCGAGAGCAATAATTCTAGCCCTAGATCTCCTCTGTAACGCAAAACATGCAACTGGTAGAATTTTTTAAATATCGCCTATGGAGATTTTTAAGGGTAAAAGTTTGTTGCCATTCCACAAGCGGGCGTAATTTTGAAGCATGACATGTTGGGTATCAATTTACTCGGCGTAACATTATCTTTCACTATTATCTTTCTCAATATAAAAAAAATTGGGCTAACTTTACTGTTGTCTTATTTTTTAATTCAAAAAAGTTGATTTTTTTTTAAAAAAAGTGCGCTTGTAAGAGCGCTGCGCAAATACGGTGTGACAGAAAGTATTACAGCAACCGCCATTTTATTCTCTAGGGTGTTAGAAAAAAATGTATTATGTTTGGGGGTTCTAAGTAATTTTCTAGCAAAAACTTTTAACTTGTAAACACCAAATCTAAAAAAGAGGCCAGGTCTTAAAGTGGTTAGGTGGCCCCCCACCCTATGTGAATGAGTATGGGGTACATTGTACCCCTACCCATTCTCTAGGGGGGAAAAAAGTGTCAATAAAAAAAAAAACACTAGACAGGTTTTTAAAATAATTTATTAGGCAGCTCCGGGGGTCTTCTCCCGACTTCGGGGATCTCGTCCGACTTCCCTGCTCTCTTCTCCCACTCTCCGGTGTCTTCTCCCGCTCTCTGATTCTTCTCCCGCTCTCCGGTGTCTTCTGCCGGGCTCCTCCGCTATCTTCTTCCAGTTCTTTTACTAGCGTTGGCCCGGTTTTCTCCATCGTCTTTCTCCCTCTTCTCTTCTTCCGAGGTTGACACGATGCTCTCTCCCCCGCTGTAATGTCGTGTGCGTGGTGCACAACGATTTTAATAGGCATGGGGCGCCTTATGGCGTCATGCCCCGGGCTGTGACTATTTTATAGTCTCTCCCATCATTCTCCTCTCTTTCTGCTGTGCAGGCTGGGATTTGCAGTTCTGTCCCTTTTAAAAGTCAGTGAGCAGCTTTGTGCTGGGAATACATTGTTAATGTAAGTCTTTGGCTGCAATACCCGCTTCATGTAACATATCCATACCATTACCTAGAATTCATCTATAGCAAAAGTGGCAAAGTGTAGAAATGTGTAGAAATGACTAACTACATGTGTATGGCAGCTGTATCACAAAAAAGCTATACAGGAGGTGTGCAGTCTGGTTGTAAATGCTAATTAGCAAGGATTCCGCGTTAAACACAGTTTTGTATATGTTATATAAATGTTTTTCTAAGTAGTATTTTTGAAGAAAATACAAAAAAAATTACATTTCAGTCAAGTTCAAGGCATAATATATTGAAAATTAAATTTGGCATTGTGTCAAAGTCATTGGTTAAAGTAGTTTATCTTGAATGTTCAGCAGTTTGGTCTTTAACCATCTGGGTGGGAGGGGTTGCTGTTTGTAATAGATCATAGTCAATGATGCATTTAATAAACTTGTCTGGATTTAATTTGTTAAATTGTTGAAATGAAATAGCAAATCCAAGCATGTCGTTGTGACCGAGTATAGCATAGAATATGCTTTATATAAATTCTTTTTTTTTTAAAGCTTAACTCCAGGCATGTTTAAAAAAAAACCTGTTGAATCCCGTATAGTAGTCATTAGAAAAATGATTCAATGTGTGTTTACATAGATTTAGTGTAAGTACCCAAATCGAATGTTAGCCTCTTGCAATCGCCTGCGCAGCAGCACTTAAAAAGCAAGTGAGGGAGTCACAGCACTCTGAGCAATTAGGCTTTTCTGGATAGCTCAGTGCTGTCTGCCATCATTCTGACAGCAGGAGAGTGCACAGTGCTGTATTTGCATGCTTATTTAGCTGTAGGCTTTGTTGGGTCATGGATCTTGATGTCCTGTTTGACTGCAGTGTATGTCCAGGGCCTGGATTTGCTGTTTAACCACTTCAGCCCCGGAAGAATTTACCCCCTTCTTGACCAGTGCGTTTTTTGTGATTCGGCACTGTGTCATTTTAAATCACAATTGCGCGGTCGTGCAACGTGGCTCCCAAACAAAATTGACTTCCTTTTTTCCCCACAAATAGAGCTTTCTTTTGGTGGTATTTGATCACCTCTGCGGTTTTTTTTTGCGCTGTAAACAAAAAAATAGCTACAATTTTGAAAAAAACGCATTCTTTTTTACTTTTTGCTATAATAAATATCCCCAAAAAATATTTTAAAAAACATTTTTTTTCCTCAGTTTAGGCTGATACGTATTCTTCTACATATTTTTGGCAAAAAAAAAAAAAAATCACAATAAGCGTTTATTGATTGGTTCGCGCAAAAGTTAGAGTGTTTACAAAATAGGGGATAGTTTTATGGCATTTTTATTATTAATTTTTTTTTTTACTAGTAATGGCGGCAATCTGCGATTTTAATCGTGACTGCGACATTATGGCGTACACATCGGACATTTTTGACACATTTTTGGGACCATTGTCAATTATACAGCAATCAGTGCTATACAAATGCACTGATTCCTGTGTAAATGACACTGGCAGTGAAGGGGTTAACCACTAGGGGGCGGGGAGGGGTTAAGTATGTCCTGGGAAGTGTTACTAACTGTGGGGGAACATGCCTACGTGTGACACGTCACTGATCTCTGCTCCCGATCACAGGGAGCAGAGATCAGTGACACTGTCACTAGGCAGAATGGGGAGATGCTTGTTTACATTAGCATCTCCGCGTTCGTCCTCTCCGTGAGGTGATCGCGGGTATCACCGCGGCGATCGAGTCCGCGGGGCCCATGACCCGACTCATGGAGCTCCCAGCCGGTGCGCGCACGGTCGGCGGCGGCGGCACGCAATGGCACGGCGGCCAAATTCAAAGGAATGTACGGGTATGCCCATTTGCCCAGCCGTGCCATTCTGCCGACGTACAACGGCGTGCGCCGGTCGGGAACCGGTTAAAGCTGTCTATACACTACTAGATATTCGAACATCCAGACAAAAAAACTATTTGTATGAAAATTCTCAATACATTTGATTATTTGTATAGTTATTATTATACATTATTATTATACAGGATTTATATATCACCAACAGTTTGCGCAGCGATTTACAAACTAAGAGGGAGGGGCTGGTGAAACAAAAGGTAGTCACTGTGAGGGATGAACTGAGGAAGGAAGTAGAAGATTCGGTTGTTAGCTGGAGGAAGGATAGGCCTCCCCAAAGAGATGAGTTTTCAGGGATTGCCTGAAAGTGGACATAGTAGGAGGTAACTGGACAGATTGGAGTAGTGAGCTCCAGAGGATGGGAGAGGATCTGGAAAAGTCCTGGAGACACGCATGGGAGGAGGAGACAAGGGAGCTAGAGAGCAGAAGGTTTTGGGAGGAGCGGAGAGGACAGTTTGGGTGATATTTGGAGACAAGTTAATGATGAAGCTCGGGGCAGACTTGTAAATGGCTTTGTATGTAATTGTTAGTGTTTTGAATTTTACTTGTGCCAGTGGATGGATTGGCAGAGAGGAGTGGCAGACACTGAACGGTTGGTAAGGTAGATGAGTCTGGCAGCGGCATTCACGAAAGACTGAAGAGGGGATAGCTTGCAGGGAGGTAGGTGAATGAGGAGGGAGCTACAATTGATGACTTAATCAATATCATTTGAAAAAACATAAAATTGGCTTTTAATGTTTGATTTTGGAATGAATAGATTTTCCCCAAACAAAAGTCACAAACGTTGTTAGAAATTCTTAAGAAATTTTTTCGCTCCTGATCCTTTGAATTTTATTGTCACTGCAGTTGCAAATGAATATTGATTTGATCCCACTAACGAATAGAAAATTGAACGAGCATTCATAAAATGAAAGATTTGGAATGAAATTCTACTAGTTTATGGCCAGTTTAACAAGTGTGTCTGGATCACAAAACTGTCTGGGCTGAATTCCAGATTTTCTGACAGGTAAAACAGTTCAATTATACAGTCTAAGTATTTTTACTGAGGAGGATAATCTTCAGTGTGGATGATAATTAAGATGTGAATTTCTCAAGATTGGTATAAGGAGTAATTCGAAAGACAGCTAAAATTCGGATCTTGGCAAACTTTTTTTGTCTGTCAGTAATTCCACTGGTGGAATCTCTTTAGTGACTTTCCCTAGCCTAAACACAGACTGTAGCCATTATATTATTTAGTTTTATGGAGAAGGCAACAGGGGAATCCCAAAGTTGGTGTGACAAGGAGACCTTACCAAGAGAGTACCCAAAGGTGAGAGGATGACAAAGCACCAGACTCTTTATACCAAATAAAAGTTTTGAAACCAACCTGTTTTATTAATTATAAATTAAGAAAGTGTCTGCCATGAAAAAGCATTTACCAGAAGAAACTCAAACTGTTTTGATGTACTTTGGTCTACTTATAATATATTTTGTATACATTGCACATTATAGATGGTTCTGGTCATTTTACACCATCTCACTATAGCTGGATCTAATATTGAATGTATCTTTAACGGGCTAAAGCTGTTTTTTAAGGGATGAAATCTTTTTGAGCAGCCACCTAATTAATTGTTTTATGGTGATTAAATTGTGTTTTTATGAAAATTGTTTTTTAATGATGTTTCTATTAAACTGTGTTTTCAATTATGTTTATGTGTGTAATAACTCTGTGTTTATTGTCAGATGATTTAAATGTATTTATTTTTAAAGTTCTATTTCACCTTTCAAACAGGCTGAATGTACATCACACTGCATAACAGTTCATAGGCACCCCAAAATCCTTACTGTCACAGACTACAAACCTACGGTATGTCATGGAAAGCTTATCTTGGTTTTTTTTATGCAGCGCTTAATAGGAACTTTGGGGGAATAATGAAAGCATTTTAAAGGAAGAAGTGAAAAAGAAACTGGGCCAGGTTCTGCACATAATTAACAAAGGGAATGTAGCAGTCTTCAGTATAAAAAACTGCCATAGATCCTGTTCATGTTGGACCTGGCACACAGGATGTGAAATGTATGCCAGGAACCTGACATTAAACTTTTCACTGAAAGGACAAAGCCTGCATATAGACAGGGAAAGCTCCTTTCCCTGCCTATATGCCTGGCTGTTAACCCTGACAAATGCAGGGTTAACAGCCTCCCTCCTCCCTCTTGAGCAGACAGAGGGGGCAGGCAAAGAGAGCCTAAGCAAGCATGTAGGCAGGTGCAGTCTATTTTCTCCACAGCAAGTGGCTTTCAACCTCAGCAGCAGTGTAGAGGGAGAGGGGAAGTCAGGAGGAACATGATTGGTTTCCTAGGTCACTGGGACAGCAATCCAGTTTTATGCTGGGAGACCATGTGACTCTGGTTGTCATCTTGGGTCAGGCAAAGTCTATTTAAGACTCTGGCTCCTGGGTTTGGCGCGCATTTAGTGTGTGTATAAAGTAGGGACAGGTCACCCATCTGTCAGGGACAGTATTAGTGGCAGGGAAAGGTTCCAGATGAGTAGGGAAAGCTTAGGGATCTATTGGGAAAACCTCCCCACTTGGGCTTGGACTGGCCAGGCTGCATTCCGCCACTCAAGGCAGACTTTGTCAACTCAGCTAAGACCTGCTCTGCTACACATTGATGTCATCCCTGACCAGTGGCATCGCTAGGGGGGTGCGGGGGGTGCGGTCCGCACCCAGGTGACACCATACCGACTCTCCCGAGGGTGAGGAAAGCCCTGGCTTTTTTTTTCAGCTGTCCCAGCCGGAACATCTTCAGTGCCACAGCCACGCTGCCCTGGTCTGTGTCCTTCTTCCACCTCCTACTTCCCTGCTGCTGAGCCTGTCACATGTGTGTCACTATCTCCACCCGGCGCGGCTGCACACTGTTCTCTCCTCTCCAGCTGCCACCCGGGACGGGTGAACTACAGTTTACCTCCCACCCTGCTCTGGCCCTAAGCTGGTGCTGTAACGGGCGGGAGGGGTGTGTCAGCTTGCGTTAAAAAGGGTGTCTGCTGCTGGCCCAAGCCCGAGATGAGGTGTGAGGGGGGGTATTGCCATGGTTTCGGCAAGCCACTCAGTTACATCTGAGAACTAGTGTGGGGCTTGGAGGAGTGTATATGTCTAGCGCCCTGTGCTGGTCTGAACCAAGGGTGGTGACTGGGGCTAGGACACAGGTATATATATATATATATATATATATATATATATATATATATATATATATGTATATGTATATATATATATATATATATATACTCACAAAAGTGAGTACACCCCTCACATTTTTGTAAATATTTTATTATATCTTTTCATGTGACAACACTGAAGAAATTACATTTTGCTACAATGTAAAGTACAGGCATAGCCCACTTTTAAGTACACAATGGGGTTTATTTACTAAAGCTGGAAAGTGCAAAATCAGGCTCACTTCTGCATAGAAACCAATGAGCTTCCAGGTTTTATTACCAAAGCTTAATTGAACAAGCCGAGGTTAGAAACTCATTGGTTTCTATGCAGAAGTGAGCTTGATTTTGCACTTTCCAGCTTTAGTGGGGTATGCCTGTAGTGAGAGTACAGCTTGTATAACAGTGTAAATTTGCTGTCCCCTCAAAATAACTCAACACACAGCCATTATTGTCTAAACTTCTGGCAACAAAAGTGAGTACACCCTAAGTGAAAATGTCCAAATTGGGCCCATTTAGCCATATTCTCTCCTCAGTGTCATGTGACTCGTTAGTGTTACAAGGTCTCAGGTGTGAATGGGGAGAAGGTGTTTTAAATTTGGTGTTATCACTCTTATACTGGTCACTGGGAGTTCAACATGGCACTTCATGGCAAAGAACTCTCTGAGAATCTGAAAAAAGAATTGTTGCTCTACATAAAGATGGCCTAGGTTATAAGAACATTGCCAAGACCCTGAAACTGAGCTGCAGCATGGTGGCCAAGACCATACAGCAGTTTAACAGGACAGGGTCCATTCAGAACAGGCCTCGCCAGGGTCGACCAAAGAAGTTGAGTGCACGTGCTCAGCATCATATCCAGAGGTTGTCTTTGGGAAATAGATGTATAAGTGCTGCCAGCAATGCTGCAGAGGTTGAAGGGGTGGGGGGTCAGCCTGTCAGTGCTCAGATCATACGCCGCACACTGCATCAAATTGGTTTACATGGCTGTCGTCCCAGAAGGAAGCCTCTTCTAAAGATGATGCACAAGAAAGCCCGCAAACAGTTTGCTGAAGACAAGCTGACTAATGACATGGATTACTGGAACCATGTTATGTGGTCTGATGAGACCAAGATAAATGTATTTGGTTCAGATGGTGTCAAGGGTGTGTGGCGGCAACCAGGTGAGGAGTACAAAGACAAGTGTGTCTTGCCTACAGTCAAGCATGGTGGTGGGAGTGTCATGGTCTGGGGCTGCATGAGTGCTGCCGGCACTGGGGAGCTACAGTTCATTGAGGGAACCATGAATGCCAAAATGTACTGTGACATACTGAAGCAGAGCATGATCCCCTCCCTTTAAGGACTGGGCCGCAGGGCAGTATTCCAACATGATAACGACCCCAAACACACCTCCAAGACCACCACTGCCTTGCTAAAGAAGCTGAGGGTAAAGGTGATGGACTGGCCAAGCATGTGTCCAGATCTAAACCCTATTAAGCATCTGTGGGGCATCCTCAAACAGAAGGTGGAAAAGGACTCCAGTGACAACCTGTGAAGCTCTGGTGAACTCCATGCCCAAGAGGGTTAATGCAGTCCTGGAAAATAATGGTGGCCACACAAAATATTGACACTTTGGGCCCGATTTGGACATTTTCACTTAGGTGATACAGCTTAGAGAAGTACAGCGATAATATATTTTTTCGGACCCAGTTGGTTGTGGAATACTGCTATCATGTTATAGGAGAATGGAGACCTCTCAGCTAGCTGTTGGGTGCATACATAAAGTAGATAGAGCTATAGTGATTATTTTATTAATTGTGCCTTGATGGGTGTTAAAGGTTCCTCAGTAGAATAATTACAATACCGATTTTTGGGGATATATCTTCAGGACCACCATTCTCTTGCTTTGTCAGGAAAATAATATCTTAAATTGGTAAGTTGAAACATAATACAGCCTATCTATGTAGCCGCCCCCTTTTTTGTTCTAGTGTAGTTATCATATCATAGTTAATATTTCTTTGTCATATGTGATCTACCATTTCATGTGTCTAATACTATGTTTATTCCTCGTGGTGCACCACATATATTACTGTTATTGTTACTCTTCCCTGTTTTCCCCCACCCATCCCAGTTTTGCCAGGGCATTCGCTCTCAGGCTTGAGAGCTCAAATTATTTTTTCTGCAAACCCCTAGACGTAGTTTTGTAGGCAGGGGGAGGATGTAGCACCCTGGCGTTTAGACAGGGTTGCTCCTAAATTTACCTGCCAGGTATAGCTATCTGGGTCCATTGTTAGGGATCAATTGATTCACTCTAATGCCCCGAACACACGGTCGGATTTTCCGACGGAAAATGTGCGATTGGAGCGTGTTGTCGGAAATTCCGACCGTGTGTGGGCTCCATCAAACTTTTTCCATCGGATTTTCCGACACACAAAGTTTGAGAGCAGGCTATAAAATTTTCCGACAACAAAATCCGATGTCGGAAATTCCGATTGTGTGTACACAAATCCGACGCATGCTCAGAATAAATTAAGAGATGAAAGCTATTCGCTACTGCCCCGTTTATAGTCCTGACATTCGTGTTTTACGTCACCGTGTTCAGAACGATCGGATTTTCTGACAACTTTGTGTGACCGTGTGTATGCGAGACAAGTTTGAGCCAACATCCGTCGGAAAAAATCCATGGATTTTGTTGTCTGAATGTCCGATCAATGTCTGACCGTGTGTACAGGGCATTAGACTCCTGGTCTGAACTGCCACTGTAATGTATAGTTTGATTGATGGGCCAGAAGACTGGGTGGATGGAGTCAGAAACCTATATGTGGCACAATTTTGTCACACTCATGCCAACAGTCTGTTAGCGTTCGGAATGGATCGAGCACTTTCGTCATGCTGCAATGTTTAAAATTGTTAAAAAATTGCGCACTCTCTTCTTCTTTATATTGTGAGAAGAATGAAGTCATTTTGCTGCTCATATTCACACAGACTTCTCACAAACCTCTTTCTTTATTATTTATCGTGATTCCCTCAATATATTTTGATTTGTCACATCTGACCAAATTTGTTTTTGTTGTTTTATTTTTGTTTTGTATTTTTTTCAAGGCTGTTTTTTTTTTCTTTTTTTGTATTTTTTTCAAGGCTGTTTTGTTTTTTGTTTTTTGGGTTTGTATTTGTTTCAAGGCTGATTTTTTTTTTATTTTTTATTGGTTTGACTCCATAATATTTTTGTGTGTGTTTTGTGTGTCAAGTTACCACAACACCATTGGTATCTTGTATTATTTAATCCCAAGGAGATTGCTTGGTGTTGGTGTCCCTTGTTAATTTCACATTGTATTTTTGAAATGTACCTGAATCCTCACAAACAAACTGTCCTTTTTGAAGGAAAACACACATAGACAAGTATAATTGAACCAAAAATTCCTTTATTAAGGGCTCAGAACCAAACAAAGAGGGAGGTAACGCTGGATAAACATAAATTGGCAAAGCCTTTGACCCCCAGGGCAGACATCAATTATTTTCCAGCAAAATTGGTGGCCTGAGGAGTCCTTATCTAAGGGAGTGCAGTCTGGTCCAGAAGTCCCAGAGATCCAGAAAGCAGCAGATGACACCTGTGTCCCCAGGCTGTGGTACTACAAGAGCCTGCATATTTTGCCAGACCAGACTGAACCCAGGGTCATCACTCTCTGGTCTTCCTTCCACGCTTCCTTCCCGGCTGTGGCTCTGGTCTTGGAGATGTGGCAGGAGGAGGAGTAGGACCTGGAGGAGGAGGAGGAGGAGTAGGACCTGGAGGAGGAGGAGGAGGAGGAGGAGGACTATGTTTGAGGTCACAAATGTGGGTAGCACATGTTATGTGGCCCCTCAACCCCTTATCGAGAGCTTCTAATATTAAGGACTCACACAGGAGTCATTGGCCCTCCTCCATCTGCATCATTTTGCATGCAGTTATGCCAGCAAAGTCCTCCTCCACACTGTGGGGTGTTCTGAGGGCCTCAGTAGCCTTCCAAAAGAGGCCTATGGCAGCCTCCTCCAGGTTACTCCTCTTCCTGCCACTTTTTCTTTGAAGGTGGAGAGGAGGGGCCTGGGTATCAGGCAGCCTGCTTGGCCCGGCCACCTCCTGGCTAAGACTTCCCTGTGTATGAAAAAGGGATATGGTTTTAGTTTTTGCTTCATCAATCATAATCATAAATTAGCAATCCAAACTAACATCTGTTTAACATCATTGATTGGACAACCAAAAATATTTAGATGAATGCTATACCTGGCTTAAGCTGGGCTCCTCCACATGTTGCTGCCTGGAAGGCCCAGGTTGGGCGTCAGAAGCCTCAGCTGGGGGGGAAGGAAGCGTGGAAGGAAGACTGGAGAATGCTGGCCTGGGTTCAGTCTGGCCTGCCAGAAAATGCAGTCTGTCATAGTACCACAGCCTGGGTACATAAACGTCATCTGCAGCTCCTGATCTCTGGGAATCCTGGACTTTCTTGTGCTCCCTTAGATAAGTGCTCCTCAGGCCACCAATTAGGATCTTCAAATAGGTGATGTCTGCCGTGGGGATCACCGTCTTCATAAATTCCAACAAGCTATCCAGCGCTGCCTTCCTCTTTGTATGGTTCTTATATTCGGGGTGGTTTATCTGCCACAGACAGGGCAGCTCCCTGAACATATCAATGAAGATTGGCATAAAGTCCTTATCTTTCAAAATATCCATTTTCACTGCAAGACACAGCACAAGACAAACACTAATGTCAGCCTAAAGTCTTCTAAACTTGTGCAAATACAGGCCTCAATCTAGAAGCAGTATAGGCCCAATGTTAAATCTTACCTTCGCAATCACGATCGGCGCCTCCGTTACTCCTTCCTCCGCTCACAGATTGTACGTACAGGGGGTCCCCTAGTTACAAACATCCGACTTACAAACGTCTCCTACTTACAAACGGAGGGAGACAACAGGAAGTGAGAGGAAATCTACCCCTAGGAAGGGAAATTCACTCCTGTAAGAGTTATTATGGGGAAAAGGTACTTCCACTGATGCTTTATCACCAAGGCTTGTTTCCACAACAACCCAAAATTTCCAAAATACAATTGTCATTGGGACAGAAAGTGAGGTGAAATCTTCTGAAGAGGTGCACAGACAGCAGAACAAATGTTACAGGGGTGATAACCCTTCCCTATGCTATCCAAAAAGCTTAAAAATATTTTTTTTGGCTGGAGCTACACTTAAAAAATGTACCTGTTCCAACTTACAAACAGATTCAACTTAAGAACAAACCTACAGTCCCTAACTTGTTTGTAACCCGGGGACCCCCTGTACTACGCACGCGTGTTATGCTTTATAGACACTGCGCATGCGTGAAACTCCGCCCGCCCCTGATGTTCTTTCTAGTCTATTCCCCACCCCTTCTTGTTCGCTGCAGTGGGGGAAGAGCACATGGCGGAGACACAGCAGATGTCAGATAATTACACCAATGAGGAGGAGGAAAGCCCAGATGCAGAAACGTCCTGATCCAGAAGGAGACGATTTAAGGCCTCAAATATGTCCTTTGAGGAGATGTTGGAGATGGTGGACATCCTGAAGAGGGCCGACTATGACGGGAAGTATGGACCTTACCCCAACCCCAATGTCAGAAAGGCCAAGATCATGGCAAAAGTGGTCAAGAGTCTGCACCGGAATTTCGGGGTACGACGATCGAAAGATCAGCTCAGGAAACGGTGGTCGGACCTAAAATTAAGAGAGCACAAGCAG
The DNA here is from genome assembly GCA_037952925.1 of Lithobates clamitans. Classification (NCBI taxonomy): domain Eukaryota; kingdom Metazoa; phylum Chordata; class Amphibia; order Anura; family Ranidae; genus Lithobates; species Lithobates clamitans. Next base: position 2,690,277 of record JBBGZY010000448.1, read on the forward strand.
TACAGAAAGATCTGGAGAGTGCTGCAAAAAAGTAAGTAGTTGTCCTGTGTTCCTTTTCTTTATGTTTATTACGTTCATGCTGCTCCATGTGCTTTTCTTAACTGTTATCCAGTTTAAAATGGCAACTTTCCTGTTCATGGGCACATTATTCGTTCGTATAAAACATTGTTTGTTCGTCCTAGAAAACACCATTGTTTTGGCCATATGCATTTGCCCACATTTTTTATGGCCTACTTGTCTGAAAATAATTTGGTTGTGTAGATGAGTTTGTAACTTGAAAGAAATGCAAACTAGATTCTGTGTAAGGAGAGGACACTCAGCAGCTGTTTACACATCTGGACGCTGTAGCACTAGTGTGGGACACAAGAACACCCTTTTTATTAGGGGGCCCACACAGTTGCTCCAGTGTATACTATAGGGGTGTCTCCATCTGTGAAGCTTGTACAAAACAGATAAAGTATTGAAGCTTGACAAAGGACAATAAAAATTCTACATCTTGGAACTCTGCCAAAATAGACAATTGTACCCCACTTCCAAGCAATGTTTCATATTCCTATTTTTGACATCAAATATCTGTGTGCTAAGTATACCTATTTTTTATTACATAAGGGAGAAAAGATTCAGAGGACACCCCTCATCCAAGGAGACCACAGACCCCCCACCTCTGGAAGAAGGGGAAATCCCAAGCCAAGCAGAGCAGGAGGAGGAAGACGTGGTGGAAATTGGCACCACAACAGGTGAGTGTCTGCGATCACAGGCTCAGGTAAGAGATGGATGCCGGCATATTTATAATACATGGTGAGTTTTTGTTTCTATCTTTTTAGGTGATCGTGATGTTGTGGATCCAGGGCATTTCACCTCGGAAAGTGCACAGATCCTGATTGGGGAGATCATGGGGTGTAATAGGGACTTGGAAAACATCCTGAAAAACATCAATGATGTTCAACAAAAATGAAGAACATCATTGATGTTTTAGGGAGAGTTTAAAACCCCTCCAAATCCCTTGGGTTTTTTGTGTGCTAAAAATTTTAACCATTTTTTGACATATTTGTGAACAGCCAAATTTTGAAGATGCACACAGTGTGTCAACATGTGCTATCTGCCATCACAGGAGATCAATGGACGCGTTTTGGGGGAGCAACCCCTTCCTCAATAATAAAGTAGCTGTGAGGAAGGGGTAGCACCCCAAAAACACGTCCCTTGATCCCCCATGATGGCAGCTAGCACATGTTGACATTCGGCAATTTGTGTGCATCTTCAAAATTTGGCTTTTCCTGACTTCACCCCATCTGAATGCAATATCAAACACAGTTTGTAAATACTCATGTCTGATATTGCCTTCAAGTTCTACCAAATGTGAACTTTGTAAGTTCAAGATTTGTGTCTTTATTGTTGGTTTTAAACATGCCTGTTTTATCTTAAATGGACATTTCTACTTTTTCTAATGTGACCCCAAAAATTGTTATACAACAAACATGTTGGTATGTTTTTAAAACCTTTTCTAAATGCACATGTGATTGTGCTGGTATTAAAAAGATTGTTAATCAAGAATATGTGGATTATTGTCTCAACGCTCCAACACTTTTGTGGTGCTCTAATTGGTGGTTTCTGTGACAATGGGTGTTATTTCCTAAGGGCAAATCCACTTTGCACTACAAGTGCAGTTTCAAGTGCACTTGTAGTGCAAAGTGTCTTTGCCTTTAGTAAATAACACCCAACAGTGCTTTGTAAGGTTACACAATCACACCATTTTCAGGACTCACCACATTTCTGTCAGGGTCAGCTAAAAGAAACACAAGCAGTAAATGTCACCAAAGATTTGAGTAGTTTTTTTTTATTATTTGAAAAAGGTTTCAGACATTGTCTGGCATATTGATAGCCCCTACCTGTAAAGTATTCAAGGTATCTTAGCCGGACATCACAGGCACTCAGGGGGGGGGCAAGCCAGGATGGCCACTTTCAAGCGCCGTCAGGGTTGTTTCATTTAGAATTCCGGCCTCAGGCCCAACTGAGCCAGCATAGTTGGCAGAATGCTGCCGTAAAAAGTTGTGTAGAACACAGAACGCCAGGATAATATGATTCAGTTTATACTCTGCCATGTGTATGGGTGTAAGAAAGAGGCGGAACCGGCTGGCCATGATTCCAAACGTATTCTCCACCACTCTTCTGGCTCTGGCCAGCCGGTAATTAAAAACCCTCTGGTCCAGGGTGAGGGTCCTCATCGGGAATGGCCGCATAAGATGGTCCCCCAGCGCAAACGCTTCATCTGCAACGAAGACAAATGGGAGTCCTTCCACATTGTCTTCTGGAGGTGGCAAGTCCAAACTGCCATTCTGGAGACGCCTGTAGAACTCCGTCTGGGCGATGACTCCACCATCAGGCATCTGGCCATTCTTCCCCACGTCCACATACAGGAACTCGTAAGTAGCCGACACCACTGCCAACATCACAATACTATTGAACCCCTTGTAATTATAATAGTATGACCCCGAGTTGGGTGGTGGGATGATGTGGACGTGTTTCCCATCAATTGCCCCTCCGCAGTTAGGAAAGTCCCACCGCTGGGCAAAGTGGGAGGCCACAGTCTGCCATTCCTGTGGCGTGGAAGGAAACTGTGGAGTCAAACAACAAAAAAAATTAATAATTTTGCACATAAACAGGGAAAGCAGATTAGACACAAACATTCTTGGCCAACATCAAGATAACATTTATTTGAGGGAGTTTTTAAAGACCAAAGTATAAGGTTCACCTTATAGATTCCGCCCCCCCCCCCCCTCTCATGGACCATTTTTAACATTTTAGGGGGGGGAGCTCTTGGACAGGTAACCCTCTCCACTTCATTGAGAGATGAATGCCTAAATAATGGGTATTACTTTGTCATAATATAAAGATATAAATACACATTGTACACATTTGAGCACATTTGGAAATTCTACTATTACCTATCAAGATAATAATAGTATACCAAAACTTTAAACAGTACCATTTGAAAGTATATAGGCAGGCCCTTGCACTACATGCTTTGGGGAATTCATCCATACATCTGACCACAAAAGAGATGGGTATAGTGTGTATGGGTTTGGCAAAGTCAGCAGATAGATGATTGAGGATAGATAGAGAATTGGTATCAGCTGACTTAGCAGTTGGGGGGAGGGAATTTAAAGCACAAATCACATTTTAAAACATTTTAGGGGGTGTTTGGGTAAAGCACTACTATGGAGCTGATAAAATACATTATTAAGTGAATACACGAGGTGAATATAGGGCCAGGAGATCATGCTGGGGAGGTAAGTGAAGGCAAATATGTATTATTATATGTATTAAATATGAGAAAAAAAAATTACATGAAAATCCAGCATGCATGAGAACAAAGGGGACATTCACAGCATATTCCAATCATGGTAATTTGGGAATGAGGAAAGAAATACAATATATTATCATACATTAAATACAATAAAATGTGATGTTAAAGGATAAATCTTACCTTAATATACTCCTTCTGCAGAACCTGGATGATGGCAGAACAGGTTTCTGGGATAATGATCCCCAGAGCCTGGGGGGAGATGCCTGTCGAGAACTTGAGGTCCTGCAGGCTTCTCCCCGTCGCCAAGTACCGCAGGGTGGTGATGAGCCTCTGCTCCGGAGTGATGGCTTGCCTCATGCAGGTATCCTGCCTGCTGATATAGGGGGTCAGCAAAGCCAACAAACAGTGAAATACAGGGTCCGTCATCCGGAGAAAGTTCCTGAAATCATCAGGATTATTCTCACGGATCTCACGAAGCAAAGGCATATGACAGAACTGATCATGCTGAAGCAACCAATTCTTGGTCCATGAACTCCTCCCCACCCTGTTCATGGACTGGACTTGTGTCAAGGTAAGGACCCCAACACCAAGCCCCCGCACAGCACGAACTCTACGAGGAGTACGTATACGCAACATGGCTAGAAAACGGTCGGCTGCCGAGAATGAAGTAACAGAACGCACTGAAGAACAGCAAGGCCTGTGAAGAGCGACCTGAAAAACAGTAACGAACAAACAAGAACACAATGAAAAGAGTCACGCGTAACTCGCTGCACGCACTGAAGAGCAGATACAAACCCACAAGCACAAACTGAACAGCAGAAAACGATTTGAAAACCACGAGTCTGAAAAAGCGCGAATTGTCTCTCACCAAACTTTTACTAACACAAGATTAGCAAAAAGAGCCCAAAGGGTGCCGCGCTTGGTTCTGGACTGGCCTTTTATAGCCTCGTCGTACGTGGTGTACGTCACCGCGTTCTTGGCAATCGGAAATTCCGACAACTTTGTGTGACCGTGTGTACGCAAAACAAGTTTGAGCCAACATTCATCAGAAAAAATCCATGGATTTTGTTGTGGGAATGTCCGATCAATGTCCGATCGTGTGTACGGGGCATTAGTCTGTAATTGCTGCGCTTCTCTCTTTTGCCGCCAGGTGGCCGGGTACCTGATGGCATTAGATACGAGAAGGGCAATGCAAGGTCAGATTATGGGTATATGGGGTATCCCAGCCAATGGGTAAGGGTTTTCTTACATCCCTTGGCCAGCTGGGAGATCCAATAAATTTGGGTGGAGTCAGCTGATTAGTGTTCTGTGCCACCTGGATGGCTGTCTGGGTGGACGTGTGTTGTATTGCCCAGGCTGCTAGGCCAGAGTTTTGGCCTATCCCGGGCACATCTGGCTGCTAGGCTGTCTGAGGGCCTATCCAGAAGCAAGAGCGCAGGGTTGGGATTGCGGTTTGCAGTCCAAGCAGAATTGACGGTTCTGCCCGCCGGAGAGTGTGTCGTGGTCGGAGGTAGGGACCGAGCAAACCAGTGTTGTGAAGCTTTAGGAGTATCTTGAGTGCCAAGCTGGGAACCCAGCAGAGAAGCGGGGGTGACACTTGAGAAAGATACTACAGTAAAGATTGGAGGAGCTGACAGGATTCAGCGGCAGTGAAACATCTAGTCTAGTGAGAGAGACTGGGAGCTCAGTGGGCTGAAGAACTATAAGAAGTGATTGTAGTGGAAGTGAAGGAACTGTTATACTTTGTGTTAGAAACTGTTAAATACTGTTGCCATAGGAGACAGCATTCCTACACATGCAGATGTGGCGTCTTCCTGGAGGCCTTTCCCTGCATGGCTGTCCTCCTGTTGAAGTCTCGGAGTCTGCCAATTAACATTGCAACAACCTAAGGGTGTCCTGGTCCTAAAACTCTCTCCCAAAGTTCTGCTAAAAGAAATAAAAAACCCTTTGCATTCAAGAAGTGTCTGGCGCCCAATGAATCTACCTTACATTACACCCACTATGCCTTACAACCCACCACATACAGAAGGATGTCAACTATCTCTGGCCCTGGAGGTCCTCATTAGGCTGAAGGAGGCCGAGGACCTTACTACATTTATAAAGGGCTGTACCCCCCACTCCCGGCTCTGATGGCTGTACATGACTCTTGGAAACCTAATAAAACTTTTTTTTTCTTATTTTTTTAAATGCATCTGATGGAGAATCATGGCATCTCTGTGTTCAGACTCTGAGTTATGAGAGCCCTACACAATGTTGTAATTAAACCCTCACTGTTTCGGTCTATTTGACCATGTGAAACGCTTTATCGTCATGCACCTGCTAATGGTTTTTTTTCCAGTACAGGCTTGCTTTATGCAGTCTAGAGGACAGTCATTATAAAAGACAAGGCTACGTGAGAAAAGAGGCTCTTGTGAAATCAAGAAATTAGCCCAAGGTTCATAGTGCAGTGGAGAATAGAAACACCTGATTAGGTATTGCCAAGTTAATGTTTACCAAATCTTTTAGGCTAATATTCACATAAAGTATGTTAGTGGGACATTTAGATGAAGGGATTTATAAATGTCCCATGTTCCAATATTTACTGCACGGATTAAATTACTGTGTTGGGTTAATTATTGTTATTACTATACAACATTTATGTAGTGCCATCAGTTTATGCAACGCTTTACAAAATAAAGGTAGATGGTACAATTACAATACAATTCAAGACTAAAGGGTTAGGAGTGTTCTGCTCATGAGGGATTACAGTCTAAAAAGGGAGAGGCAAGTGATACAAAAGTTAATAACTGTGATAGATGAGTTGATGGCGTAAGTAGAAGTCCGGTTTTTAGGTAGAGGTATGATAGGCTGTATGGTTGAGTTTTCAAGGATTGCCTAAAAGCAGACAGATTGCAAGATGTAAGCCTTTACCACCACTTGCTGACTGCCTAACTGGGAAAATACGTCATTATTCTGACGTTAAATACTGGGGTTATGGCTGCAGCTCAATGCCGTAACCCTGGTACTTTCTTAGGCGCCGGTCTTTCAGATAAAAGTGATCCCTGCGAAGGGGGGGGGGGGGTAAAGGAAGAATAGAAAGCCAACCTATGTAAAGGGGGAGTGCCACATCCAGTAATTAAACCAAAAAATGCAGAAAATTCCCCTAAGTGGACTTTTGGGGCACTCAACATAGTAAAGCAGTATGCAGAGGTGTATAAAATTACATAAATTGTTTTAAAGGTACATTAAAAACAATTGCAATGAGACATTAATTAATCTGTACAATACATATATATTGCTATAAAAAGCATATAGTGAGTTCTCCTTACACCCAACGCGTTTCGGTATGTGTGTCTAGTCCTTCTTCAGGGGTGTGGAGAATTGGGAAAGATTCATATATAGTTGGTTGATAGAGTGGTTTGACAATGTTTCGTTGATTCACATAAAAAGCTTGCAATTAGAGTAGCATCAAGTTTAAGGCTGGTGGGGAGGCTGTCTTGGAGTCAGAAAAAGCGGGTCTTGACAAGGTATGTGCAAAGGGGAGTGGATATAAATATCCTGGGGAAAGGGGGGGAATCCCTCATGCACTCCATGGCAACGGTTTGGCCAAGGGAATATACTGAGGCAAAAAGTAATCCCTGTATTGGAGGAGGAATAGAGAGATCAGCCGCACAGCCCAAATCCAGCAAAGTAATGCCTCAGGCACTATATACCCTGCACCGTATTATATATACTACACTGAGGGCACTATATACTCTGAACTGCAGTATATAATATATATATATATTATATACTGCAGTTCAGAGTATATAGTGCCCGCAGTGTAGTATACTATAATACGTATATATACTAGTCTGACTGTGTGTATATATACAGTTGCAATAAAAAGTATGTGAACCCTTTTGGAATGATATGGATTTCTGCACAAATTGGTCATAAAATGTGATCTGATCTTCATCTAAGTCACAACAATAGACAATCTCAGTCTGCTTAAACTAATAACACACAAAGAATTAAATGTTACCATGTTTTTATTGAACACACCAGGTAAACATTCACAGTGCAGGTGGAAAAAGTATGTATACTTATGAGATCTCCAAGAGCTAATTGGAGTGAAGTGTCAGCCAATTGGAGTCCAATCAATGAGATGAGATTGGAGGTGTTGGTTACAGCTGCCCTGCCCTATAAAAAACACACACCAGTTCTGGGTTTGCTTTTCACAAGAAGCATTGCCTGATGTGAACGATGCCATACACAAAAGAGCTCTCAGAAGACCTACGATTAAGAATTGTTGACTTGCATAAAGCTGGAAAGGGTTATAAAAATATCTCCAAAAGCCTTAATGTTCATCAGTCCACGGTAATACAAATTGTCTATAAATGGAGAAAGTTCAGCACTGCTGCTACTCTCCCTAGGAGTGAGTGCTCTGTAAAGATGACTGCAAGAGCACAGCGCAGACTGCTCAATGAGGTGAAGAAGAATCCTAGAGTGTCAGCTAAAAACTTACAAAAGTCTCTGGCACATATTAACATCCCTGTTAGCGAATCTACGATACGTAAAACACTAAACAAGAATGGATTTAATGGGAGGGTACCACAGAGGAAGCCACTGCTGTCCAAAAAAAACATTGCTGCACGTTTACAGTTTGTACAAGAGCACCTGGATGTTCCACAGCAGTACTGACAAAATATTCTGTGGACAGATGAAGCCAAAGTTGAGTTGTTTGGAAGAAACACACAACACTATGTGTGGAGAAAAAGAGGCACAGCACACCAATATCAAAACCTCATCCCAACTGTGAAGTATGGTGGTGGGGGCATCATGGTTTGGGGCAGCTTTGCTGCATCAGGGCCTGGACGGATTGCTATCATCGAAGGAAAAATGAATTCCCAAGTTTATCAAGATATTTTGCAGGAAAACTTAAGGCCATCTGTCCACCAGCTGAAGCTCAACAGAAGATGGGTGTTGCAACAGGACAACGACCCAAAGCATAGAAGTAAATCAACAACAGATTGGCTTAAACAGAAGAAAATATGCCTTCTGGAGTGGCCCAGTCAGAGTCCTGACTTCAACCCGATTGAGATGCTGTGGCATGACCTCAAGAAAGCGATTCACACCAGACATCCCAAGAATATTGCTGAACCGAAACAGTTCTGTAAAGAGGAATGGTCAAGAATTACTCCTGACCGTTGTGCACGTCTGATCTGCAAATACAGGAAACGTTTGGTTGAAGTTATTGCTGCCAAAGGAGGTTCAACCAGTTATCAAATCCAAGGGTTCACATACTTTTTCCACCTGCACTGTGAATGTTTACATGGTGTGTTCAATAAAAACATGGTAACATTTAATTCTTTGTGTGTTATTAGTTTAGGCAGACTGTGATTGTCCATTGTTGTGACTTAGATGAATATCAGATCACACTGTATGACCAATTTGTGCAGAAATCCATATCATTCCAAAAGGGTTAACATATATATATATATATATATATCAAATACACTGCCACTAACTAACTAACTAACTAACCTGCATGCCTAATTTAGCTCAATCTCTCCATCTTCGTCCACTATAACACACTATATGGGCACTGTGTAAGTAGCCTTTTATAGTGTGGGGTGTGGACTTAGTCCCCCTGGGCCATGATTGGCCAAAGGCACACTGCCTTTGGCCGATCATGGCTCTCGCTGAGAAGCGTGATTGGCCAAAGCATGCAGGTCAGGTATATGGTTTGGCCAATCAGCATACAGCAATGCACTGTGGTCTTGCAGTGCTTTAACAGGTGCTCGAATTTGCCGCGAACGCCCCAAAAATTCACTGTTTGGCGAACGGGCGAACACACGATGTTCGAGTTGAACTTATGTTCGACTCGAACTCGAAGCTCATCCCTATTCTTGAGCATGCGCACTGCGGGTGACACAGCAGCCGCGCCTTATAGGGTGTACAAGGGGAGGGTCCGATGCAGATATTCAGTAATGGCACAGGAGAGACATTTGTAACGCCTGAATGTTTCTGGATCATAAACATTGATAATGGGCAATAATTAATAAGATTATCAAACCAGATACAAGATAAACAACATGTGATGTAACCACATATAAAATTATAAACATTAAAAACATTTTTTACCACATGATTGTCAGGCAGTTGTCATGGAGCTGCTCAGTGGTAAAAAATTGTTTGTTATTATTAAAAAAACACACCTGCATATGCGGCAGTGAATGTGGATATTTGCTCAAAGGTGAAATAACAACGAAGGGGAAAGGGGGGTGGGGGACAGGAAAGGGAAAAGAAATATATGTGGGGAAGGTCATGGGGGGGGGGGGGGCATTATTCATTTGTAATAGCCTATGGAAGTAATTATTATCAAATTGAAAACCAGTATACATCAAGTAAAAGTACCATCATCCAAATTGAGATTGAAAGATTGGGGGAGTGGAGGTGCGAGCGCAGTTGCTGACGCTGACCCGCACACGTCCACACCTAGAGAGTTTAATTATGGACTCGGCACTTGATAATGGATAACAATTGCATACAAAACATATATATATACAAACAGTGTATTTTGGTAAAAAGCAAGTTGTATACACCACGGTTAACAAGCTACTGACAGGTTCCCCCGTAGAGTTTCTGTTGAAGAGGGGTATACAAAAAAATCCTCAACCGGTTTCGCGGCAAGAGACCGCTTCTTCAGGAGGAGTAGTCTATAAAACAGATAATACATTTACAACAACGTAATAAACACAGCAAAAAGGTTTTAACAACATATTACATTCAGTGTTAAAAAGAGAAGACCAGCTCACCCACTCAAACAGGACCAGCAAACGACGGGACCCAAACAATTCCCCCCACGGCGGACATGGGGGGGATTGTAGTAACAGAATCTAATTAGAGGATAATGTAGGAATTAAGGATTTGAGAGCTGAAAAATGTAATACACACAAAGGTGTTGTGGAGTGACGAGTAGATCAGACCAGTGATTGCGTGAGGGAAGGTACGTGCTGGGTGAAAAAAAAAGGGAGAAAAAAGGGGGGGAAGAGAGGAAAAAGGAAAAAAGAGGAGAGAAGAAACGGGGGGGGGGGAGATAGAGGAGGGATGAGGGGGGAGGAGAGGGGAAGGAAAGGGAGGGGAGGAGGGGAAAGGGTAGGGGAACGGGAGGAAAGGAGGGGAAGAGGAAGAAGGGGTAGGGGAACAATAAGGAAGGGGGAGGGGGAGAGGGGGCAGAAGGAGGGGGGGAGAGGAAAGGAGAAGAGGAAAAAGTGGAAGGGGGGGCAAGGTGGAAGGAAAAGGGGAGGGGGAAAGGGAGGGGAAGGGGGGGGGAAAGGAAAGTGGGGAGGGAAAGCGAAGGGGGGAACAAAGTGTGGAAAGGCAGTGGAAGAAACCCGAGCGGGGGAACAGGAGAAAGAGAGGTGCCACACAGGTAAACACAGAACCATCTTATCCATCAACAGATATATATGTTAGAGAGATAGCTTACCAGGCTCTTAAGCTGGCCACCATAGACGCATGGGCTGAATATACAGGGACACGGTGCATGATGAATGTTAACAGAATGGGAATAACTCCCAGGATCAAGCAGTCGCCACTCACTGACACTTAATCTGTAAAATCCCAGAGTGGCACTTCAATCCGCAAAAAATATTGGTAGCATACAATCAATGGAGGCTAGAGGCAGGAGAGGGTGGGGGGGGGAAGGGGAGTGAGGACGAGGGCAGGAAGTGTGGGGCAAGGAAGAAACCTCATCCCAGACCGCTCTCAGAGAACACTAACCTGCAGATGCAGCCGTCCACCGTGACAGCCCAGTGTGGAGAGTCAGTTACTGCTCACACAGTTGTCTGACAGAGACCACTATATGAGCTCCCCAACCCTGCAGGCGTTAGATCATGCTGCCGAACGGCGTGATCTGACACCTGCAGGGTTCGGGATCTTTCTCCCCCCTTTTTTTCACCCAGCACGTACCTTCCCTCACGCAATCACTGGTCTGATCTACCCGTCACTCCACCACACCTTTGTGTGTATTAAATTTTTCAGCTCTCAAATCCTTAATTCCTACATTATCCTCTAATTAGATTCTGTTACCACAATCCCCGTGTTCGCCGTGGGGGGAATTGTTTGGGTCCTGTCGTTTGCTGGTCCCGTTCGAGTGGGTGAGCTGGTCTTCTCTTTTTAACACTGAATGTAATATGTTGTTAAAACCTTTTTGCTGTGTTTATTACGTTGTTGTAAATGTATTATCTGTTTTATAGACTACTCCTCCTGAAGAAGCGGTCTCTTGCCGCGAAACCGGTTGAGGATTTTTATGTATACCCCTCTTCAACGGAAATTCTACGGGGGAACCCGTCAGTAGCTTGTTAACCGTGGTGTATATCCATTATCAAGTGCCGAGATAGTCCATAATTAAACTCTCTAGACGTGAACGTGCACGGGTCAGCGTCAGCAACTGCCCTCACACCTCCACTCCCCCAATCTTTCATAGGTAATAGCATAAGAAATACAAGTATGTGCGCACATCCACACACTCTCAAATGTGCACACACACCTGCTTCTAGCACAAGTGATAGGTTACCAAAGAAATTCAATTCAAATAAATTGTTTCACCAGAGTGGTAACTGGAGAAGGCCTACAAAATGAGCCAACCATAAAGGGGGGGGGGGGGAATGAAACAGAAAAGGGGAGGGGTTACCTAGTCTATTTCATAACCGATACTTACTTATGAATGCCCGCCACCCCCAAAGGAAGACTAACCTGAAGGGAGTGCAGATATAGGTGGTTAGATATATAGAAAACTAAAATTATACTAATATACATATACTCTTAAACATACACATGTGCATATTTTTACATGTCCATACACATTCATCTGGGGAGGTGTCAAAAGTTACTTATACTAGAGGTCAGTGGCAATCTCAATCCCTTCATTTATACCTCCTGGCGAGAGAACATCCAGACTGTATATCCAGTATGTTTCTCTCACGCACACAATTTTTTTGAAACGTTACGCTGCAGAGAGGGATATAGGGATCTGCTCAATGACCCATACTCGAAGTCCGTTGGTGGACTTATGGTGAACCACTGAAAAATGCTGTGTCCCCCACATGGCTTCTTGCAAACTGCAAATGGGACTTTTTATGGCTTTCTTTCAACAATGGCTTTCTTCTTGTCACTCTTCCATAAAGTCCCGATTTGTGGAGCGCACAACTAATAATTGTCCTGTGGACAGATTCTCCCACCTCAGCTGTGGATCACTGCAGATCCTCCAGAGTTACCATGGGCCTCTTGGCTGCTTCTTTGATTAATGCTCTGCTTGTCTGGCCTGTCAGTTTAGGTAGACGGCCATGTCTATCACATACAATACCAATAAAATACATTTATGTTTTTGGTTGTAACATGACAAAATGTGGAGAATTTCAAGGGGTGTGAATACTTTTTCAAGGCTCTGTATATGCTGTACACTTTGTAAAAAAAATACTTTTAACTTGCCACGCATGTATGGCAGACATTTTATCATGTATAAATAAAGATGTTAACTTTTGTATTTTTATATAAAAGAAGTTTCTTTTTGATTGGTTTGGTACACTCTTTGGTCAATGTCCCATTAGAAGATTTTTTGGCCTAAATAGTAATGAGTAGGGGTAGTGGCAACCACTACCTACAGTTGAAGAGGTATTACTTCCTATTGAGGAAGGGTTATAACTTCTAACAATGTATTTTTTTTAATGCTGTCTGTGCCTTCCTGTCTCAATGATACCTGAATTCCCTATTTCTTGTAGGGTGTCATAGGGACAGAAAATAAGGGGAAATGTTTTTAGGAGATACAAATGGAACACGCATGCAAATCACAAAAGTTCTCAAACTGTAAACTTGTTCCATAATAGTGACAAAGAAAGTACAAAAAACACTGGATTGATATGATAGCCAGGTAATTAGTATTTGAAGGAGAGATGAAAAATGACAGCCTCCATATTTCTTCAGTTACCCAAACCAGTAGCTGAACGTTACTGAGTTTTTTTTTTTTTTTTTAAAGATATTTTTATTATTAATTTTATAAATCAATAGTACAAAACAAGCACAACAAACATCCACTTAGTATGCTCGGTCAGTCATTGGTAAACAGCAATAACATGTAGCTCATATAAACAGAGATAGACATTGGTACATCTGCGAATATTGTACGCAATAACTCATACAAGCAATTCGTCTGTACATAACTGTACCACTAGTTTGCATAAATTATATATTATTATTATCCTGGCGCGACCTGTAAACCCCCCAGCTACATATCTTACAAAGTGAGGGTCAGAGGGCTAGCAAGCCATCTGTCCCAGAGCTTATGAAATGTTTTTGTCCGTTTTCTCAGTTCGAAAGTGAGTCTATACAGTGGTATCACATCATTGATCAGTTTTAGCCATAGAGATTTCAAGGGTGTTGATACACCCTTCCATGACAACAGGATGGTCTTTCTGACATAAAAGTATAGGATTCGCAGTAGTCTTTTGGCCTGTGTGGATATCTGTAAGTCTCCAAAAATCCCCAATAGACCATTTTTTGGGTGGATAATATTGGGAAGGCCCAGAGCTGAGGAAATAAAGGAGCCCACTTCCACCCAGAAGTCCTGAACCACCGGGCAGTTCCAGAAGCAGTGCATAAAATCTGCACTCCCTCCGCAACCGCGGAAGCACTCATCAGAGGTCTTCAGTCCCATTTTGTGTAATCTGGCCGGGGTAAGATGAGAGTGGTGAAAAAATTTAATCTGTATAACTCTATCTCTAGATGAGATGACTGTCGCTTTATATGTGTCTCTAAATTCAGTCCAGTCTTCCTCAGTAAATGAGATGTTCATAGATGCCCATTTGTCCTGTGCTTTACTAAATCGGGGGTTAACGTCCGTCATTAGGGCCTCATAGTAGGTTGAAATAAGCTTATTGGGGTCTGGTTGTCTTAGTAGTTTCTCTAGCGGGGACAAATTAATGGGATTCTTCAAGGAGCCAAACTGAGCTCGTATAGCATGCCTAAGTTGATAGTAGTAAAGTAAATAGGAGCGTGGTAAGTCGAAGTCCAGTCTCAGTTGTTGAAAGGTTTTAAACCCCTGGGCATCATACAGATGACATAAGTATTTTATTCCCTTAGAGTACCATCTCCGAGTGTCCGGCAATGAGTGTAGTTCCTGCAGAGTAGGGTTAAACCACAGGGGATTGTTTGGAGATGTGGACCAGGAAGATTTACATATTTTTGTAGTGATATATCGAAAAAGTAAAAAAGAAGTTGCTAGCATGGAGGTGCCCGGTCGACTTGGAACCCCACCTCTATAAACAATGTTATGTAGTGTTTCCATGGAAGACGCAATGGCTCCCTCGGTGGTAGTACATGCGTTTGCCGGGACCGGGCATAGCCAATCATGCACATGCACTAACTGTGATGCTAAGTAATAAAGAAAAAAGTTTGGAAACGCCAACCCCGCCATATGTGACGGCAGCCGTAACGTCTCCAGTGCCACCCTGGGGGTCCCCCCACTCCACAGGAACGTTGTACAGATCGCATCTATCCTTTTAAAAACAGATCTGGGGATTTTGCAAGGGGAGTTAGCTAGTACATATAGTAGTTTTGGTAAGTAGATCATTTTAAGGAGGTTTGCTCTTCCCATGAGATCCAGGGGTAAGTCCATCCACTGTTTAGTTTGTTCCTGTAATCTATTCAGTATGGGGTCTAAGTTATTAGTAATGTAAGTGGACAGGGGCGACTGTACCAACACCCCAAGGTATCGAAAGGAAGTCACTACCTGTAGGTTGGAGTCCGGGTGAATCTGGGAGACCGCCTCTGAATCCAAGGGGAATAGGCTGGACTTGTCCCAGTTCACCCGGAATCCAGAAAAATCCCCAAATCTATTAATCTCAGCCAGTAGCGACCGAAGTGATGCACCAGTGTCTGCCAGATACACCAAAGTGTCATCTGCATACAGCGAAATGCGTTCCTCAATGGTAGCTATAGGCAGGCCTTTGATGGAGGAGGATGTACGTATCCTAGCCGCCAGTGGCTCCATAGCCAAGGCGAATAGAAGCGGGGATAAAGGACATCCTTGCCTCGTGCCCCTGGTAATGGAGAATGATTTAGTGATGGAGGAATTAACGCGCACTCGGGCCTGGGGGGATGTGTAAAGCAGCCTAATTCATGCCACCACGCGAGGACCGAAACCATACACCTGCAACACACGAAAGAGATATGGCCACTCCACACTATCAAATGCTTTGCATGTGTCCAACGACACAATGGCACGGGTAGGGGGACATTCATGAGGGTATTGCAAGTTTTGGAATAGTCTGCGGATATTCATTCTTGTGGACCGTCCAGGTATAAAACCCCCTTGGTCGCTATTAACCAGGGACGTAACTACAGTATTTAAGCGATTTGCAAGCACTTTTGCTAGGATCTTAACATCCACATTTATGAGGGATATTGGGCGGTATGATTCACATTTAAGTGGATCCTTGCGGGGTTTCAGCAGGAGCACGATCAAGGCCTCTCGCATGGTGGGGGGAAGGATACCAGCATCCAAAGCCTTATTAAATGTGCGTAGCAGAAATGGGCACAGTAATTCCTTGAATTGTGAATACCATTCAGTGGGATAACCATCTAGCCCAGGAGTTTTGTGGGCTGGCATTTGAGTAATGGCTACTGCAATTTCTTCAACCGAGATGGGAGCGTCTAACATTTCCCTTTCCTCAGTGGAAATGGAGGGGAGAGATATGTCAGCGAGGTATTCGTTTAGCTGGGGCTCAGTGTACTCAGCTCTAGAAGTGTAAAGTTCTGTGTAGAAATTTAGAAAAGTCTCCATAATATCCCCAGGGGCCTCACACATTTGGCCTGTCTTAGTATAGATACGAGGGATAGATACTGGGGGGTGATCAGGCCTCGTCAGATATGCTAAGAGGCGCCCGGCCTTGTTGCCATGCTCAAATGATTTCTGTGCCGTGTGTAACAATTTCTTTTTTGTAAGGTCTAAAAGACGTATTTCATACTCCCTACGTTTCAATAGCCATGTTTCTCTTTTGTCTGGAGTTGGATCAGAGGTATATACCGACTCCGCTTGTACCATGGCAGTTTCAAGTTCTGCCGTATGTTGTTGGTTATTTTTTCTCAAGACTCCAGTGATGGACATAAAGGTGCCCCTCAATGAGGCCTTGAAGGCCTCCCATTCTATAGAGGGATCCACTGTCCCTACATTGTCTCTCCAGAATTCCTTGATACCTTGTTTACAGTTACTGAGTTTTTATTGACAACATACCGCATCCAGATTCTAAAATATCTTCCGAGTCCACACAAACAGATCTCATATTTTAACAAGCCCTGATGAAGGGGGCATTGCATGCCCCCGGAAACGTATGAACTTTTAAGCCCAATTAATGTTTGGAATAAAACCTTACCTGATTCTAATATTATAGTGTGGTGCTCTTCCACACTATTGTGGTAGTTCCTCTGTGCAGAGAAGCTGTCCACTCACCACCCAGGTTCCCCATAGAAACCTCATCAACACAATATTATAAAAACTAAGTTTGACACTTACCAATATCCAACTCCATCAATCCACTAATCTAAGCATCCATATTTCTTCAGCACAGGTTACCTTAAAAGTAACTACTGGCACCTTGGCTTGTTTACTGTGGGGAAAGAGGGGCTTAGTTTAAAATATCTGAGCAAAGTGCAAGTTTGTTTAAAAAAAATACTGGTCATTCTGAAGATTTAGGAATGTTTCCATAATAACATCAGAAGTGTACTGATTGACCATACTTGCTGATTGAAGTTTGTATTCAAAAGGGCTTTTCCTCCATTAGATTGTCAGGCACCCCTGATACTCCCCCCAATCAGCTGTTTAAAATCAGTAGTCAATCAGCTATGAGGCTACCAACACTTGAAACTGAACCACTTTTTCAAGTCTAAAGCAGCCCACTATTATAAAGTAGCTACCTTACCTTTGTCACTGGTCATAAAATAATATAAGAAGAATTTATATACACGGCATTCTAAAAGTGGACACCCCTTTAAAAATAGAGATTAAATGAGTATCCAATTTGAAATTATTTATTTTTCTGTTAGAACAAATTGGATCTTTTTTGGCCTTTTTTGGGTTTTTTTTTGCCTTCACCTAGACCAACTGTGGATTTAGGATTATGAGATAAATAATTTATTTTTGCATTTTGGTTTCACTCAATAGATAATTTTTTTCAACCTAAATATGTAACTTCATGACAGCTACATATAGTATGTCTATGAATAGATACATATAAACCGCTGTGTACATCTGTACATTTACACAGAACTGCAGAATATAATGTAATGAGCATGTTAGAAGATTAGATATTTTTATGCTACATTTACCAGTATTGGAAGCCGAGAAGCACTTGTTACAAGGCCCATCCACTTAAAAGTGATGTTTCTTTCTTGGTAGTTTATCATATAGACATGGATGAGAACCCTACTTGGAGGAATGTGTTAAAAGAAGTACATGAAGGACAAGGAATGCAGTAGCAGTTGTCTCAGAGCCAGCATGTCAGGCACAGCATACAGTGCACATCTATTAATGACATCTATTAATGACATGGCTAGACATACATACTGTAGCTAGGAACACCTCACAGTCACGTAGCCACATGTAAGACACACTGGATGGAGACATTTCACCTAGTGACTTCTGGAAGAGCTGGAAGACTTCAAATCATGCAAAGGACACGTGAAGGCTTAATGACTTAAAAATGCAGTCTAAAGAACATACAGATGTGCTCATAAGTTTACATACCCTGGCAGAATTTATGATTTCTTCACCATTTTTCAGAGCATATGAATGATGACACAAAAACTTTTCTTTCACTGGTTAGTGTTTGGCTGAAGCCATTTATTATCAAACAACGGTGTATACTCTTTTTAAATCATAATGGCAACAGAAAGTACCCAAATGACAATGATCAAAAGTTTACATACCCCAGTTCTTAATACCGTGTATTGCCCCCTTTAACATCAATGACAGCTTGAAGTCTTTTGTGGTATTTGTGGATGAGGCTCTTTATCTTCTCAGATGGTAAAGCTGCCCATTCCTCTTGGCAAAAAGCCTCCAGTTCCTGTAAATTCTTGGGCTGTCTTGCTTGCATTGCACGTTTGAGATCTCCCCAGAGTGGCTCAATTATATAGAGGTCAGGAGACTGAGATGACCACTCCAGAACCTTCACTTAATTCTGCTGTAGCCAATGACAGGTCGACTTGGCCTTGTGTTTTGGATCATTGCCATGTTGAAATGTCCAAGTACGTCCCATGCGCAGCTTCCTGGCTGATGAATGCAAATGTTCCTTCAGTATTTTTTGATAACATACTGCATTCATCTGGCCAACAGTTTTGACCAAATTTCCTGTGCCTTTCCATACCTTTCACCATAGACCTTGTTGACTCCTCTCCAAATGTAGCGTTTATGGTTGTGGCCAAAAAGCTCAATTTTGGTCTCATCACTCCAAATGACTTTGTGACAGAAGGTTTGAGGCTTGTCTCTGTGCTGTTTGGTGTATTGTAAGAGGGATAATTTGTGGCATTTGTGTAGTAATGGCTTTCTTCTGGCGACTCGACCATGCAGCCCATCTTTCTTCAAGTGTATCCTTATTGTGCATGTTGAAACAGCCACACCATATGTGTTCAGAGAGTCCTGTATTTCACCTGAAGTTATTTGTGGGTTTTTCTTTGCATCTCAAACAATTTTCCTGGCTGAAATTTTGGTTAGTCTACCTGACCGTGGTTTGGTTTCAACAGAACCCCTAATTTTTCACTTCTGGACTAGAGTTTGAACACTGCTGATTGGCATTCTCAATTCTTTGGATATCTTTTTATATCCTTTTGCTGTTTTATACAGTTCAACTAATTTTTCCCGCAGATCCTTTGACAATTCTTTTGCTTTCCCCATGACTCAGATTCCAGAAACGTCAGTGCAGTACTAGATGAAAGATGCAAGGGTCCGTCAGGAGTCCAGAAACGCATTGACCTTTTATACACACACACTAATTACAAGCAAACAGATCACAGGAGAGGATGGTTACCTTTAATAGCCATTCAAACCTCTTTGTGTCAACTTGTGTGCATGTTATCAGGCCAAAATCAGCAGGGTATGTAAACTTTTCATCAGGGTCATTTGGGTAGTTTCTGTTGCCATTATGATTTAAACACAGTTGACTGATAATAAATGGCTTCAGCCAAACACTAACAAGTGAAAGAAAGTTTTTATGTCATCATTCATATTCTCTGAAAAATGACCAAGAAATCAATTCTGCCAGGGTATGTAAACTTATGAGCACAAATGTATGTATGGGTTACCATACATAGCCAAAAAGTAGCAAAGTATATGACCTTTTTTTTTTTAACTGTCTTTTTTATTGATTAAAAAGCTATACAGTAAACATAACAATCAAAACATCACATGGCAATTGCAGCATATCACAGGTGATATAAGTAGCGCAAACACAGAGCATGCGTATGGGCAAAAAAATTTACATTACCAGGTAGGCCTTTAAGGTGGATAAAGGTGGATACCAGAAAACAAAAGGAGAAAAGGAAAGAACAAGAAATAGTAAATGAAGAGGATATCCAATGCACTCTATGACCATTCGAAACCCACTCCCACCTCCGTATGTGGAAAGGGGCAGGGTATGTATAGTAATGACTGGGAATTGTCAAGGTGGACACTCAAAGGTGTGCCACAACTCCCAAACCCTATTATGCTTGTTCAAAGAGTCATTCAGGATGGCCCTTAGGTATTCTATCATTTGGACATCCTAGATTCTAGCATGAAGCTCCGTCAGAGAGGGAGGCGTATGCTGTTCCCATTTAAGCACCACTAAACAATGTGTAGCTGGGAAAGGAAAAATTAGGCAGATAAAAACAACACTGGACTGGGATATGTGACACAGAGTGCTTCAGAACAAAGTAAAGAGAACAAGCTACAGGCTGACAAACCACAGACTGCCAAGATAAGGAGGGATTCAGGAGTAGACATACAAGAGACAAGGAAGACAAAAAGGTTATTCCTAACTATACTTTTCTATGTTTTTGTCTAGATTTGTGCTTTAACAGAGAATACTGTGATCTTTTGCGTACAAGTCTATACAAGTGTCCCCATCTTTTGAGTCCAAGCTCTATCCTCTCTCTAACCCCATCCCAGCCTTATTGAACAACATTGGAGTAGGAAAAAGGTTATACATCCCAGAATAAAGAGCTTTGGTACATGCCTGATACCTCTGGCTGTGTTGGATTCTCAATTAGATCTTTAAAAACAAATGAGTGAGCAAACAGCTAAATGCATGGTTAAAATGCATTTGTGTTGACTATCTCATTTGCCAAATTTTTTGGGGGTGTTTATGATCCTACCAAAGCCCCCACACAAGTCCAGTCAGTTGAACCTATGGGTCTCTTCTCTGGTGGCAGTGATGGGAAGTCCTTTTTCTTGGCCAACAAACCAAATAGCAGAAAAGCAATGCTCTGTCCAAAAGTACTGTAAACCCAGAATGGCATGAGGCCCCAAAAGTGTGTCAATGACAGCTTGCATCTTATGAAATGGGTTGGATGGCTCTGGCTATCTGTTAGGAAACTTCATTCAGGGAAAAGACATAGAGCATACCATAGATGCAGCTAAAGACCTATAAACACTGCCATCTACTAGTCGAAGAATATATCTCTGCTAAATACTGATGTACAGCAGTTGTTGCACAAAACACAATTCTGTATTCCAACATCCCCACTCAACAACTATTCTTTATATTAGTCCCATTTCAGATCTCAGTTCTATTAATCTGTTTCTTGTAAGTGGTTTTGTCAAATGCTGTGACAAGCGCTTCATAATTTTCTGGTAAACCACTGTTATAGTGCTGTGACATGAAAGTCTTTTATTTGTTCTCCTATACCTCTCAGGAGTTCAACAATTTCCAAGGTATACCTTATTCAAATCCTGGCCTTTCATCAGCTTGGTTTGGTATAGCTTTCTAATCAAATACAGTTTATTGCTGAGATTAGCTCTTTCATGCACATTTTGTAATCCTTCCCACATTTGTTTAGCACTTTTCCCACTTGCATATATGTATTATTTGATCATCTTTTATGCTAAAAGAGATTGTGCTCTAAACGTTTTGGTCTTTCGCTACCCATTCATCTGAAGGGTGACTGGCCTGATCTGGCCTGACTTCATTTATACATTTCACCTACCTTCTCGTATTAGCAGCATTTTCTTCTTGAATTTCCAAGACTGGTAGTTCTGCTTTGTCAGGTTTGCAAATGAAAGCTTTGTTGCAGCTGTGTTACTGGTCATTTTCTTTTATTCTGTTGCAATCTTCTTTCTGTTGCTTTATCTTGCACTTATTTGCTGTAGCTGGCTATGACTGGGTTCTCAGCTTTTCTCTGGGTGGGTGTCTGGACCTATTACCTGTTAGAAATTCTGTATATGGCCCTACAAAACAGATGTGCTCAGTCTTCATGGGCTTTGCTGCTTAACTGCAGACAGGAATCAGGAAACATTATTGAGGGAAAAGACATAGAGCATACCATAGCTGCAGCTACAAGCTTACAAACACTGCCATCTACTGGTTGAAGAATATATCTCTACTAAATACTGATGTACAGTAGTTGTTGCACAAATACAATTCTGTATTGCAACACTATCTTTCAATATTGGACCCTAGTGTGGTGAGTCTGCTAGGGACATCATCAGACAGGAGATGAGTATTGCAACCAGAGCTGCATTTTTATTTTATGCAAAATAAATATGAAGGCCACTCAGATCAATTTATTATTAGCATAAGTAATGGGGAACAATTAAGTGGCAAATTTTTAAAGAGCATATCATTATTTGTGACTATAAATGTGCTGGGGTACCTTCTATAGTGTACTTTTTTTTAATACCATATCTCCAAACTTTTTGAGATGGGAATGAGGGACACCTATTAGCAAAAATATATAGACATAGCCCACGCACCCTGCCACTCCCCCTTAAAGGAGAATTATGAGAAAAAAAAGATTAGTTTAAGTGGATGTAAACCCGATTCATGAAATTTAAGCTGGGCACATATATCTGCAGTGTTCTCTTATCTCTCTTCAAAGCACTAAGTCCCGTGGCTTTCGCCTGCTCCATTCTTTTGTTATCAGCATGATAACTTCTGACAAGTTCTCCGACACATACAGTGCCTTGCAAAAGTATTCACCCCCTTGGCTTTTTACCTATTTTTTACATTACAGCCTTTGGTTCAATGTTTCAATGCCACGAAGACCAAGGAACTCTCCAAACAAGTAAGGGACAATGTTGTTGAAAAGTACAAGTCAGGGTTAGGTTATAAAAAAATATCCAAATCTTTGATGGTCTCTAGGAGCACCATCAAATCTATCTTAACCAAATAGAAAGAACATGGCACAACAGCAAACCTGCCAAGAGACGGCCGCACACCAAAACTCATGAACCGGGCAAGGAGGGCATTAATCAGAGAGGCAGCACAGAGACCTAAGGTAACCCTGGAGGAGCTGCAGAGTTCCACACCAGAGACTGGAGTATCTGTACATAGGACGACAATAAGCCGTACGCTCCATAGAGTTGGGCTTTATGGCAGAGTGGCCAGATGAAAGCCATTACTTTCAGCAAAAAACAAAATGACACGTTTTGAGTTTGCAAAAAGGCATATGGGAGACTCCCAAATTGTATGGAGGAAGGTGCTCTGGTCTGATGAGACTAAAAATGAACTTTTTGGCAATCAAAGAAAATGCTATGTCTGGCGCAAACTCAACACATCACCCAAAGAACACCATCCCCACAGTGAAACATGGTGGTGGCAGCATCATGCTGTGGGGATGTTTTTCAGCAGTCGGAACTGGGTAACTGGTCAGGGTTGAGGGAAATATGGATGGTGCTAAATACAGGGATGTTCTTGAGGAAAACCTGTACCACTCTGTGTATGATTTGAGGCTAGGATGGAGGTTCACCTTCCAGCAGGACAATGACCCCAAACACACTGCTAAAGCAACACTTGAGTGGTTTAAGGGGAAACATGTAAATGTGTTGGAATGGCCTAGTCAAAGCTCAGACCTCAATCCAATAGAAAATCTGTGGTCAGACTTAAAGATTGCTGTTCACAAGCGCAAACCATCCAACTTGAAGAAGCTGAAGCAGTTTTGCAAGGAGGAATGGGCAAACATCCTCGTGGGAAGATGTGGCAAGGTCATAGAGACTTATACAAAGTGACTTGGAGCTGTGATAGCCGCAAAAGGTGGCTCTACAAAGTATTGACTTTAGGAGGATGAATAATTATGCACATTGACTTGTTCTGCTATTTTGTCCTATTTGTTGTTAGATTCACAATAAAAAAAAAACATCTTCAAAGTTGTGGGCATGTTCTGTAAATTAAATGCTGCAAATCCTCAAACAATCCATATTAATTCCAGGTTGTGAGGCAACAAAACATGAAAAATGCCAAGGCGGTGAATACTTTTGCAAGGCACTGGATGATAAAACCAGCCTGAATTTTGTGTCAGGGAGGGTGCCAAAAATAAATTAACAGAGAGCTGCTTTACTCACAGGACAGCTCTGAAAGTCTCTGCCTATCTGGAGGGGGGCATGTGCCTTTCCTCCAATCAGCTGTCTCCCAGTGTAATCCACTCTCACAGTGCAGATTAAGGAAGTAATACATTCTAACATAATGTGCACATTCTAAACAGTATATAAAGCTGAAGACAGCAGATATACATGTAAAACTTATGTAGGGAGATTTGTTTAATCTCTGTGTATCATCTGAGGCTGTTCACTTCACTGGGTATATATGTGAGGGTTTACATTCACTTTAAACCTACAAGGGCTTTTTCTTACCACTACTTTTCCTTCATATTGGCTTTTGAAATTCACAAAGGCAGCGATTTAGAAATTGGATGAAAGGTTTAGCACTGGGAAGCACTTTTTGAAAGATAAATAATGCATTTTATATACAATTAGATAGATCAGACCAAAACGAGGGACAAATGAGGAGGAAAGAGGGACTTTGTTCCAAATCAGAGACAGTCCCTCAAAATCAGGGACAGTCCCTCAAAATCAGTGACAGTTGGGAGCTATATTACACTTGTGTTGCAGAAAGGTGTACCTGGGGTTAAAGTATTTTGAGTGAGCAGTGGGAGTCTTTTATATCTACATTTCTCCTTTAACAGCCAAAATATATAAGTTCCAAATTTACTTGAAATCTTGATTTTCATAGTTAGATCTGTGCCCCGGGCAGTCTAGTGTTCCCTGCAGAAAGGAGTTAAAGTCGGCACAAAAGAGTTATTATTTTTAAGTGATCTTCTTGCACGTAGTGTGCGTGTGTTTGTTGCTGCAGGATAATTGTCATTTTTTACCTTCGCTATGAACACATTCTCTTTCATAAAAGAAACATACCCTGTAGACCCTCCTCAGAAAGTAAATAATTGCATCTTTGATTAGGTCTGACATTACAGCTATGCTTTGTTTTCAGTACAAGTTGGCTGCAGCTTGTCCCCCACAACGTGAACAAACTCTTAGTCTCTGGTATGCGAAAAAGTACATGCCATTTTTCAAATACCCTTTCTGCTGTGACATAAATGCAGAGAACACTGTCTGTAATTAGAGGCCATACAATAGTGTACTTGTGACTGTTCTTTGGTTTGCTCTTCACTCGTGCAGAACTATGCTTACATGCAGGAGATCAGGTAACAAGGCCTATAATAGGGAACAGCCCCATACACATAAAGCCATGCAGAACTGGTAAAGTGAGAACAGTGTCTGGCAGGATGGAAAAGGCTGTTCTGCACTGAACAGTACTATTTACTCAGTCTACTGCCGACTCCTCTGCTCAGAACAATAGGTGGAGAGAACATTTATTAAAGCTGTCACCAGTGATTAGGCTAAGATCCAGTGTGACAGGTAGGAATTTACTTTCTGTTAAATTGGCTTATAATCATAATTTATCACAGGGATTTTAAACTGCCTTTCAAACCATTGCACAAATATTATACTGGATAAAATTAATAAGACAAATGAAGGACATTTTTTTTACTTTGTTTTCAACATGTAATGAGTTGCAGAAGCAGAAATAAATGTAACACGCGAGTTCACAAACATCTTTTTTATTGTATATAGAGTGTTGATTCCGACAATTTAAAGTAGATGTAAACCCTAACAGAATGACAATGTATGTTGTTTTTTTATCAGTTTCCCCTCATGATTCACATAACATTCACTCAAGATTCACCCATTGGGGTTGATTTACTAAAGGCAAATAGACTGTGCACTTTGCAAAGTGCAGTTGCCCTCTGAAAGTGCAGTTGTTCCAGAGCTTAGTTAAAGTAGAACTCCAGTCCCCCCCACCAAAAAAATAAAAGTCAGCAGCTACAAATACTGTAACTGCTGACTTTTGCTATTAGGGCTATTACCTGTCCAGGGATCCCGTGTAGGGTTGCCACCTTTTCTTCAAGCCAAACCCGAACACTTTAGCGGCCTGGGACACCTTTGGGTGCCCCAAGGAGAGTAGTAATGCGGTAAACAAAGCGTGCCGCAGCGAACAGTGGACGTGGCCAAATTGCTCTTGCTGACATCATCACCCTGCCTCCCCAGTCGGCCTGAAACCGGAACACATGATTCAAAACCCGGACTGTCCAGGTGAATCTCGAACAGGTGGCAACCCTATACCTGTCCTCACCCAAGCCAATTCTTGACTGAGCTCTTAGGTGCTGGTGCCGCCGTCTTGGGTAAGGGAAACTGGCTGTGAAGCCGCAAGGTTCCTACTGCACTGCGCTTTCTCAATGGGCCGGCTGCGGCAGGGGGCCAAACTTCTGCCTGAGTTTGCCGTGGTGAACTCATCAGGAAGTGGGAGCAGGTACCTGTCAAAACTGGGTATCCCCTCCCCCCAACAAAATGCCAAATGTGACACTGGAGGGGGGAGGAGGTAGACAAGTGGAGCTTCCCCTTTTGGGTGGAGCTCCACTTTAATGGGGTAAAGCTTCACTTTGCAAAGAGTATCCAATCACTTGCAAGGAAAATAAAAAAAATGCATTTTTGCTTGCACATAATTGGATGATGGAAGTCAGCAGAACTTCTTCTCATTTACTAAGCTCTAGAGCAACTGCACTTGCAGAGTGCCACTGCACTTTGCATAGTGCACAGGGGTTGATTTACTAAAACTGGAGAGTGCTAAATTTTGCTAAATCTGGTGCAGCTGTGCATGGTAGCCAAATCAGCTTCTAACTTCAGTTTGTTCAATTAACCACTTTACAACCGGCCCATAGCCGAATGACGGCTACAGGGCGGTTCGATAACTCTGGGAGGGCGCACTATGACGTCCTCCCAGAATCGTGCTCCCGCGCGCCCCCTGGGGCACACACACGGGAGTATCCGTGACCGCCGGGTCATGGATCACGGATAACGGTAAATGGCCGCTGACAGTGGTCGTTTACCAAGTGATCACTCCGTCAATCACATGTAAACAAACCAGCACTATGTCCGCTTACTCTCTCTTCTCTGTACCGATCAGTACAGTGTGAGAGGAGAGGGGGAGAGATCGGTGGCAGCAGCGCTGTGGGCTGCATGTGTAGTGCCCACAGAGCTGCTCTGTGACACAAAGCCACATCCATCCCTGCTTACTCTGCCATACATCCATCCCTGCATACTCTGCCTTCCCTGCATACTCTGCCATCGATCCATTCCTGCATACTCTGCCATCCCTGCATACTTTGCCATCCATCCTTGCATACTCTGCCATCCATCCATCCCTGCATACTCTGCCATCCCTGCATACTCTGCCATCTATCCATCCCTGCATAATCTGCCATCCCTGCACGCTCTGCCATCCATCCATACTCTGCATACTCTGCCATCCCTGCATACTCTGCCATCCATCTTTCCTGCATACTCTGCCATCCCTGCATACTCTGCCATCCAACCATCCCTGCATACTCTGCCATCCCTGCATACTCTGCCATCCATCCATACTCTGCATACTCTGCCATCCATCCATACTCTGCCATCCATCCATGCTCAGCCATCCCTCCATACTCAGCCATGCTCAGCCATACCCAGCCATACCCGGCGATACCCAGCCATACTCGGTGATACCCAGCAATACTCAGCCATACCCGGCCATACTTGGTGATACCCAGCAATACTCAGCCATACTCAATGATACCCATTCATACCCAGCCATACTCAGCCATACTCGGTGATACCCAGCCATACTCGACAATACCCAGCCATACTCAGCCATACTCAGTGATACCCAGCAATACTCAACCATACCCAGCCATGCTCGGTGATATCCAGCCATACCCGGCCATACTTGTGATAACCAGCCATACTCGGCCATACTCGGCCATACTCAGCTGTACCCAGCCGTACTCAGCCGTACCCAGCCATACTAAGCTGTACCCAGCCATACTCAGCCTACCCAGCCATACTCAGCCGTACCCAGCCATACTCAGCCATACCCAGTCATACTCAGCCACTGTATGTGGCCAGGCTGTGGAAAAGTCTCCCACATGTGGTATCGCCATACTCAGGAGGAGTAGGAAAATCTATTTTGGGGTGTCATTTTTGGTATGTACATGCTATGTGTTAGACATATTGTATGAATGGACAACTTTGTGTAAAAAAAATGTGTTTTCATTTTCTTTCCACATTTTCCAAAAACTTTTAGAAAAAAATGACATGTTCAGAAGACTCATTATGCCTTATAGATTATACGTTGGGGTGTTTTCTTTCCGAAATGGGGTAATTTTGGGGGCATTTCCATTGTCCTGGTGCTCCAGGGCCTTCAAAAGTGCAAGAGGTAGTCAGGAAATTAGATGTGTAATTTATGTCTCTAGAACACCTGACGGTGCTCCATGCATGTTGGACCTCTGTATGTGGCCACGTTGTGTAAAATGCCGCATACACGCGGCCGGACTTCCCGACAGAAAAAGTCAGATGGGTGCTTTCGGTCGGACATTCCGACCGTGTGCATGCTCTGACTTTTTCTGTCGGCATTTCTGACAGACTCAGATATAGAACATGTTCTAAATCTTTCAGTCGGAAATGCCGACGAAGTTTAGCCCGTTGGCAAGTCCAACTGTGTGTACGCTGCAAATATCTCACACATGTGGTATCGCCATACTCAGGAGTAATAGCAGAATGTGTTTTGGGGTGTAATTTGTGGTATGCATATGCTGTGTGGGAGAAATAACCTGCTAATATGACAATTTTGTGAAAAAAAAAAGAAAAAAAATCTTGATTTTGCAAAGAATTGTGGGAAAAAAATTACAACTTCAAAAAACTCACCATGCCTCTTAATAAATACCTTGGGATGTCTACTTTCCAAAAAGGGGTAATTTGGGGGTTATTTATCCTTTCCTGTCATGTTATGGTCTCAAGAAATTAGATAGGCCGTCAGTACTTTAGGTGTGATCAATTTTCAGAGATTGCCACCATAGCTTGTAGACTCTATAACTTTCACAAAGACCAAATAATATACACCGATTTGGGTTATTGTTACCAAAGATATGTAGCAGTATAAATTTTGGCCAAAATTTATGAAGAAAAATTACTAATTTGCGAAATTTTATAACAGAAACAAAGAAAAGTGCATTTTTTTACAGAATTTTCAGTCTTTTTTCATTTATAACGCAAAAAATAAAAAACCCAGTGGTGATTAAATAGCACCAAAAGAAAGCTCTATTTGTGGGAAAAAAAGACAAAAATTTCATATGAGTACAGTGTTGCATGACTGAGTAATTGTCATTCAAAATGTGAGAGCACCGAAAGCTGAAAATTGGTCTGGTTAGGAAGGGGGTTTAAGTGCCCAGTGCTCAAGTGGTTCAAAGGATAACTAAACCTTCAGTTTTTTTTTTAAATAACAAACATGCCATACTTACCTCCTCTGTGGAGTTGGTTTTGCACAGAGTGACCTCTATCCTCCTCTTCTGGGGTACCTTCAGCGGCGCTGCTGGCTCCTCCTTCTCTCAAGTGCCCCGTTGGAGAAGCGCTCTCCCTCGGGGCACTTGTGAGGGCGCGCTCCCATGTCCTGCTGCTGTGTCTGTTGACACAGACAGCAGGACTGGATCCCACCCCCCGGCTCCCACATCATTAGATTTAATTGACAGCAGCGGGAGCCAATGGCTGCGCTTCTATCAATCTATCCAATCAGGACCCGAGACACTGGCTGGAGCTGGTGTGCTTGTTCTTGGTGCTGGAAAGACTGGGCTCAGGTGAGTAAAAGGGGGGGTGGGGGTATAGAATGCATTAAGGTAAAAAAACACAAGGGTTTACAACCCCTTTGAACTTTGACAATAAAACCTGAAAGCTGATTGATTTCTATGCAGAGCTGCACTAGATTTTGCACTCTACAGGTTTAGTAAATCAACCCCAGTGTATTTTTGGCTTTAGTAAATCAACCCCATTGCTTTTAATATAATCTTGCACAAAATGGGTGAATCCTGAGTGGAAGCTGAGTGAATCAGGGGTGAAAGCAATGAGAAAGGCTCCCTAGTGAGCTAAACCACAGTGTAATATAAACAATTACCTTTTTTAACCTCTTCTATCCCACATTGTGCAGCAACAAAGAGAGTGAGCTTCAATGCCCATATGCCACACATATGCTTCTATGAGCAGCAGAGGTTTCTGTCCTGAGAGCACACTCACAGCGCACTCTAAATACAGAGACCAAACTGTCAAAGACAGCTTTCAGTCTGTACTAATGATTGGTAACTGGCAGGACTAGCTCCTGATCATGTGACCAGTGTGTCAGTTCATCACAATGGTCACATGATTAGGCAAACCTTCCTGCTCCTTAGGCATAATAACTGTCAGGGCTGGGCTCAGCCCTTCCTTCTCTGAGCTGGCCGATCAGCTGTCGGCTAATTGCCAGCTCCTATCTCTCCACAGTTACTCAGCTGTTGATGATATCCTGCTCGTCAGTCTTGCCTACTTAAGCCATCTAGTCCAGAGGATCTCTAGCTTTGCCTTGGTCAACATCACAGAGACTATCTCCTGCATTCCTGTTAGATACTTGCTTGGCTGACCCTTCTGGCTCCAGATCCTGCTTGCTGTTTTACTACGCTCATCTCCGGCTCCCTGACGTTTGGCTTGTCTGACTATCGGTTACGGCTCCTGAATTCTGGCTATGCTTTGATCACGTTTGTTCTATTTACTTTTATTATTAAACAAGTTTGATCTAACTGTACTTCTGTCTCGGTCTGATTTCATGGTTTCTGACAATAACCCAGTTAAAGGCACACTGGAGTGGGCAGGAAGGAGTTAATAAAATACATGTTCTCACATTTGATACTTTGCCATACCTCTCAACTTTTTGAGATGGGAATGAGGGACACCTATCAGCAAAAGTATGCAGGCATAGGACACACCCCTTGCCAGGCTCCCCTTAAAGGAGAATTGTACAAAAAAACAATATTGGTTAAACCCACAAGACCGCATTGAGTTTCTGGATGGGGTAATCAAGTCATTTTTTTACGTTTAACCACCGGAAGGATTTACCCCCTTTTGACCAGGCCATTTTTTGCGATACTGCTCTGCGATGCTTTAACTGACAATTGTGCAGTCATGCGACGTTGTACGCAAACAAAATGTATTTCCTCTTTTTCCCACAAATAGAGCATTCTATTGGTGGTATTTGATCACCTCTGTGGTTTTTATTCTTTGCGCTATAAACAAAAAAAGACAGACAATTTTGAAAAAAATACAATAATTTTTACTTTTTGCAATAATAAATATCCAGAAAAAACCAAACAAACAAATTTCTTCATCAGTTTAGGCCAATATGTATTCTTCAACATATTTTTGGTAAAAAAAAAAAAAAATCGCAATAAGCGTATATTGATTGGTTTGCGCAAAACGTATAGCGTCTACAAAATAGGGGATATATTTATGGCATTTTTATTATTAATTATTATTAATTATAATTTTTTTTTACTATTAATGGCAGTGATCTGCGATTTTTAGCGGGACTGCGACATTGTGGCCGACAGATCGGACAGTTTTGACATTTTTGGGACCAGTGACATTTATGCAGCGATCAGTGCTAAAAATAGCCACTGATTACTGTATAAATGACACTGGCAGGAAAGGGGTGAACACTAGGGGCGATCAAGTCGTTAAGTGTTCCCTAGGGAGTGATTCTAACTGTGGGGAGAGTGTACTGACTGGGAGTAGAGAGAGATCGCTGTTCCTTATCACTAGAAACAGCAGATCTCTCTGTACTTTGCTGTCAGAACGGGATCTGTTTGTTTTCATTGCCAGATCCCCATTCTGGCTCTCTGTGGAGCGATCGGGGGTGGCTGGCTGCCGACCACGTGCATCCAGCGGCCTGATATTGCTCCTAAAGGGGCCGGCGTACACCTACGGCGATTTGCGCAGCCGTGCCAACCTGCCGCAGTATAATGACAGCAGCTGGTCGGCAATCGGTTAATCTTTTTATTGTAGGAGGTATAAACATTAAGCATATACATAAAGGTTTCAGGGTACAAACCTACTGATAAAAGTCAGTCTGTAAGGTCCCAGATATAAAGAACATATTACATTGTCATTTTTTTTGTTCAACCTGCTGGTTGAACAGAAGAAAAAAAAATACTCATCTATGTGTAGGCATGTGCAGAACAATATGTTTAGTTTCGGATAGATTTGTTATGTTACTAATTTCATTTTGTTGATTAGTTTTGGAATTAGTTTCGTTTTGTTTAAATTAGTTTTTGTTATTATTTTCTAACATATTCCAAATTTTCGGAACGATTTGAATTTGGATCGGTCAAAAAATTATCAACCAATTTGAATTCTGTGTGAAGAATAGCTGGTTGTTAAAGAACAGGCCGGGAAGCCGGCCCCCACGTCCTTAACAACAAATGACTGATCAGATGTCAGAGGGCTTCCTCCCTGACAGCTGAAATGTAAACAAAAGAATGCTGGTAATGAATAATTTAGAAAAAAAAAAACAGCAGCCCCCCCGCCCCAATCCATGCCAGGCCCTTTGTGTCTGGTATAGATTTTAGGAGGAACCCCATGACAAAATTAAAAAAAAAAAACAGCATGCCCACCCCCCACCCCCCAAAAATCTATACGAGATTCTTATCTGAACTTACAACCTGGCAGGCCAGGAAAGGGGGGGGCAAGCAAGCCCTCAACATGGGGGGGGGGTGCTCTGGAGCAGGGACAAAGCAGCTTGTTCCTTTGTTGATGGGGACAAGGGCCTCTTCCCCACATCCCTGGCCCGATGGTTGTGGGGGTCTGTGGGCAGAGGGCTTATCGGAATCTAGAAGCCCCCTTTAACAAGAGGGCCCTCAGATCCCCCACCCCCACATGTGAATGAGTATGGGGTACATTGTACCATTACTTATTCACCAAAAAAAGTGACAACAACACAGAGACAGTCTTTTTTTAAAAAACAAAAATAAAACTCCTTAAAGTGGGGTTCCACAGACCAAAAATAAATGGAACTTCCTTTTTTCTGGTTCCTCCCCTCCTCCGTTGTCATATTTGGCACCTTTCAGGGGGGGAGGGGGGAACATATACCTGTCTAATACAGGTATTTTGCTCCCACTTACGGGCATAAATACCCGAGCCACCAGCGGGTCTATGCCACTTCCAGCACCTTCTCCATCCCCATCCCATAGTTCACTGTCCCTACCATGAATGGTCCACAAGTCCAGTAGGTGTTGTTTGCCCCATAGACCCAAGGTACTTAGTCCTCCGCTCATGCATTTTTTTCCCTTTATTTTCACCTGGTGAACCTGGCCGTAACACACTTCCTGTCCCAGAGTGACAATTCTAACTAACCATACTCTACCCATGGAGGAGCAGCATTATCACTCTAGGACAAGAATTGTTCTTAAGACTATAGAACACCTGGTCCCCTCCTTCATAACATGAAGAGGTGTATTCTGTAGTCCACAGAGATAGCTAGGAACAATGTGCCTGATAAGAGTTCAGCACAGAAAGTCATCACCTCACAAGATTTTTCGTGGCATCAATTTGTAACCGGGTGTTATCAAAGGAGGGGGGTTGGGTGCCATATTGTGCTAGGACTGGACACGTCTTTACTGTGTCAATAGGAAAATGAAAAGAGGGCGCACTAGCCTAGTTCATTAACCCGCAGGTAAACCTATGAAACGCGTCAGCCAGCAGGGGCCACTGTATGCTCCCCCTGTGATCCTGAGTTTGCTGATTCCAGGAATGTATAACCATGGCAAAAGTGGCCTGTATGAGTGTACTTTCATCATCTACAGGCTTTTGAGTAGTTTTAATATTTGTATACAAAATAAATACATGCACTAGGCTGGTGCACCCTCTTTTCATTGTTAAAGTGTTAAAGTATGGTGAGAAGTTGTATAATTTGAGCTTTGGGCCATTCACTACTGGACTTCAGCACCACCATTGTGGTATGATGTTTCCCAGCCACTAGGCTGAGCATGACCTCGCCTACTTCTCTACATTTATCAGATTAAAATAGAGAAATAAAAAGTTATTTGTCAGTATTTACTTTACTATACTTTAAATGTATACCAAATTTAGAAAAAAGTGAACTTTTATGAGCAACAAGCATATGAAGAAGCATGCTGTAAAATTGTTTTCACACAAAGCCACTAAAATCAGTTGTATAAACACTTTGCTAAACACATGATTGCTTGATTGCAAGCTAAGAATTGCATACAGGCATACCCCACTTTTATGTACACAATTGGGTTTATTTACTAAAGCTGGAAAGTGCAAAATCAAGCTCACTTCTGCATAGAAACCAATGAGCTTCTAACCTCAGCTTGTTCAACTAAGCTTTGGTAAAAAAACCTGGAAGCTCATTGGTTTCTATGCAGAAGTGAGCTTGATTTTGCACTTTCCAGCATTAGTAAATAAACCCCATTGTGTACCTAAAAGTGGGGTATAGAAACACGAAAAAAGTACTCTTGCGCACTGGTGTGTTAGCTAAAGAAATTCAAGAGGGGCTATGGGCTTCGGCTTTGCTGCTCTCGAAGGATGGGATTATCCTAATAGTGAAAAACAAAGAAAGAAACAAGAGAGCGCACCAGCCTAGCGCATTATCCTTGGCAAATTTTAATAAATTAAAAACAAGGTAAAAAGCTACTCACAAAAGTCGCAGGTAAAATAGCATATCAACCGCACAAGGGCAATAATTCCAATGGTAGGCAGCTATCCAGGTCCCAGGAGGGAGGCACACGGACCGCCGCTGGCTTACGCGTTTCGAAGGTTTGACCTTCTTCCTCAGAGCCTTAGTGGGGTATGCCTGTATAATCCTCCACTATGAACCAGCAGGATAGGAATATATACAGTATGCAGTATTTAGAAAATTTTAGATAAAAATACCAGGCAAAAGCTGCGTGGAAAAAGAAGGAATATTGCTTTTGGCAACCAAATACTTTACGAATACTTGTCTAATGCAGGTGGGAAATGTACGTTTCTTTTATGTATAGCAGGATTTCGATCAAGAATGCATTGAGAAAGAGTCAACTTCACATTGAATTTATTCCGGGATATGCACTGGAAAGAGTGCATTACACAGATGTCATCAGATCTTTCAGGTTAATTAAACTATTCCTGCTAATGTTCGTTTTGACTGCTTTTGTTTTTCTGTACAATCTGTTTCTCAGAAGCAACTAGGCTGTGTCAGGTTAGACACAGTACATATCCCATTGTCCAGGAAAACAATAGCAGGGGATATATATTTGGGATTCAGCCATCAGCCAAGTTCAAATGTTAGACAGGATAAGTAATTGCAGTACACACCTTCATTTCACATTGATTACATCAGCATTTCTGATGTAATAAGCCTGAACTATCTTGTAATCAACTTTTTTTGACACAAGATTTTGCCTGCTTCTCTGTCCTGTAAATGGGGCTGCTATATCGAATAACCTTCTCTAACAGACAATTAAACAAAGGATTGTTCAATCAGGCAATGTAAATTGTAATGGCTTTACAAATTCTGTGATGTGATGGGTCACTGCTGCTCTTTGTACATAGTCACTGCAGTATACAATACACAGCTTATGCTGCCCATAAACAGTTCAATAAAAGCCAACACTTCTCAGCACTTAGCAGTTATTGGGCCCTTCCTAAACCCCTTAACATGGACCTAGCATTGGAGTTATTTCTTCATGTTAAACCCCAACTGTGGATGTTTTTCTTTCAAAAATAAGTAACAGAAAATTAAAAAAAATAGCTTCCACTACAGTACTCACCTTTTTCCCAGCATTGTCCTCTGACGATTTACTGTTTGAATGAGATTGCAGAGTGCATGCGCAGGCCCAGAGGGGGAGATTTTGTGCAAGCATTCTGGCCATCTAAGCAGCAATCTCTCACTGAATAGATACAGGGGAGTAAAGTTGGGCACAAGTCATTTTATTTTCATTCAGCCAGTGGGCTGAAGGAAAAAAATATCTGGTTCCTGCATCCCCACAAGCAAGGTGGCTGCAGGAATCTCCTCCACTGTGCTGTTGTATTCTGAATCCTACTTTCGTGAGAATACCCAGATCAACACAGCAGCCGGTTGGCTGCAAACTGCTGATCAAACAAGCAGTCCCTGCTGAACCGGCAGAATTTCCATCCGTGTATACCCCGCTTTGGATTGGTTGGGAAGGATGGGGTACAAGGGAATAGATTTTATACTGTTGCAGTATATTTCTATATTTTAAGAATGTATTCATGCAGACTTGTAACGTTATCACATGGTCCACTTTATAATCAAAAATGACTAACACAATGAGGTTGATTTACTAAAGGCAAATATACAGTTGCTCTAGATCTGAGGGAAAGCTCTGAAAGGAGAGGAAGCTCTGCTGATTTCTATAATCCAATTATGTGCAATCAGAAATGCTGTTTTTTATATTTTCCTTACATGTGATTGAGTATTTACCCTGGGGTAATGAATAAGCACTGGTGAAAGCAGAAAACACATTTACGTTCTTGTCCCCCACTTTGCAGTATAGCACAGTCATTGAGCAATACTAAGCAAAAAGTAAAGCCTAAATATGTCATGATTTACCTGGCATACAAATATAATTACAAACTATACACAGATATATGTTTTTAAAGCATTAACAGTCTCTGATAGGATTATTTACATTGAGCTGATAACACACAGGTGTATATATTCACAATGCTATAAACCAACAGTTATCCTTTAAAATGAATAGGTAATTTGGGGCCATTTGTGAGGAGGGGAGAGCAGAAGCTTTGTACACTTGTCCTTAGAAGGGGTTAGTGTACAGAAACTCTGTTCTTTTGCCCAGTTTCGCAGCACCTGGCGTGTGATGTCAGGAAACCGACCTACTCTACTGTGCCTGTAGCTTGTACTCACCAGGTTCTACTTGGAGACAAAGTCATAACATATAAGTAAGTGTTCTTGAAGATGAGCATGGACACCATTTATCTTCTGTATTTAAGAAACATCATGAAAAGAGCATATGGCTAGGTATAACAAAAGCTATAAAAATGTATAATGTGTTTCCAGAAACATGACACTAGAAGAGCATTTACGGAGTCCCTGCAAAATGTTTTCCCAGGTAGTGGAACAAAAATGAGACACCTAATTATTTTTCCTGTGGATGGGCCTTTGCCAGTTGGGTTCATGGAACACTAACAGTTCTGCATTACACATATGAGAGTAATGCCGCGTACACACGAGCGGACTTTACGGCGGACTTTGCCCGGCGGACTGGATTTCGTCGGACAATTCGATGTGTGTGGGCTCCAGCGGACTTTGTTTTCTCAAAAGTTGGACGGAATTAGATTTGAAACTTGTTTAAAATTTATCCGTTGAAATCGAGTCCGGTCGAAAAGTCCGCCGTCTGTATGCTAGTTCGACGGACAAAAAGCCACGCTAGGGCAGCTATTGGCTACTGGCTATGAACTTCCTTGTTTTAGTCCGGTCGTACGTCATCACGTACGAATTCGATGGACTTTGGTGGATTGTGTGTAGGCAAGTCCGTTCGTTCACAAAGTCCGTCGGAAAGTACGTCGAAAAGTCCGCCGGGCAAAGTCCGCCGTAAAGTCCGCTCGTGTGTACGCGGCATTAGAGGTAGCAGTAAGTGATGTAAGACACCTTTTTATCTGCCTAAAGTATATCAGAAGCCATTTTTTTATGTTTGAATAGAGTAGGGACTGGTTAAAACCCATGTCATTTTTTTATTTTTTTGCCATCCATGTCCCATTGGGAAGCTTTCCCTTGCTCCATAGACACAAGAGAAAGTGAAGAAAGTGAGAAGAAATTCCTCCAAAATGAGTCAAATCCACTCTTAGAAAACTGATATCATGAGTGTCCCCATTTGAAGATGTTTCCTTTATTTCTGTTCTGGTTAACAACTCAAAAATTTGGATTTTACCTCACTTTCACTCCCATTGACAATAATCACTAGAAGAAATTCAAATCTCGCTGCAGTGACACTGACAGCAATAAAACTTGGTTCGAAAACCCTTCCCCTAAAAAAGAAAAAAAAAGGCTTAGTGATACTGAGCTTCAAGACTGTTTTGGACAAATTTTGCATTGATAATCTGTTTATATATTGACAGACCTTCATTTGCTACTCTTCATCAGTTACCCATTAGTCAGTTGCCCAACTCTCATTCACACAAGTTTGTTAAACTTGTAAGAATGAGAGCACAATGATGGTATATTCTGAACTTGTCAAAAAATGAAGTCCCATTTTGAAAACCCCATGTCCACATGATGAAAGAATGATTATTGAAACCCACATTTTCTCTTTGCTTCTTTATATTGTACTGTATGTTGTATATTATGTATACACAAAACTGATATTTCCATTTTGAGTACAATTTTCCCGCATTATGAAGAATGCAACACTGAACTGAAACACACAAACTGAAGCAACCAAAACTCCAAGGTGGACAGCAACAGGTCCAAAGTCAGAAAATACAGCAGATCTCGCCATTGGATTATTCCAGGTATATAAGAAGCAAGGGGATAATAAAGCTCATCAAGGTCCACTAAAATGTCACTTAAGAGTGCATCTAAAATCTGTACCTGTAACATGTGATTTTATTTTATTTTTTAAAGAGGAAAATCAATCTGTTATGCTAAATATGATTTAACTAACTAAACAAGGGCAGATGTATTTGAAGTCTAGTCTCTGTGTGAAAACGGAGGACCACATTGGATGGCCATCTGTGCTATATGTCTGGAATTACATCAGCATTGTTTCTTGCAGACATGGTATGTAGGCTGTTTTCCATATAACATTCCAGTGAAAGCAAATTTTGGGGTTAGTCCAACCACTAGTGACATGCTTCATTAAAACTAACAGTTCTTTATACCATTTGGGGAAGGTCCCTCCCGCTCCTTCTTTTGGGCCCTCTGGTGGTTTAAAATTTGAAATTGAACCTGGCTGTTTTAGGAAATGTTTTTTAGCCCTTTTCTCTGGAATAAAATGATGTTAGTTGGAGTTATTTATGTAATTACATAGTTAGTCTGGTTGAAAAAAGACACATCCAAGTCCATCTTGTTCAACTAATAAATGGGGGGAAAAATATATACAGTACAATCCTATATACACAATCCTATATCCACATAGTTAACTAGTCTTAAATCTAAAGATAATTGTCAATGTGTTAAAACTTTTTTTCGATTAGCTTGATGTGGTTCTTATAAAAGTAAAGTGACCTGTTAAGAAATTATCTCACTTATGGCCCAGTGTTTTATTTGCGTTGTTTGCCAGGTTTAGGGTAGCCTCTGCGCCAGCCTTGGCAGTCCCACTTTTGAATTTGTGATTTAATTTAAATATATATTTTATTCAGTGAGGAATGGGAATATCTTAAGGTGGGTGTGAACACACAAAACCATAAGGAGTGAAGACATAGCTCCAGGAAGCATGCCAAGATATCACTGAAGTTCCCAGTTCTAGAGATCAGAAGACACCAACGGGCTCAGCCAACTAGTCTCAATCTATATCTGAATTATCACTTTTGGGTAAAATTACCTTCAAACTGGTTTCCTGGTAGATGGTGTAGTATAATTTATATGTATAATATAAAGAATAGAATGTATTCATTACATTTTACAAGAAGAAGGTGCATTGATATCATTTTAACATAAAATGGATACCTGTACAGCTTTAAAAATATAGCTTTTAAGAGTCATAATTAATAATTATTTATACAACACTAAGAGATGTATAGTATTTAGGTAAATGTTTTTCACAAACAAGGAACCTTGGTTCTGATCTTGTTTGTTCTGTAAGTTCACCTGTTTGCTTCCTTTCTCCGAAGTCCCTGCTTATTTTGGTGCTTTCATTTGGTTACCTGCTTAAATCATTTTTTTTTTCCTGGTGTGGCACACCCAATGGACAAGAGCTTGGAGTAAAATCTTATGCTGTGGGAGACAGAAAGGGAAAACATATAACATCTCACTTTGATAAAGTTGGATTTCATTTTTAAATACATCAGGAAGTAAACCAGGATATTTTTCCTATTTACTTTGAGGATCCTGGTATGAACTTCTAACAAAGATGCTAATTTAAAGACCTGCTCCAGTCATAACCTTTTCTTTCTCTTGTATAGAGAGAGGAATGGTTAGAACTTCTGTCAAACTGTTATTTTTGTGTTGCATTTGGGTAGATTTCCACTCACCTGCTGTCCATCTATTACAAAGAGGCAGAAACGGCAATAAATACAACTATTG
Source organism: Lithobates clamitans (assembly GCA_037952925.1). Lineage (NCBI taxonomy): Eukaryota > Metazoa > Chordata > Amphibia > Anura > Ranidae > Lithobates > Lithobates clamitans. The sequence continues at coordinate 2,730,240 of JBBGZY010000448.1, forward strand.
AGTACAATGGTGGAGAGTTAGAGCATTTGTTACATTTTTGTGTCCATTATTGCCACGTTTTCGATTAGGACAGTTCCTTCATTCCAATTCCCCCTGTGTTCCTCCTATGTCCTCAGGAAAGTCCTGCAAGTTGAAATCCAGGGGCAGGACTAAATGTTTCTGGCTTGAAGCTAAACTTTAGAAAAAGCAGTCAACAAGTAATACTGATCAGTCACAAAACCCACATAATTGTGATGCACAAGTAACTTAAAGGCAGAGGTAGAAAAGATATGATTCAAGAACAGGGAATCCCTCAATCTGTGACCCAAGACCAACTTAAGGTTCTCTGTCCAATTAGTCTTTAATGCCATAAGGCACACAGGGTCCCTCGTGGAATTTCATTATGCAGAGACAAATGTTTTCCCTTAAAGAAGGAAAACTGAACTGGACACAAAGTAAGCTATCAATCATAGATGACAGTTATTACATTAAAACATTTTCAAGATCTGTTCAAAGCTGCCCTAAAAACAGAAAAAAACTAAAATGCCTTTAAATATAATGCAGACAACTGTGGCCTCCCATTGTTGGTGATTCCTGTTATGCCTTTCAGACAATAGGCAAGGAAACACTGTGAATTTGTGAATTTCCATACCAGAGCCAGCTTTAACACCTTCTATAGCCAACTTTGAATCTAACATATTTCCTTACATGATTGGTAATGATCTGTTCTAATGAACCATCTGATTCAGCTTTACCTTCTTAACAGGAAGGTAAGACTAAAGAGGAGGACCCTAGTACATCAGGGTATAAAAACAGTGCAGCAGAGAGGGCCATGATCAAGAGGAGCAGATCTCACTCTTTATTCTAAACTATCATGATTACAGTGACAGCGATGAAGCCTGCACCTTTCACAACAAGTCAATAATGGAAGCTTCCATTTCTTTACCTATAGATTCACTTTAAAAATATATTTACTCCTTTTACCTAAAGCAATTGTAAAGGTAAAAATAAAAAAAACAACATTTCTATACTTACCTGGTCTGTGCAATGGAATTGCACAGGGCGGCCGCAAACCTCCTCTTCTCGTGTGCCCTGCTGACGCTCCTGGCCCCTCCCCTCTGTCCAGTGCCCCTATAGGAAACCACTTCCCATGGGGGCACTCGTGTGTGCTCGCTCCTGTGCTTCGTCCATTGACACAGACAGTGGGACTCGGCACTGTCACCTGCTCCCTCCTCCCTGGCTTTGATTGACAGCACTCGGAGACAATAACTCCCGGTGCCCCAGCAAAGCCAGTGAGACCCTGAAGTGAGGGGAGAGAAGAACTGCAGACATGTTGCACAGCACTGGATCGAATGAGGGCTCAGGTAAGTACAAAGGGGAGATGAGGGAAGGTGAATGCTGACACCCAAACATTTTTTACCTTGCAATGACAAGGAATGCATTAAGGTAAAAAATGTTTAGGCTTTTAGAACCACTTTAAAGAGTAAGTAGCCATTACTTAACCACTTCCCGCCCCCGGCCTATAGCAAAATGACGGCCGGGCGGTGGTTCAGTTATCCTGACTGGACGTCATATGACATCTTTCAGGATAACTGTCTGACACAACGCTACACCGATCTCAGTAGAGAGCCTCTGGCGGAGGCGCTTTACCCCATGATCAGCCGTGTCCAATCATGGCTGACCATGGTGTAAACAGGAAGAGCCAGTTATCGGCTTTTCCTCACTCGCGTCTGACAGATGTGAGTAGAGGAGAGACGATCGGTGGCTGTCCTGACAGGGGGTCTGCACTGATTGTTTATCAGCGCAGCCCCGCACAGATGCCCACACTGGACCACCAGGGAAGCCGCCAGGAACACCAGGGATAACCACAACGGATGGATAACCAGGGATGCCATCCATGGCCACCAGGGATGCCAGTAAGTGCCCAAAAGATGCAAGTAAGTGTCCACACATCTTGCCAGTCGATGCCAACTCTTATTGCCTGCCAGATGTCTCCTCATGAGTGATGCCCAGCAGTGCCATCCATCAGTGTCTATCAGTGCCACCCATCAGTGTCCATCAGTACCATCTATCAGTGCCCATCTGTGCCCATCCGTGCCCACCTATCAGTGCCAGTCAGTGCCCATCCGTGCCACCTACCATTGACACCCATAAGTACAGCCTTTCATTGCCCATCAGTGCCACCTATGAGTGCCCATCAGTGCCACCTATCAATGCCCATCAGTACTGCATACCAGTGCCGTCTATCAGTGCCCATCAGTGCCGCCTATCAGTGCCCATCAGTGCCGCCTATCAGTGCCATCTCATCAGTGCCATCTCATCAGTGCCCATCAGTGCGGCCTTGAAGGAGCAGTGAAGGAGAAAACTTACTTATTTACAAAATGGTCTTTTTTTATTTGTTGCGCAAAAAATAAAAACCCCAGCAGTGATTAAATACCATCAAAAGAAAACTCTATTTGTGGGAACAAAATGAAAAAAAAATTGTTTGGGTACAGTGTTGAATGACTGCGCAATTGCGCAGTTACTTGTTACTTGTGCATCACAATTATGTGGGTTTTGTGACTGATCAGTATTACTTGTTGACTGCTTTTTCTAAAGTTTAGCTTCAAGCCAGAAACATTTAGTCCTGCCCCTGGATTTCAACTTGCAGGACTTTCCTGAGGACATAGGAGGAACACAGGGGGATTTGGAATGAAAGAACTGTCCTAATCGAAAACGTGGCAATAATGGACACAAAAATGTAACAAATGCTCTAACTCTCCACCATTGTACTCAATAGTTGTATTTATTGCCGTTTCTGCCTCTTTGACTCTATTTGTGGGAACAAAATGATAAAAAAATTGTTTGGGTACAGTGTTGAATGACTGCGCAATTGCCATTCAAGCTCACAGAGCTGAAAGCTGAAAATTGGCCTGGGCAGGAAGGTGCGTAAGTGCCTGGTATTGAAGTGGCTAAGGAGTAGCCACATAACTAACATCATAACCTTTTGGAGACATTTTTTTAATTTATAATCCATGACATCTTATTTTAGGCCTCATTCACATGGGTGTAATTAAGCGTACACCCAGGTGAGGGTTGTACTTGCCCACACAGGATGTAAAGGTGTTCTGTACATCCTTGTGCAGGCAGTTCTAGTCATGTCAGTTGGGGTGGAGGGGCGGCACAGACAAAGTCACTACTCCCAATTTGACACCCATGTGGGTGCAGGTATGTGGGATGCAAGGGGGGCTCTGCCGGGGACACCTGATGTGAGGGGGGGCTCCACTGGAGACACCTAATGTGAGGGGGGGGCTCCACTGGGGACACCTAACGTGAGGGGGGCTCCACTGGGGACACCTAATGTGAGGGGGGGCTCCACTGGGGACACTTAATGTGAGGGGGGCTCCACTGGGGACATCTAATGTGAGGGGGGCTCCACTGGGGACACCTGATGTGAGGGGGGCTCCACTGGGTACACCTAATGTGAGGGGGGGCTCCGCCGGGGGCACCTGATGTGAGGGGGAGCTCCGCCGGGGGCACCTGATGTGAGGGGGAGCTCCACCGGGGACTCCTGATGTGAGGGGGGGCTCCGCCGGGGACTCCTGATGTGAGGGGGGGCTCCGCCGGGGACTCCTGATTTGAGGGGGGGCTCCGCCGGGGGCACCTGATGTGAGGGGGGGCTCCACCGGGGACTCCTGATGTGAGGGGGGGCTCCGCCGGGGACTCCTGATGTGAGGGGGGGCTCCGCCGGGGACTCCTGATGTGAGGGGGGGCTCCGCCGGGGACTCCTGATGTGAGGGGGGGCTCCGCCGGGGGCACCTGATGTGAGGGGGGCTCCGCCGGCGACTCCTGATGTGAGGGGGGGCTCTGCCGGGGACTCCTGATGTGAGGGGGGACTCCGCCGGGGACTCCTGATGTGAGGGGGGGCTCTGCCGGGGACTCCTGATGTGAGGGGGGACTCTGCCGGGGACTCCTGATGTGAGGGGGGACTCCGCCGGGGACTCCTGATGTGAGGGCGGGCTCCGCCGGGGACTCCTGATGTGAGGGGGGGCTCCGCCGGGGGCACCTGATGTGAGGGGGGCTCCGCCGGCGACTCCTGATGTGAGGGGGGGCTCTGCCGGGGACTCCTGATGTGAGGGGGGCTCCGCCGGCGACTCCTGATGTGAGGGGGGGCTCTGCCGGGGACTCCTGATGTGAGGGGGGACTCCGCCGGGGACTCCTGATGTGAGGGGGAGCTCCGCCGGGGACTTCTGATGTGAGGGGGAGCTCCGCCAGGGACTCCTGATGTGAGGGGGGGCTCCGCCGGGGACTCCTGATGTGAGGGGGAGCTCCGCCGGGGACTCCTGATGTGAGGGGGGGCTCCGCCGGGGACTCCTGATGTGAGGGGGAGCTTTGCCGGGGACTCCTGATGTGAGGGGGAGCTCCGTCGGGGACTGCTGATGTGAGGGGGAGCTCCGCCGGGGACTCCCGATGTGAGGGGGAGCTCCGCTGGGGGCTCCTGATGTGAGGGGGGCTCTGCCGGGGACTCCTGATGTGAGGGGGGGCTCCGCCATGGGACTCCTGATGTGAGGGGGGGCTCCGCCGGGGACTCCTGATGTGAGGGGGGCTCCGCCGGGGACTCCTGATGTGAGGGGGGGCTCCGCCGTGGACTCCTGATGTGAGGGGGGCACCGCCGGGGACTCCTGATGTGAGGGGGAGCTCCGTCGGGGACTCCTGGTGTGAGGGGGGCTCCGCCGGGGACTTCTGATGTGAGGGGGAGCTCCGCCGGGGACTCCTGGTGTGAGGGGGGGCTCCGCCGGGGACTCCTGATGTGAGGGGGAGCTCCGCCGGGGACTCCTGGTGTGAGGGGGGCTCCGCCGGGGACTCCTGGTGTGAGGGTGGGCTCCTCTGGGGACATCTGATGTAAGGGGGGCTCTGCTGGGGGCACCTGATGTAAGGACGGACTCTGCTGGGACATCTGATGCAAGGACGGACGGCTGGTGGCAGGCGACGTGGCTAGTGACACGCTCAGGGATTCCACTGATTCTGCATTATGGTGAGTTGAATGATTTCATTTTATATTACAATGTAATAATAGAAATAATGCACTTCAAACATTCTGACACCATAACAACCATGGTGCCAGGATGATTGAAGTGCTACCACCAGGTGTTTGGAGTATCTTTATCTGCTGATTGTTAAACTTTCTAGAATACACATATTTTTATTGTGTAGGATCTGGGGCTGCTGTCCCGTCATTTCCCTCTCCCCCTCTCCCCCTCTCCCCCTCTCCCCCTCTCCCCCTTTCCCCCTCTCCCACTCTCCCCCTTTCCCTCTCCATCATTCATCTCAGACTCTAACCTCACCCTCTTGAACCACGCCCACTTAAGCCACACCCACTATGTTGTGTAAACCACGCCTATTTTTCGCACGCCGCACTTGTATATTTTTCCTAAGCCATGCCTACAAATGAATGCCCTGCCCCCTAATTATTGTACGGCTCCGCCCACAGCCACAACAGTGTCCCACATTTTTTTTTTACAATGTTGGTAACTATATGAGTGAAATAAGTATATGACCCCTTCGCAAAACATGACTTTGTGGCAAAAGCGTTGTTGGCAATCACAGAGGTCAGACATTTCTTGTAGTTGGCCACCAGGTTTGCACACATCTCAGGAGGGATTTTGTCCCATTCCTCTTTTGCAGATCCTCTCCAAGTCATTAAGGGTATCGAGGCTGACATTTGGTAACTTGAACCTTCAGCTACCTCCACTGATTTTCTATGGGATTAAGGTCCGGAGACTGCCTAGGCCACTTCAGGACCTTAATGTGCTTCTTCTTGAGCCACTCCTTTGTTGCCTTGGCCATGTGTTTTGGGTCACTGTCATGCTGGAATACCCATCCACAAACCATTTTCAATGCTCTGGCTGAGGAAAGGAGGTTCTCACCTAAGATTTGACAGTACATACAGTTGTCCTGTCCCCTTAGCAGAAAAACACCCCCAAAGCAAAATGTTTCCATCTCCATGTTTGATGGTAGGGATAGTGTTCTTGGGTCATAGTTGATGTTGAGTTCCAAAGAGCTTGATTTTGGTCTCATCTAACCACAACACTTTCACCCAGTTCTCCTCTGAATCATTCAGATGTTCATTAGCAAATTTCAGACAGGCCTGTACATGTGCTTTCTTGCGGGCGCTGTAGGATTTCAGTCCTTCATGGCGTAGTGTGTTACCAATTGTTTTCTTGGTGTCTATGGTTCCAATTGCCTTGAGATCATTGACAAGATTCTCCCATGTAGTTCTGGGCTGATTCCTCACCGTTCTTATGATCATTGAAACTCCACAAGGTGAGTTCTTGAATGGAGCCCCAGATCGAGGGAGATTATAAGTTATTTTGTGTTTCTTCTATTTTCGAAAAATTGCACCAACTGTTGTCACCCCCTCACCAAGCTGCTTGGCGATGGTCTTGTAGCCCATTCCAGCCTTGTGTGGGTCTACAGTCTTGTCCCTGACATCCTTGGACACAGTGGCGGCTGGAGCTCAAAATTTTTGGAGGGGCACAAACAAACTGAAAATTTTTTGAAAAAAAACAATTGTAGCCACTGTGCCATCAAAGGCAGCCCCTATGCCACCAAACGCAGCCACTGTGCCATCAAAGGCAGCCTCTGTGCCATCAAACTCAGCTACTGTGCCATCAAACGCAGCCACTGTGCCATAAAACGCAGCTACTGTGCCAAATGCTGCCATTGTGCCCATCAAATGCTGCCACTGTGCCATCAAAAGCAGCTACTGTGCCATCAAACGCAGCTATTGTGCCAAACGCTGCCACTGTGCCCATCAAATGCTGCCAGTGTGCCCATCATATGCTGTCAGTGTGCCCAACTGCCCATCATATGCTGCCAGTGTGCCCATCAAACGCTGCCAGTGTGCCCATCTGTCACTTGGTATGGTTCACAGGAATACCGCCCTCTCCTATGTGCCAAACGCTGCGCTCACAGACCTCCCCTCACTGACAGCTGCTGCTTAAATTAAAACAATGCAAAAATAATGATAAATGATTCACTAGTGCCTGCCCTCCCTCCAAGTGAAATCAGATAGCAGCGCTAATTATAAAAATGTGCATACATATGTGAATTAACCACAAACAAGCTGAAAAGTGACAACCTCTTAAGTGTCATAAAAATAATGAGCAAAATTATTCTAATGTGAAAAAAATTATACAGTGTATAGATTGGTAACATAAAAGTCCAATAAAGTAGTGACGTAGTGATATGTGTGATGCTTCACAAATAATACAGATCTTCAGTGAGCAAAAATCTTCCACCACACCGCTGTGCACTGTGATCTCCACTCCCCTTCAGCGAGCAGACTCACCAGCTATTTTTGCCTTACGCTCTCGTGCTTGGCTCACAGGCTATTCCCACACAGTAGGGGGTACAGTGATAATTTCCACTCAATTCCTGTTGGATATCCAGAGCATATGCTAGCGTACTCTCCACATGAAACAAAGAAAAGCGAAGCAATAGTGCAGTAACGCAACAAACTTTAATAAAAGTAACACTCTCCTCCACCATTAAACTCACATTTCATAAACTTGAATCAAGCAGAATAGCACAGCACACATGGTCATCACCAAAAAACACTCTCCAAATAATAACCGGACGTATGGTGGTCACGGCGGACCCAGGCAGTCGGATGTTCGGATAACTCTCACCCGTTCCTCACGTCTCCTGGAGCCGCTTCCCCGCTTTCCCGTATGGCGCCTCCTATCTCAGCGTCCTACGTCTAGCGCGTCAGATTGCCTCGTAGCCACGCCCCTACGTGGGGGGGGCGTGGCTACGAGGCAATCTGACGCGCTAGACGTAGGACGCTGAGATAGGAGGCGCCATACGGGAAAGCGGGGAAGCGGCTCCAGGAGACGTGAGGAACGGGTGAGAGTTATCCGAACATCCGACTGCCTGGGTCCGCCGTGACCACCATACGTCCGGTTATTATTTGGAGAGTGTTTTTTGGTGATGACCATGTGTGCTGTGCTATTCTGCTTGATTCAAGTTTATGAAATGTGAGTTTAATGGTGGAGGAGAGTGTTACTTTTATTAAAGTTTGTTGCGTTACTGCACTATTGCTTCGCTTTTCTTTGTTTCATGTGGAGAGTACGCTAGCATATGCTCTGGATATCCAACAGGAATTGAGTGGAAATTATCACTGTACCCCCTACTGTGTGGAAATAGCCTGTGAGCCAAGCACGAGAGTGTAAGGCAAAAATAGCTGGTGAGTCTGCTCGCTGAAGGGGAGTGGAGATCACAGTGCACAGCGGTGTGGTGGAATATTTTTGCTCACTGAAGATCTGTATTATTTGTGAAGCATCACACATATCACTACGTCACTACTTTATTGGACTTTTATGTTACCAATCTATACACTGTATAATTTTTTTCACATTAGAATAATTTTGCTCATTATTTTTATGACACTTAAGAGGTTGTCACTTTTCAGCTTGTTTGTGGTTAATTCACATATGTATGCACATTTTTATAATTAGCGCTGCTATCTGATTTCACTTGGAGGGAGGGCAGGCACTAGTGTGCCCATCTGGCCATCATATGCTGCCAGTGTGCCCATCAAATGCTGCCAGTGTGCCCAACTGCCCATCATATGCTGCCAGTGTGCCCAGCAAACGCTGCCAGTGTGCCCATTAAATGCTGCCAGTGTGCCCCCCACCTGCTCGCTGTTTGCCTGCCACTTACCCTGTGTCGGTGGGGCAGTGGGTGACATCGATGAGCGGGGTCCTTCATGCGTCTCCTGCCTCCTGATGGCATCCAATAGGGACGTCTGTCATTTCAGCCAATCAGGTGACAGGTAACAGACCCGAGCACCCGATTGGCGGAGAGGCGGTTCAGTGTTAGGAAAGCGAATAGTCATTCACTTTCCTAACACAGTTGAGTGGACTGTGAGTGCCAAGCATGGCACTCGCAGTTCACTTATTTTGCAGCCTTACTTACCAGCTCCACTCGGGCTGTGCGTTCCATGGAGCTTCTGGCACAGGGAAACCGTAAGTAACGTCTTAACTCCAACAACAAAGCACTGGTGGAAGTTGTTCAGTGCAATGGAATGCGCCACAAAGCAGGTAAAAATCCTACAAATGAAGCGCCTCGTCTGCATTGCATTGATGTGGCGCTTCCCATAGTGCACCGACGCCCGAACACAGTGCACTTAAAGGAAAAATTTTCTCTTTTTTTTTTAAGGGCCTTTTTAAAAAAAAAATTATTATTTGTTTTTTTTTTTACTGCTGAAGGGAGGGGGGGTGGCGCCCGTGCGCCCCCTATGGACGGGCTGCCACTGCTTGGACAGCTCTTTGGTCTTGACCATGATGGAGAGATTGAAATCTGATTGCTTGCTTCTGTGGACAGGTGTCTTTTATACAGATAATAACACGCTAAGATTAGGAACACTGCCTTTAAGAGAGTGCTCCTAATCTCAGCTTGTTACCTGTATAGAAAACACCTGGGAGCCAGAAATCTTGCTGATTGAAAGGGGATCAAATACTTATTTTACTCATTAAAAGGCAAATCAATTTATACCTTTTTTGAAATGTGTTTTCCTGGATTTTTTGTTGTTTTTCTGTCTCTCGCTGTTTAAATAAACCTACTATTAAAATTATAGACTGATCATTTCTTTGTCAGTGGGCAAACATACAAAATCAGCAGGTGATCAAATACTTCCCTCACTGTAGTACGCCCGTGTGAATGCAGCCTCACGCAAGGTTCACACCTATGCGTGTGGCTGTGGGAATCACAGCGATTCCTGCACCCACAACCACCCGCAGTAAAAAACCTGCTGCTGTCAAAAAACGCACAGGGCTGCCATTCATTTTGAGTGACACCCCTAATTATGTAAAATCGCAGTGTGTGTGTGGGTGCAGGGACCGCAGGGAAATCGCATGGTCAAAATAACCATGCGATTTGCCTGCAGGCCACTTTTTGAAAAAAGGTGCATGCACCTTTTTTCCTGTGGGAAATGCAGGCATGGCACCCCATTGAAATTAATAGGCTGCCATGCCCGCAAGAACACTAAGGTGTGAACCTAGCGTAAATTTTTTTATTTACCAAATAAGTTCACAAACACTTGCTGTAATTTTTCAGTGTGGACCTCTGTTAAAAAAAGGTCATTCTCACCTGCAGAATGCCATTACTTTCCCACTGTGGTATGCAGCAATTATCTAACTCATATGGAAATCCCCTAATTGAAAGAGAAAGAGGCGAGGCTGACAAATGCTAAGAAAATGTAAAGCAGTCAAAAAGAAGATCATAAACTGAACATGTAAAAAAACAGAGCTTTTTATTTAGTTTATTCTTTTGTATAATGACAACATATTCATAGTGATTTACAGAGAAGACCAAAACTATGGCATAAATAACTATTTGACCTAAAAATAAAGCATTTCAAATATCTGTATTTCTTTGTATGTTTGCGTATTACATTTTTTGATAAAAGCATCACAGAACACAAGGGGGATCCATGTGTTATACAATATCTCACAAAAGTGAGTACACCCCTCACATTTTTGTAAATATTTTATTCTATCTTTTCATGTGACAACACTGAAGAAATGACACTTTGCTACAATGTAAAGTATTGAGTGCACAGCTTGTATAACAGTGTAAATTTGCTGTCCCCTCAAAATAACTCAACACACAGCCATTAATGTCTAAACCGCTTGGCAACAAAAGTGAGTACACCCCTAAGTGAAAATGTCCAAATGGGGCCCAAAGTGTCAATATTTTGTGTGGCCACCATTATTTTCCAGCACTGCCTTAACTCCCTTGGGCATGGAGTTCACCAGAGCTTCACAGGTTGCCACTGGAGTCCTCTTCCACTCCTCCATGACGACATCATGGAGTTGGTGGATGTTAGAGACCTTGCGCTCCTCCACCTTCCATTTGAGGATGCTTCACAGATGATCAATAGGGTTTGGGGTCCTTATCATGTTGGACCTACTTCAGCAGCCAGCCACCCTGTTCTCAAATGTTCGACCTGGTCCACCTCACCAAGAAGTGGTTGCAACCGGAGACCTTGACAGGCCCTCAGATCGTGGAACGTGTGGTAATGCACCGGTACCTGCATGCACTCCATGCTACTCTGAGGAAGAGGGTTGGACAGGGGGACCCTAAAACTGCAACCCAGTTGGTGGACCTAGTGGAGAGGTTCATTGCTACTGAGGACTTGGTGAGCCCATCTATGCCCCACTTCGGTGTCTCTAGGGGTGCAAGATCGCCCAGCGGTTCTGGTAAGGGTTCAAGAGCATGGGAAAGGTGGATAAGACTGTTGTTACAGCTGAAGAGACTGTGGGTCCTAGACCTGGAGACTGGCCAAAGAAGCCAGGAAGGTCTTTGGGGCCGTCAAGAGGACTGGGGGTAGGGCACATACGGTGTTTTCATTGCCATGCATTAGGGCATATTGCTGCAAACTGTCCTATAGATGATGAACCTATGCAATGTGATTATGCTTTTATGAAAAGAAGCATTTCTCTGTTTGCACAGATCGCATGTACTGCATCATGTCAGAGTTGCATTGAAAAACAGATGTGTGTTATTTCAGTGGATGGAAAGCCACTCACAGCCTTGCTAAACTCTGGTAGTGTGGTGACCCTAGTCAGGAATGATTGTGTGAACCCCACAAAACTACACCCCAGTACTATTGGTGTAATTGGCATCCATGGGGACACTCAGGACTACCAGACAGGGGTGGTTGAGGTTGATACCCCCTGGGGCAGTCTAACACATTCAGTGGGGGTGGTACTAGGGTTGCCACATCATCCCTTTAATCCAGGACACACATTAATTACACAGGTTCTGTGGCTGATTAAGGTTGTAATTAAACTCACTTGGTGCCTTATCTGCATTAAATCAGCCTCAGAACCTGTGTAATTTATATGTGTCCCAGTTTAAAGGGATGATGTGGCAACTCTAGGTGGTACCCTCACTGCTTCATGAAGCTTTAGTGGAGAGAGATTTTCCCCATTTTTGGAATTTATGGGAGAGCAAAAGGAGGCTGGTAGATAGAGCTCCCCCTGCTGGGGAAGCACGGGAACTCTCACCGGACCCTTTTTGCCAAAAGGAAGGGGGTGCTGTTGGTGGGATTGAGGAAGCTGGAAATCGTCTTCCTTTTAATTTCATGGCTGGGGAGCCGGAGGACCTGGAAGCTAGCTCACAGCCCAAGGGAAACAAACAGGAGAACATCTCTGACCCTGACAATGAGAGTAGCCAGAATGTGGTACCTGACTTAGAGGTCAGGAGAGAGGATTTCTGTACCAAGCAACTGCGAGATGCCATCCTCATGAGAGACAGGGAAAACGTTAAGATGTTGGATGGGGAACCTGTAGATCCTAACTGAGGGGTGTCTTTCCCCTACATGGCCATTAAAAACAATTTATTGTATCAAGTGGAGAGGACGAGATAGAACAGCTACTGGTTCCCAAACTCAGGTGCTAGACCTGGCCCATGGTCATGTAATGGGGGACATCTCAGTACTGAAAAAAAACAGGGAGAAAATTGCCCAGAGATTTTTCTGGCCTGGGGTGTATGCAGATGTCAAGGAGTACTGCAAATCGTGCCCCGACTGCCAAATGTCGGCGCCGTCGCCCCATTTTCTCAGCCACCTTGTCCATCTAACAATAATCGAGGTCCCCTTGACAGGATTGGCATGGACCTGGATTGTGAAATCTGCCCGGGGTCACCAGCATATTCTGATGATCCTGGACTATGCGACGCGCTATCCCGAGGCCATACCCTTGCGCAACACCTCCGCCAAGGCTTTTGCCAAGAAGTTGGTCCAGTCGAGTGGGGATCCCAAAAGAGGTCTTAACCGATCAGGGTACCCCATTTATGTCTAGGGTAAATAAGGAACTGTGTAGATTATACAAAATCTCTCATCTCCGTACCTTTTTCTACCAACCCCAAATGGATAGTCTGGTCAAAAGATTTAATAAAACTTTGAAAAGTATGCTGAAAATGGTGGTCGACAAAGATGGGAGAAACTGGGATTTTTTGCTACCATATCTCATGTTTGCCATACGTGAGGTTCATCAGGCATCCACAGGTTATTCCCCCTTTGAGCTTTTGTATGGTAGACATCCCAGGGGGCTTCTAGATGTTGCCAAAGAAATGTGGGAAAGAGAGGCCACCCCATAAAGAAGCATCATAGAGCATGTCTCCCTGATGCAGGATCGAATCGCAGCTGTCCTGCCCATGGTGCGAGAACATATGGAGCCAGCCCAGGAGGGCCAGAGGAGGGTCTATGATCGGGGGGTGGATTGAAGTACAAACAGATGCCTTTTGGTCTGCACGGGGCCTCTGCATCATTCCGACGAATGATGGACAAAACTTTGAGACCACATCGCCCGTATGCGGCTACTTTTTGGACGATGTGGTCATCCACAGCCCAGATTGGGAATCGCACCTGCCCCGGGTACAAGCAGTGGTAGATTCCCTTAGGGAAGCAGGTCTAACAGCCAACCCAAAAAAGTGTGCCATAGGCCTGGAGGAAGCCAAGTACCTTGGGTACATTATTGGCCGGGACGTGTCAAGCCTCAGACCAATAAGATTGAGGCAATTCAAAAGTGGCCCCAACCAGTAAACAAGAAACAAGTTCAAGCCTTCCTAGGCATTATGGGGTATTACCGACAGTTTATACCCAACTTTTCCACCATTGCAGTCCCTCTGACCGACCCGACAAAGGGTAGAGGGTTGTCATGGTCAAATGGAATCCTGAAGCTGAGGAGGCGTTTCAGAAATTAAAACAGGCTCTTTGTGTACTACTGGTGTCCTCGGACTTCACAAAGGGGTTTGTGGTACAGACAGATGCCTCTGAGGTGGGCCTAGGTGCTGTTCTATCTCAGAACAGAGATGGTGAGGAGCACCCGGTTGTATACCTGAGCCGAAAACTGAATAAACATGAAAAAAACTATGCTATTGTCGAGATTTTTGTTCTATTGTAAGGGACCGAACCTAGAATCCGGCCCGGGTTTTCCAGCCTCTGTGGCAGGCTAGGTTCTGGTCCAGATGTTCTGGTCCACTTGAGTCCACACTCAGGTGGACTTTAAATGACCAGGAAGAGAGCACAGCAGGGCTCTGGTTTTGAGACTCAGGAAGGAACCTGAGTGAGAGGAGCTCTGGGTGTTGGACTAAAAGGTTTGCTTTTCCGTATGTTTTTGTGGGTGACGGGGACCAGCCCTGCACTGTATAGAGAGGAGACTATTTGTTTAGTTAGCGTCGGACGGCAAGGATTTAATTTACTGTTTGTTTTTATTTTGCAAACCTTCTGCAAATAAACCTGGCATCCACCAGATTTTGAAGAAAGTGTCCGTTTGCTGACTGTCATTCAGAAAAAGGTGATCCCTACGAGCTAATTCCCCACAATATATACATATACAGTGGGGACGGAAAGTATTCAGACCCCCTCAATTTTTCACTCTTTGTTATATTGCAGCCATTTGCTAAAATCATTTAAGTTCATTTTTTATTGACAGAAAAGCACAGAATTGTTGACATTTTCGCAGATTTATTAAAAAAGAAAAACTGAAATATCACATGGCCCTAAGTATTCAGACCCTTTGCTCAGTATTTAGTAGAAGCACCCTTTTGATCTAATACAGCCAGGGCTTTTTTTCAGGGGTAACATGGGGGAAGGCAGTTCCGGCACCTCCAGCACTAAATTTATGTAATGGTAAGGGGTGCTGGGGATGTGCTGGAGGGTCTATTGATGATTGCCGCTGGGGGATCTATAGTCTATAGCGACTACGCTGGTGGGGGTCTATTGTTGCTGGTGGAGGATCTATTGTTGCTGGGAGGGGGTTTTATATTCCTGGGGGGTAAGTTGTTGCTGAGAGGAATCTACTGTTGAGCGAGATGTCTATTGTTGCTGGCTGCTGGAGGGTCTATTGATGCTGGGGTGGATTTTTGTTGGGGGGGGGCTGGGTTGTGTGAGGGAACTATTGTTGCTGGGGTATCTATTGTTGCTGGCTGCAGGGGATCTATTTTGCTGCTAACAAATTCTATACAAATCACTTAGCGCCACAGAATGGTACTTGGTTCTGTATTCTCTAAAAGGGACGGTGCTGGAAGGTGGGTAGGGGGTGGAACCAAGGGACGGTGCTCAGAGGTGGGTAGGGGGAGGAGACAAGGGGTGACTTAGAAGGGTGGGGTTTCTGCACCTATTCTCTGAGAAAAAAAGCCCTGAATACAGCCATGAGTCTTTTTGGGAAAGATGCAACAAGTTTTTCACACCTGGATTTGGGGATCCAGTGATATCAAATTATATTCAAATAAATAAATACATCTATATAATATAATATAATTTATATAATATTGTGTACAATTAAAGAATATGCTGAAACTTTTCTGTGTTGAATTATTGTGACTTCTCAATTATTGTGACTTCTCAATTCATATATCATCCACCACTGTGCAAATCGTGTCTTCAGCAGATTATGTGCATACCTTCACCAGCCGTTATACCTGCTCACCTCATACATGAGTCAGAAAGACTCAAAACAATGCCTTTCAGCTATGGTCTCATCTCTTCCACATGTGACCAGCTACTCTGTATCCACTTTCCAATCAGTAGCCTCCCAGGAGGATCGCAAGAAAGATCTCTCATATGTATACTGTCCCACTGCTTTTCTCCTTCCTCCACACCAGTGTTATTACTCGGTATTCCTGATAGGATATGGCTCCACAATCATTCAACAATAAATAGAGGATACATAGTGCCCCAATTAGAAAACACTCATTGATGGGCATGAGTGAGGCTGCATTC
Organism: Lithobates clamitans; assembly: GCA_037952925.1. Lineage (NCBI taxonomy): Eukaryota > Metazoa > Chordata > Amphibia > Anura > Ranidae > Lithobates > Lithobates clamitans. The sequence continues at coordinate 2,745,991 of JBBGZY010000448.1, forward strand.
ATGGGCACAGTGAGCCTGCATTTGATGGGCACAGTGAGGCTGCATTCATGGATATACATAAATCTGATATGCTTTATGTAAATATTGTCAAAGTTGTTGTTAATATTTATTTTTGGAACTTAATTCTACATAAAACATTTAGCAGTGTAATTTCATGAGATAATTTACAAGGGTGTGTTTAGGGACTGACTTAGCGGCAGGGCAGGGTAGGGGTTGGGTGGAGCAACGGGTGGCAAGTAACTCTTAAGGTCTGGCTAGTGGCTCAGGACTTTGAAATTTTGAGCCCTGTACTAGACTGTATCTTTATATTTTTTTGTTTACAAAAGTTTTATTTAACTGTATCTTTATATTAATACACCGCCAGAAGTGTATTAGAAACAGTACACCACCGTATGCACCGTAGATATAGGCCACACTGGATATATTTTTACACTACCTGCACTGACTGAATATAGAGTAAACATTGAATATACTGTAAAGTCCATGCTAAATGCAGAGTATATATATATATATATATATATATATATATATATATATATATATATATATACTAGACTGACTGTATATATATATCAAATACACTGCTACTACTTGAATAACCTGCCTGCTTAATCTAACTCAAGCTATCTCTCTGTCCACATCAACAATACTACACGTGGCCGCTATGTAAGCAGCCTTATATACTGTGGGGTGTGACCTTTGGCCAATTATGGCTCTTTCAGCAGAGCGCGCTGTGATTGGCCAAAGCATGCAGGTCAGGTGCATGCTTTGGCCAATCATCATACAGTGCATTATGGGGAGTTCCGCAGGGTTCGAACTTCCCGGGAACGCCCCATATGTTCGGTTCGTTTTAGAACAAAGAACACCGTTCGTCTTGAACCGCTGGCTCATCCCTACTGGGGAGAGAAGAAAGGTTTGTTGGTGAACAGGCCCTAAGAATGTGCAAGAACCCTGCAGTGTTGCTGAAAGAAAAATTATCAGATTTTTAACAAAGGAGAGCAAAGATAGGAAGTGAAAAACTGAAATGGAGAACAGACAGGGAAATGGAGCATACTCACTAAGGGTGTAAAGCAGAATGGGTGCAAGAAGCCTCCAAGACTGCTAATAAGAAACAAAAGGTGATCTCTGTTTACGTAATACAGGATGATGATTATAATTTTTTTAATCATTATACCAACAAATGCAGGTAGCATTCTTAGTGCTATCAAGTGCCTGGAGTAGACTTTTATACCTTTCATATCTGTCAAACTCATTTACTAGTTTTACTTTACAGGCATTTTTCCCTAAGCACTGCTTGACTTATACGTGATTCTAATAAGAGTTTTATGTCGCTTACATCACCTGAGCTAAAGTTGCAGTGCAGGAAATGGGAGTAAAGGCACAGAGAGGTCAGAGAAAAGGAGGATCATACTGAGCTGAACTGTGAATGCATGTTCATGTGACAGCCGGCTGACAGATAAGCCTGAGGGTTAACTGAATTGTTCCTGCATGCTTTTCCGACTCTTGAATCTATGGCAAACCTAAAACCAAAAATGTTAGAATGTGAGAATGATAAAGACAAATTTGCTCAACGTACTTCATTTAAAAAAAAAATGAAGATTAAAAATGCAACATTTCCATTCTACCCAGAACTACCAGCTCTGGGCACACAGGCTAGTATACACATGGCTTTAGAGTTGTGGGTATTTAGCCACTACTAATAGTAAGCATGTTTTTAAAAAAGTAAGAATGCACCCACTAAACTACTGTACTGTTTGACAAGACAATTCGGTTTGTTGCAGGCTAGCTAGTAAATTGAGCTGGGAATTTTTCTTTGTTTTTGTTTGACATGCGTCGCCCTTCCATGTGCTCCTTGCTGTTAAGGCCAGTTATAGGTTGGTGCAGTTGCCGTTTGTTTGTACTACCATTTGTTTGCTCGAAAACACCAGGACAGTAAAAATTACCCCTTTTTGTAAAGTAAACAGTCCAAGGTGTTTAGTAAGAGGCATAGCAAGTTTTTTGAAGTTGTCATTTTTTGTCACAATTTTCACTGTGGCCAATTACAGTTAATAATATAATTGTATAAAATGGATGGCATGAATGGAAGCCATCCATTGTTTACAATTGTCAAATGATCTTCTGTGATTGGTCACAGTGATCACATGGTACCGGCAGCGGGCCAGTAGAGTGATCTGTAATCAGCTGTGTCCAGTGGATACAGCTGTTGACAGATAGCGCCCGCAACGCAGCCACAGTCACGTTTCTGGAGGATTTCATATAACGAAAAGTCTGCCTGGCTGTCATTTTTCACTCTTTTGTCATCTTGTTAGAGTTCTCCTTTTAACCCCTTTATTTATGTAGCAGAATTTTATAGCGTGTTTCTCCCTTTTTCAATGTTTTGTTTTTAGGACGCATACTAGTAAAGCTCCACCACCACATATCTTTGCAACGCAGCCACATGGTTTTAATGTGTTGGTCAAGCCCATCTAAATCTGCTAATTCAAAGCTGGCTATAGATGGATCAAAATTCATTATGAATCAACCACATTTTGATCCATCTTTGGCCTATGGGAGTGCCTGCTGTCAGCATACAATAGCATAGTGGGCAGGATTTGTCTAACCACCTTGCTTGTGTGGATAGGGGAAAAATTCAATCATCTTTGGCCAGCCTAACACTTTCCTCTCCCCAGATTGTCAATGCCGCTATCCAAAGGTGTCTCTGTTGCTCCTCCTTTAAGAGTGGAGACACCCTAAGACAGGAAGTGTGTTACTGGATGGATCACCAGGTAAAAAAGCCTTAAAAAGAAAATGAATGCAGTCATCACATTTAAGGATATGTAAGCTGCATAATTAAAACTTTTTTTTTTGTTTAATACTCATTCTCATAAAAAATATAAGCAGATGTCCAGAGCACCCCTCCTTACATTAGATGTCAAGATTCCCTTCACAATCAGAAGTCAAGAGTCCCCCAACCTTCCTTACATCACAGCGCACCCCCCTTACCTTAATATCATGTACCTGGTGAAGACTGGAATGTTGTGGAGGGCTCCCTTGCACCTCCCGTTCAACACTCCTTAAAGAGGAACTGCAGTCTGCTCACATAATTTGTAATAAAAACATATTGGCCATTCTGAAGCTTCACTCCAACCACTTTGCATATTATTTTATATATACTGTGATTCTGTACTTGCCAAATATGCTGAAGGGCACTGATAGGTGGTACTGATGGGCACTGATAAGGTGGCACTGATGGGCACTGATAGGTCGCACTGATGGGCATTGATGAGGCAGCACTGGTGGGCACTCATAGTTGGCACTGATGGGCACTGATAGGTGGCACTGATGGACAGCACTGATTGACAGCACTGAAGGGCACTGATAGGTGGCATGAAGGGCCCTGCTAGATGACACTGATAGGCGGCACTGATAGGTGGCACTGATGGGCACTGATGGATGCCACTGAGGAGCACTGGTAGGTGACACTGATAGGCAGCATTGATAGGTGGCACTGATGATAAGGCACTGATGGGCACTGATTGGCAGCACTGATGGGAACTGATAGGTGGCACTGGTGGGCATTGATAGGTGACACTGGTGGGCACTGGTAGGTGGCTCTGGTGGGCACTGCTAGGTAGTAGGCAGTACTGATATGCACTGGTAGGTGGCTCTGGTGGGCACTGCTTAGCAGCAGTGGGTGTCCGTGTGAGGGACCGATTTCCCTCTGACAGAAGGTGATAGGGGTTTTTTTTCTCCTTTTTTTTCTACTCTCCTTTTTTTCTCAGATTACAATCTTCTGTTTACATCACGTGATCAGCTGTCATTGGCTGACAGCTGATCACATGCTAAGGGGCTGGGTCCAGCCCCTTACTTGTGAACTTGCTGATTACAGAGGAGGGGGGGTGCGCAAGCCGCGCATGTTCGAGAGGACGTACATGGATGCCCTCCCGGCAATTTAGGCCAGTGCTGAAGCCATATTTCAGCAATAGCGTGGGCGTGAGGAGGTTAAAGTATTTGCATATTTTTAATAGTCAGCGAATGAGCTTAAAAACAACCCCCTTATGACCTCTGTAGTTGCAGGCACTGTGGAGCAATTCATCCTCAAACTTCACAGCAGAAGCAATGACACCTATATCTCTCAGATCCCTCTGCTCCCCCTTCCAAAGATTCTGCTCCATGTTTACTTTAGAGATTTAAAGGCTGCTGGGTCACTGCTGGGAGGGGGAAAAGGGGGATTGAGTTGCAGAGAGAATGCTTTCTTAGACCCCTTTCACACTGAGGCACTTTTCAGGCATTTTAGCTCTAGAAATATGGCCTGTAAAGCGCCTGAAAACCGCCTCCCATTCATTTCAGTGTGACTTTTCACACTAGAGGCGGTGAGCTTGCAGGACGCTAGCAAAAGTCCTGCAAGCAGCATCTTTGGGGCAGTTTGGGAGCGCTGTATACAGCCTCTCCCAAAACACCCTGCTCATTGAAATGAATGGGCAATGCTTCCAAAGCGCCGGAAAAGTGCTTTGGAATCGTTGCAACACGGGCACTTTTAACCCCTTCTTCGGCCACTAGCGGGGGTTAAAAGCGTCCGAAAAGCGCAGCTTAAACAGCGTTTTAGCGGTGCTTTACCACTAACGCCACAGTGTGAAAGGGGTCTCAGTGATTGTCATAGCTTTTCATAACCCATTGGCTAATTTCACCCTCATTTTGTCCTGGTGTTCAATGGGGACAGGTTTTTCATTGACAACTGAGGGGATTTCTCGTCACTATATACTGTATAGTTTCTCTTGTGTTTGTGATGTAGAAAGTGACTCTATTATTAATTAGACACTAGCCAGAACTAAAATAAAAGGCCGTTTTATAAAACTTAAGGTTGATTACACAAAATAAAAATTAATCTAATTTGGTTTCTATAAGCACAGTAGAGAAAAGTAGGCTTCATCCAAGGTCTCAACTTCATAATTCAATTTCTGCTATGTAAGTTTATTATATGCTCATAAAACACAGCATTTTAACATTAAGATATATTAATCTTATCTAGTGTAGAGGAGAACAGTCATATAACAGTGTAGTCATCTGTGATTATGAAAGTATGCAATAGAATGGATTTCACTAGAACTCTGGTACTTCTCAGTAATCTGGATATCAACAACCTAGATCAGTGATGGCGAACCTTGGCACCCCAGATGTTTTGGAACTACATTTCCCATAATGCAATATCATTGAAAGTGAAAATAAAAGAAAATCAATTTTTTTGTGTTGTTCCCAGAAAAATAATAGAGGGATATCTTTCAATGAGGACACTAGTTCTGATGACCTGGGGGACCCCAAGGAATTCCCTTAATTTGCAGAGATTTCCTTCCACTTCCTGTTAGGCTATGGGACAGGAAGTGAAAGGAAATCTCCACAATAGGACACAGATGGTGAAAAAAAATCTAACAGGGGTTATACCCCTTACTTGCTCTATCCAAAATGAAAAAAAAAAAGTTTTGCCTATAGTTCTACTTTAAAATTAAATTATTCATTATCTTTTTAGCATGACATGCATGACAACTATGATAGTGACCTGGAACAAGGGCTCATGTGACCTCATTGGGTAAGATAACTTCACAGAATTTTTAAGACTGATATGAACAAAAGTGGGTTTAGGTACTTTGGATTCAGACAGTTTATAGCGTCTAGCCACTTTAAAAAAGATGAGTTGACAAACAATACACAGTTTAAGTCATAAAATTTCAGAGCACACTTTATATGCTGAGTCACTGCTTCTAATTACAAGGTAATAAAATAAGGGAATTACCCAGTTGATAAAGCATTTGAGATAAGGACAAGCTAATGTCACTGCACTATGAATTACATTCAGGTCAATGTATCTTCAGTGAGGCACGTAGAATTCGAAGTACAGTAAGTGGCAGATTTTTTTATGATAGTCTCATATACTAATATTTAGGGGTTAATATTGTATGGGGCCCCATTACGATCCCCCTAAGTACCACTGAAACTGCCACACTATGGGGGTTGATTTACTAATTACAAATTGACTGTGCACTTTCCAAATGCCGTTGCGCTCTGCAAAGGCATTTGTTCCAGACCTTATTAAATGAGAGGAAGCCTTGCTGACTTTCATCATCCAATCATGTGCAAGCAAAAATGCTGTTTCTTTTTCCTTTGTGATGTGATTGGGTATTCTTTGCAAAGTGAAGCTTCACCTTGTTTACTAAGCAAAAGCCCCTGCAGAATGCAACTGCACTTGCAAAGTGCAGAGTCTATTTACCTTTAGTAAATCAACCTCTACTGTATGTCTGCAGCGTACAATGTTCATTGGTAATTTCTTTCTGTTTCTGCATAGAAGCAGATGGCTGTGAGGATAATGCTGCTGTTATGTAACAGGTAGGGTACTGTCCTATCTTTCCTACTCAACACCCAAAGAAGAAGAGTTGGGCAGTGGAATCCTTTTTTGAAGACTCAGAGGAAAGCAGGAGCATTTATGCCTTTCGTAGAATGTACTCTTACCACAAGAGGAGGAACATCCCATTGCACATTATAAGCTTGGATAATAACCTGCCCAATCCATCTAGCAATAGAAGAGCTGATTGATCCTTATGCGAACCCTCCATTAAGATAAACATTAAGTCCAACCTATGTAGAGAAATGTCATTATAGCACAAAGTACATCTAAACAATGTAAAGCCACTTCTTTTGGCGGTTTAAGGTCTGGACAAAAAAAGTACAATGTCTTGAATAATGTGCAATGAAGAAAGAACCTTAAAGTGTTACTAAACCCACAACAGTAAAATCAGTCTGTATAAACAGTAAAGCATGCTTGTTATCATAGGCGTGCGCAGGGGGTGTGCCGGGTGTGCCTAGGCACACCCTAATCACCCAGTGCGGCGCAGATTCCCCCTGCTGATATTTCACCAAAGCCCCCAACAGGGTCCCTAAAAAATTGTAAAAAATAATAAATTAATAAAGGAAATAAAAATAAAAAACTACTGACACCATCCACTGCCCTACTGACAAGTCCACTGCTCTACTGACATCATCCACTGCTCTACTAACACTGTCCATGTTTTAATACATTTGGGGTGCACACCCTAATGCAATAGGCTGCGCACACCTATGCTTGTTATACTCACTGTGGAACCTAAGGGGTAAATCCGCTGCATTGTGTAAAAAGGCTGTTTGATCCTGCCTTTTCTGATCCTCCCCTTCTTCCACTGTCCCCAAACCATCTCCTGATATGACAGAGACTAGGGGACAAGCTGCACATGCACAGCTTGGTGTGTATTGCTAGAGAGGTTTTTCTTTTCTTGGGAGAGTGCATGTGATCAGCACAAGGCCAATCAGCACTGTCCAGACAGGGGGTCAGGGGTCCTGCAGCCTCATAGGACAGTCAGAGTAGAATGAAAACTCTTCCAACAAGCTTTAACCAGACATTGATAGAAGTCACAAGACTGCTATGTACTGCTGATTTGAAAAGGTATTTAGCAGTTTATATTTACTTATGCCCCGTACACACAGTCGGACTTTGTTCGGACATTCCGACAACAAAATCCTAGGATTTTTTCCAACGGATGTTGGCTCAAACTTGTCTTGCATACACACGGTCACACAAAGTTGTCGGAAAATCCAATCGTTCTAAACGCGGTGACGTAAAACACATACGTCGGGACTATAAACGGGGCAGTGGCCAATAGCTTTCATCTCTTTATTTATTCTGAGCATGCGTGGCACTTTGTCCGTCGGATTTGTGTACACACGATCGGAATTTCCGACAACGGATTTTGTTGTCGGAAAATTTTATCTCCTGCTCTCCAACTTTGTGTGTCGGAAAATCCGATGGAAAATGTCCGATGGAGCCCACACATGGTCGGAATTTCCGACAACACGCTCCGATCGGACATTTTCCATCGGAAAATCCGACCGTGTGTACGGGGCATAAAACTATTTCATTTCCATGTTCTGTGTACCGTAGGAAACTAGATCTAGTGAATGCAGGGTCCTCGGTTTAGTAACACTTTAAGCAAAAAATCCTGCTTAGGCCTTATATTTGTGTAGAAAGATCAGTACTTTACAAGACCAAGTGCCAAATTGTTATATTTTTCTATAATAGCACCTCATCTACTGCAACTGTCTATGTTTTGTTTAGGTAAAAATTGCTGGATCACCCGCCGGGTAGATCACTTTTTTTGTGTTTCTACACAGGGTAAAGCCGCACAAACCACTTAGGGGGAATAAAAGTATTTTCTGGATGTGGCCAGTCTTCGTAGAACTGAGAATGCACAGGAAAAGACTTAAAATGTTTAGAGGGCTTCCAAAAAACCCTGACCAGTGACACTTGGGACCGTACTTAATAGAAGTGGTAATTTCAAATTCTCCTACACTGCATCAGTTCATGTAATAACCAATTGGACTGATGATATGTCGAAGGACTGAGTTTTCTTTTTAGAAGAAGTCAGATAATATTCTAATATTTCCCCAGATTCTTCATCCTCTTCAATTTCTTCATCTGAGTTTAATCTATCTGAGATAGAAAAAGGTAATAAATCTGGTGATTCACCAGGGAGAGATGAAATAAAGAAAGAAGGAAATAGAGGGCTTACTGCCCTTCCTTTCCTTATCTTAACTAGCTGCCAGCTACTGCAATTATAGTCAATATGGCCAAAGAGGACTACTGTTATGAAACAAAGCTCCCATAGGCTGTGAGTGAAATATGTCATGGATCCTGAACTAGGCTAAGATAAGATTTGGGTAGCAGATCCTAAATCATTTATATCCCAAGCCACCCCCTGTCCCTTGCCACTGTGTCTGCCCTCTGACATGCTGCACAATAAGAAACCCTGTGGAGTACTCACAATACCACCAGCCACACTCTGGGATACAGCTGCAGTCCTCAAAAGTCCTGTAGCACCTTCAGCTTGCTTCACTGTGAGTGTTTTCCAGTTCACAGATTAAAAGGGTGGCTGCACCTGCCTCATACAAGCAGTGCTTTATCAGCCCTCACCAGAGCCCGCTCACAGAAGCACATTGAGTACACAGCAGCCATGTTAACTATAGAGGGCAATGTAATTTCTCCATAAACTAACACAGAGTAGGAGAGGAGAGATGAAGGTCATGGGATTGAAGAAACAGACCAAGTAGTCTAAAAAATTAATGCTACAGGTAATATCCCACTGATTCTGCACAGAACCTGCAGTGCATAGAAGATTATTACCTTAACTGAAAGATGCGGAGCTATGGTCTTAACAAAGTCAAGTAATCTTCACCCCTCCTGGGTCGGGCTTACATGAATGTCTTCAGAAACTCTGCTATGCCTCAGCACACCTCTCCCCTGGACCCATCTGGCATCCTGCAAGTCACTTCATGTGATGTTCCACGTACCAGGGTGAGTGCTTAAAAACAGGATTCAGTGCTTAGGCAGAAATTTATGGGAAAGTCCCACAACTATCTCCATGTAGGTCCTAGGTATAGTTCCTGCAAGAGATCCCTCTAGGAACAAATCTGAATATAGACTACCTTGCCTAAAAGCATAGGTCTATACATTTTAAACAAACATTATTCTACAAATAGAAGACACGACAAGGTCCATCGCCTAAGAAAATTGGACTTGGAGGGGTTATATACCTTGGATAAGGCCGGTTCCCTTTTCCTTTGAGTGTTGACCTGGACATTTTATAGATGGGCAACTCCTATCCTCATATTGATTAGTGGTTTCAAATTAATAATAACTACTGCAGTAGGGAACAGATACAAAAGATACGCTCAGCATCTTTCCAAATAACTGTTCTGCTTTATTATGACGCAATTGAAGGTTTTTATACACATGATTACGTAGGTATCACATTAATATTACAATAGTACGTTTATGGTAACAAGGGGCATTACATAGGCAGGCTAATTCTAATCAGGACTCGAAAGAATGCAAACATGTACTGAAAACATTATTAGTGCCGTGTGCACAGCGAGGGCAGTGTGCAATACATATAAAATAGAAAACAATTATATACAGAACTTACAAATTTCCTTAACAGTCTCCTCTCATTTGATCAATATTTTGACTAACCATACCTGCTAACACCTTTAACCTGGAACCTCCACTGGTGGAGGTAGTCCTGGCCAAAGAGGCAAAAACTCCATTGTGGAGAAAATAATAGCCGGGCAGCTTTTTCATTACAAAATGACTTTTCATTGTGAAAAACAAATGATTGATAAGACATATTTACAGAGTACTGACTGTACACTCCTATGGCCAGAATGGCCTTCTAGCTTAATTGTTGGCATGCTGACTTATCATCACATGTAAACACAGACAATTCTACATAAAATGGAAGAGGTACAAAAGACAAATATGACTTCAACATGGCAAAACTACTTTTCAAACCACATTATATATATATTTCTTACAATTAAAGTAATTGAATCAAAATGTACCCTAGACTGTGATCGCAAGAGGGAAACAAATCAAACACAGAGATTTCTTTAATTTAGTCATTTTTGCAGTGTCTGGTGTGGATTCAGGTGACTTTTCCTTCAAGTTTTGCACAACTGTACATGAAATAGATGCTGTATTGAGTCTCCAAACATTTCCTTATATATAAATGTCTCTTAACAATCCACAAGTCACCTGGCTTTAGTTTTAGATCCTTCCAAACTTTTAGGATCTGGAATTGGGGAGAAAACACATAAATGAGTTTGTCAAAAACCTTAAAAGATCAGCAACATTCTCTGTGAGATCCAAATGGAGGACTTCAGCTGCTGAGACAAAATATAAGCAAGTGAGTAACACACTCCCAAATAAAAACCCATAGGGGGAGAGTCCAACATCCCCTTAGTGGCTTGGTGAAATATAAGAAAGCATTCAGGCAAAAGTTTTCTAGTTTCTTACTCTACTTATTCCGCTACATTGTAGACAGTAGGGGGGGGGGGGGGTAAAAATAAAACCTCAAAACTTCTAGTAAGGACTCTTCTATACAAATGATTTCCTCTGTTACTCTCTGTAGATTCTGCACTCTGTACTTACAAACTACTTCTGATAACACTTTTTACTTTGAAGTAGCATTTGCCACCGGACATCCAGAAAACATGCCCATACAGACAAAATGCATACTCGTAAGATCCTGACTTGGGCATCTGGATATATCTTTTTGTAATCTCTGGAAGGGATGTTCAGCTTTTGGTAACACCTTTGGTAACAGGTAAAACAAGAAGTGGTATGTAATAAAAACAACTGTGGAGAACCCTAGCTCTATCCCATGCTCATTTACTAAGGCAGCCATAACTGCTTGTGACTGATGACTAGGGATGAGCTTCGAGTTTGAGTCGACTCGAACATCGGCTGTTCGCAAGTTCGCCAAACAGCGAACAATTTGGGGTGTTCACGGCAAATTCGAAAGCCGCGGAACACCCTTTGAATGTCTATGGGAGAAATCAAAAGTAATCATTTTAAAGGCTTATTTGCATGATATTGTCATAAAAAGTGTTTGGGGACCTGGGTCCTGCCCCAGGGGACATGGATCAATGCAAAAAAAAGTTTTAAAAAACGGCCGTTTTTTTCGGGAGCAGTGATTTTAATAATGCTTAAAGTGAAACAATAAAAGTGTAATATTTATTTAAATTTCGTACCTGAGTGGTGTCTATAGTATGCCTGTAAAGGGGCGCATGTTTCCCGTGTTTAGAACAGTCTGACAGCAAAATGACATTTCAAAGGAAAAAAAGTAATTTAAAAGTACTCGCGGCTATATGAATTGTCGGTCCGACAATACATATAACAGTTTATTGATAAAAACGGCATAGGATTTCCCCACAGAGGAACCCCGAACCACAATTAAAAAAAAAAAAAGGCGTGGAGGGGTCCCCCTCAAAATCCATACCAGACCTGAAAGGTATGGGTTTTAAGGGGAACCCCGCACCAAAGTTTTTTAAAAAAATGGCGTGGGGTCCCTCCAAAAATCCATACCAGACCCTTATCCAAGCACACAACCTGGCAGGCCGCAGGAAGAGAGGGGGGACGAGAGAGCGCCCCCCCTCCTGAACCGTACAGGGCCACATGCCCTCAACATTGGGAGGGTGCTTTGGGGTCCCTCCCAAAGCACCTTGTCCCCATGTTGATGAGGGCAAGGGCCTCATCCCCACAACCCTTGCCCGGTGCTTGTAGGGGTCTGTGGGCGGGGGGCTTATCGGAATCTGGAAGCCCCCTTTAACAAGGGGACCCCCAGATCCCGGCCGCCCCTGTGTGAAATGGTAAGGGGTACCCCTACCATTTCACAAAAAAAGTGTCAAAAATGTTAAAAATGACAAGAGACAGTTTTTGACAATTCCTTTATTTAAATGCTTCTTCTTTCCATCTTCTTTCTTCTTGACAGTTTTTGACAATTCCTTCGGTTTCTTCCTTCATCTTCTTCTTCCTCCGATCCTCTGCTTCTTGCTCCAGTGTTCTTGTCCGGCATCTTCCTCCGCGGCATCTTCTCCCCTTCTTTGTTCTCGGGCTGCTCTGCATCCATGATGGGAGGCTCCCGCTGTGTGACGCTTCTTGTCTTCTAACGGTTCCTAAATAACGGAGGAAGATGCCGGACGAGAACACCGGAGCAAGAAGCAGAGGATCAGAGGAAGAAGAAGATGGAGGAAGAAACCGAAGGAAGATAGAATATAGAAGAAAGAAGATAGAAGAAAGAAGATGGAAAGAAGAAGCATTTAAATAAAGGAATTATCAAAAACTGTCTCTTGTCATTTTTAACATTTTTGACACTTTTTTTGTGAAATGGTAGGGGTACTTTTGTACTCCCTTACCATTTCAAACAGGGGGGTGGGATCTGGGGTCTCCTTGTTAAAGGGGGCTTCCAGATTCCGATAAGCCCCCCGCTCGCAGACCCCCCACAACCACGGGGCAAGGGTTGTGGGGATGAGGCCCTTGTTCTCATCAACATGGGGACAAGGTGCTTTGGGGGGGACCCCAAAGCACCCTCCCAATGTTGTCATGTGGCCTGGTACGTTTCAGGAGGGGGGGCGCTCTCTCATCCCCCTCTTTTCCTGCGGCCTGCCAGTTTGCATGCTTGGATAAGGGTCAGGTATGGATTTTTGGGGGGACCCTGCGCCATTTTTTTCTTTAATTTTGCCACGGTGTTCCCCTTAAAATCCATATCAGTCCTGAAGGGTCTGGTATGGATTTTGAGGGGGACCCCCACGCCTTTTTTAAAAAAAAAATTGGCACGGGGTTCCGCTTAATATCCATACCAGACCTGAGGGGCCTGGTATGGAATTTAGGGGGACCCCCACGCCATTTTTTTTTAAATTTTGGTTCGGGGTTCCCCTGTGGGGAAATCCCATGCTGTTTTTATCAATGAACTTTTATGTGTATTGTCGGACCGACAATTCATATAGCCGCGAGTACTTTTAAATGACTTTTTTTCCTTTGAAATGTCATTTTGCTGTCAGACTGTTCTAAACATGGGAAACACGCACCCCTTTACAGGCATACTATAGACACCCCCCAGGTACGAAATTTAAAGGAATATTACACTTTTAGTGTTTCACTTTAAGCATTATTAAAATCACTGCTCCCAAAAAAACGGTCGTTTTGAAAACTTTTTTTGCATTGATCCATGTCCCCTGGGGTAGGACCCAGGTCCCCAAACATTTTTTATGACAATTACTTGCATATAAGCCTTTAAAATTAGCACTTTTGATTATTCATGTTCGAGTCCCACAGACTTTAACGGTGTTCGCGTGATCGAACAAATTTTTTGCCTGTTCGCATGTTCTGGTGCAAACCGAACAGGGGGGTGTTCGGCTCATCCCTGCTGATGACACAGTCCATGTATTAAGCTGGAGGGAAAAGAGTGATTGGCAAACATAAATGATCACCTTTTCCAAAGTCCTGTTTCATAAGAAGTTGCCCCCTGTGGACCACTTGTTCTTCTCGTTCTGGGGTCCTTAAAGTTGAATTATTAATCCCAGCTATACTGGACCAGAACTAGGGTGGAATCTGTGAGTTGCACAGACCCAGCAAGTGTCCGGGGCTGTAAATGCAGCATCTTTAGTCACCTGGTCTGCTTCCATGTGTGAGTTTTAATGTTAATATGGCTACCTCAGCAAGAACCTGGAAGGCTTGCTAAAACATGGAGCTCTGCTTCTTGAGCTGGGGAAAAAGGATCCAATGACTCTGAATACAGAGCATCCTTCTGGGTGATAAACTGCATCCTCCGTATAAAACTGGGAATAACTCTACAAAAAATTAAATATCTGGGTCTTCAGGGAGTGTGTCCTACAATGGGCTAACAGCAGCTGATTCCTACGTCATCAATTTAACACATGTGGCTTCCTTCGTCTCCAGCCTCCTCAAATAGAGGCAATAAGGTGGCTGGATTCAAATGTATGCATTTTTCATTGTTAGATTTGTACATAAACAAACAAAGCAAATTCGTATTTTGAACCTTTCATTAGACAAACATTTAGCTGTATATTTGCTGCGCAGAATGTGGGGCCAGTAAAAATTTAATATTTGACCACAATAATGTCTAACTTTGTCTAATAGCACCTTTGCATAAAAGCTGCAGGTGGCATCTATCCTAACAGGGTGTGTGGACTTGATGTGATGGGTCTTTTATTTTTACATTTTATTTATTATTACTCTCACATCATGGACAGCACATCAAGTTAATATCAGACCTTTAGATTTCATTTTTATAGAAAAACTTCTTATGTATCCCATCCATCTTGGCTTTGTTAAATATTATGGCAGCTGTATTCCAAATAACAACCTCATCTTAATCTCTTTTTTCTCTCAATAAGGGTGTATTGTATAAATGTAAAATTACAAAATTGTTATCTTAAACTAAACTAATCCCATCTTACAAATTTCCCCAATAACCTGGATTTCATTTCCAACCAAAGGTTGTCTAAACCAGTTACAATATATCTATATTATAAATAAAATTGTTAAACTCATATCAGAAATGAATACTCAAATGATATTCTCAATATCACACCCTAATACTAATATATATCCATAGATAAATTTCCTAAAAGGAGGTCATTTTCCATTATCAAAGGATATTCAGTTTGTGTAATACACGGTTAAATGTAACCTTCATTTTACCATGTTTGGAAAACATATTCATAATAATTGTGATCACATTATTTATCATTAGATTAATTAACCCGGCACATTTATAAATGTTTTGTCTAAAAAACAGAATTGGCTTGGTGTCCTTCCAGCTTATCACTGACCTCTCATCCCAGCTACATTCTTTCATGAGAGTGCAAAGGAGGGGGTCACATCTGCATACATGACACACACAAGAGATAGAACTAAAGGTTCCAGCATTCACACACGTACACAAATATCTCTCTAAAATTGTTTACATTTTTCCCATTTGCACACAACACATGCATATCATTCTCTCACTTTCTTTTAACTCTCTTTAATATTTTCCTGCTTAAATTCTGCTTTCCTTATTTTGTTCTAATATCCTTTTGCATCCCATGTATTGTAATCCCATACTTCACATACTCTAGCTTCTATGATTCTATGATCAGACGGGAAGCCATAGTGCTCATCCCATCTTCCCTCTCTGACAACATATAAAGCATTCTGTTTTACCTCTCATTTCTCTGTTATGACTTTACTAGTTGTAGTGCCTGACCCCAAATTCATCCCACAACTTAACATCAAAATGTCCCTTGCTGTCTAGTGTTAATTGTCACCCTTGATCCATCCTGCTCACATAGATAGTTGTTTCTCTAGCTGTTTACTCTGCATGATTCCTAATCCCTGTGGACTTTGGTGGTAACCCAGTTAACCATTGTAGGTCCCTATCCACTTTAACCATTAATCTAGGGGCTCAGTATAGGCGGAACCGCACCTTTGGTTCATATATTTTATAGCGCTCCTCTTGTGCTGGGCATTTTTGAGGGTCTCTTACCCTTCATTCCCTTACTTAATTTAATGCCCATAATGACTGGCCAGTCTTCTCTACGTGTGCCTATACCCTCTTGCCTCTAAACTACTTTATCTAGCAGATGTGCACTACATATACCTGTGAACAGCTCTTTTCTTCCCTTTCTTATCTATAACACTTGATAGACAGTAGACAGTGACAACATAACATATTACCACCAATCAATACGGTTCGATTAAGGGGAGAAAAATAGGTACCCTTTGTTCTGAAAATGCCTTACCGATCAAGGAAGTCTGATAACTCAAATGTAAGCAAAAGGCTTACCTCAGCCGGCTGATTATCAGAAATTCCCGGATCGTCCCAAGCTCCTTGTTTCGGATACTCAGGGTCACCTGTAAATCTCCCTCCTAGGCAAAGCTCGCCACCTGACCTGGACATTTTATAGATAGGCAACTCCTATCCTCGTATTGATTAGTGGTTATAGAATTAATAATAACTACTGCAGTAGGGAACAGACACAAAAGATATGCTCAGCATCTTTCCAAATAACTGTTCTGCTTTATTATGACGCAAAGGAAGGTTTTCATACACATGATTACGTAGGTATCACATTAATATTACAATTGTACATTTATGGTAACAAGGGGCGTTACATAGGCAGGCTAATTCTAATCAGGGCTCGAAAGAATGTAAACATGTACTGAAAACATTATTAGTGCCATGTGCACAGTGAGGGCAGTGTGCAATACATACAAAATAGAATACAATTATATACAGAACTTACAAATTTCCTTAACAGTATCCATTTACCTGAAGGTGGCAGAAAATAACCCAATGGTAATGGTTAGAATGCCTTGTGTCATGTTTTTTTTTTTTTTTAACAAGGGCATTTCATAGGCAAGTTCCATGAAAAGGCAGCAGAACCACAAGTCAGTCACTTAGTCAGTAAGTCAACCAGTGAATAAAAGTTAAAAAAAAAAATCATGCAAAATACTTGTGTGACACATAATAGCAGAGCCAGAAGCACTGTATATTACAGGTGTCTCTATGCAAATCAGTAACTTTACTTGACACTCAGCGATAATAAATTTGCAGCTAGGTATTGATAATTCTTCTGACTGATGTCACAGCATAAGTATAAATGCATCATAAAAAATCAAGAGTTGCGAAGATTGACACAAGCTGGGCTAAACTGGTTTCACCCAGTCTGTTTCTAATGTTTGTCTAGATAGGAGACATAAGAGCTTATTGTATAACCATTGTTCTCTAAATGCTCACTATTAACTTTATCTACAAATGCTAATGGAAAAATGCTCTGTAAAAACTTGCTTGACTCATAGGTTTCACACAAACAGTTGAACTCTTATCTATTCAACAACTGAATCCATTGTCTTTAGGAATATGCTATATGCAGTGGAGATGGTAGAATCAGTGAGCTTTATGGATCTGAACATTTTAGAATTAGTTCTTCAAATAAAAGCTCCCCCCTGGAAAATTCAACTGTCAAGTCAGAGCCGCAGGAGGGATTTCCTAAACTAGTTGGTTGGCTAGGGAATGGTCATGACTTTAGATCGATGTTCACAGATAAACTAAACTCATTTGGAACAGAGATTATATTTTACTTTATATTTTACTTACCCAAAATTTGATCCAGAAAGGAGGGTAATTGCATATTAGAAAATTTACCTCATTACCCCATTCACTGGGGGAATTACTTGCTTCCTTCCTCATGTAAAGTTAAAGTTTATGTCAACCCCAAAACTTTTTAAAAACATCTTTTTGTTAGAGTGTGAAACCATTCTTACCTAGATAAAAAGTAATTTGAAATAAACTTTCTCTAGATAGCAGTATAAACCTGGTAGGGGTTCTAATTCTTCCTTAATATATCCAAAACCTAAAAAAAAAAGTTTTTTGGCATGAATGGGTGATCTCCACTACCTCCCTTCTGGCATAATTACATTGATCTGCCGACTAAAAATGCATATTACTTTATATTTTTTTTGGAGAAATTACGTGATCATGAATGATAAGAAATTCTTCTAAAATAGAGATCCTTCCTTGGCATCAACACTCCTCAAAATTCAGTTAGAGAGTGAAGAGGTAGCACATGCTTTAGTTTAAAGCCCAACTTCAGCTAAAATATTTTATTTTGCTTTGGATATTGTGGGGAAGGGCTAGAACAGGGGTAGGCAACCTTGGCCCTCCAGCTGTAGTGAAACTACAAATCCCATCATGCCTGTGCCTCTAGGAGTCATGCCTGTGATTGTCAGGGTCTTGCAATGTATCATGGGACTTGTAGTTTTACCCCAGCTGGAGGACCGAGGTTGCCTACTCCTGGGCTAGAACAACTGTTGGGTTTTTATTGAACTTTGTGCTTTTATTGGGGAGATTTCCTCTCACTCAATGTTGAGGATTCAAGTGATAGGAAATCTCTCCAATATAAACACAGACAAAAAACAGAAACATTTATAGTAAAAATGGCAAAGTATGAGAACTTCTGATATTGTTTTATTATCAAATAAGAAACCAAAAAATTGCAGTAGCAACCAAAGTTTATCAAAGTAAGAAAACCGTAATTGTTGCTTACATATATACAGTTTTAATTGATATCTGTTTAGTGTAACAATAAAGTTGGTGTGGCAAATTTTGGCTACTTCTTTGATAATATCTTCAATTGGTCTCGAACAGTACATCTTCTGTAGTGCAATACCCATTGTGTAGTAATATTTTTAATGTCTTCTGTGCCTTTATATCTCAGTGACAACTACCCTCTGCATTTCTTGTACAGATGTTGGAAGGACAGGAGGTGAGGTAAAATCTCCCCACTGAGTCATGTACAGAAATAAACCCCCCCAAAATTTCTGGTATATATATATATACTGTATATATCTATTGCACGTTCAAAATCAGTCCCTGCCCTCAAGGAGATTATAATCTAAGGTCCATAACTCACATTCATACATACACATACTAGGGTCAATTAACCAACCAGCATGTCTTTTTAGTGCAGGAGGTACCCAGAGAAAAGGGAGAACATGCATACTCTGTGCAGGTAGTGCAGTGGTTGGGATTCAACCACTGGGTACTGACAACCCCAGTGCTGCTGGGTGGAAGTGCCAACCGTTTAGTCATTGTGCTGCTCCTTGTCAGGGGTGTAGATAAGGGGGGGGTCAGGGGGGGTCAGGGGTGTTCAAACCCCCCCAGAGCATCCTGGCAAAATGCCCAGACAGTGTCCCTGCTGTTTAGCCTCAGCATCACCACACTGGAAGCAATCAGAGTTTCGGAGTGCAGTAGCCAGCCCCCCTTCTATTGTGCCCCATCCCCTCAGTTTAATAAGGGGTTCCCCTGAAAAGCATGAATTTACTGTAAGGTCTCAGATGCTGGCAATTGACAGTGCACGGTTGAGGGAACTCCTAGACTCCTCCTCGAGCTCAGGGTCCTTGTGGCTCACTGAGAGGCTGAGTGAGCTACTGGTCCAGGCATCTGGGTGAATCCTGACTTTAAAGTTAGGATCTTTCCACAGCCTGGACCTGCTGAGCGATGTCAGCTGACAGCGGGCTATAGCTGGCTGTCGGCTAAAAATGGGTCACAAAAGTGTAGAACGAACTGCACTCCTCCCCAGGAGAAGTACAACTAAGCAGTATGCCGTCCCTTCAGAGCGCATGCACCAGTGACATCACAGACTGCTTTCCATGTGAATATCTCCTAAACGCCACATGTTTAGAAGATATTCACTGTACCTACAGGTAAGCGTTATTATAGGCTTACTTGTAGGTACACGTTCAAAAGCTGGGTTTACTACATTAAGACTGAATAAAAACCAACCATATTGACCAGGTGCAAAGAGCACAATCCTGTGGTAGGCAGTGCACAATATGTTTTTTTATCTCTTAAAATATTTCATAAAATTTCTTAGGACACAGTTTTTAAGGTTTAAATAAATCACTGAATTTACTGCCCACCACAATATGTTGCCCCTTGCACCTGCTCAACTTTCAACGTAAGGTTAACTCAAATCTAGTTTGGGGTCTAATTTTTTATTTATTTATTTATTTCAGGTACTTATATAGCGCCGTCAATTTACGCAGCGCTTTACATATACATTGTACATTCACATCAGTCCCTACCCTCAAGGAGCTTACAATCTAAGGTCCCTAACTCACATTCATATACTAGGGTCAATTTAGACAGAAGCCAATTAACCTACCAGCATGTCTTTGGAGTGTGGGAGAAGACCAGAGTACCCGGAGGAAACCCACACAGGCACAGGGAGAACATGCAAACTGCAGGCACGTAGTGTCGTGGTTGGAATTCAAACCAGTGACCCTTCTTACTGCTAGGTGAAAGTGCTACCCACTACACCACTGTGCTGCCAATTCATACATCCTACATGACCATGGTGCAGCAAGTATGCCGCAAATACCTGCACCCAGGATCCCAGATGTTCCAATCCCTTTAAGCCTATCACTCAGGTGAACAGGCTGAGCAGCTGACAAAAAATAAATAAATCTGGGATCCTGGCTGTAGGTATCCATGGTATATTTGCCATTCCATGGGCAATTAGAATATGAATGAGATCTAAAGCCTGGTTCACACGGTAAGTTTTTTTTTAGTTGAACCCAGCAGGCTGAACGAAAAAAAAAACTAGGGAGCTTAGGAGGAGCTTGCTGTACTAATGAGTACACTGCCGCACCACAACTGCATGCATTGCGTTCTATCCAGTTGAATGGGGATAATTTTTGCTGCACTGCATTGCAAAGGCTCATGGCCCTACTCTGCTGTCACCTGTTTTTACCGTACCTCCCCCAAAACATAAAATTGTAAATGATGCCTTTAAGTTTGAAAGACCTGAACCCCCCCCCCAGGAAAAAAAATTATCTACGGCCCTGGCTTCTTTTATGTCCTTCTCCAACCTTGTGCAACCTTTCTGGTGCATTTACTACTTAATCCCTCTAAACAGGAATGTCAGAACAGACTAGTCAATATTTTCCAGGCCACAACAGTAATGTAAGGTAATGTATAATATATTTTTAATAATACTCAATAAAATTTAACTTTTTTCACTGAAATTCAATAGAGCATGAAGTCAGTAATAACTGTAAGCGCATATACAAAGTGACAAAGGTACAAACCAAATAGATATGATGACTTTGTTATGGGTCACTGGATAAACACAAGATGGTAATTTTTCCAGCCACAAACAATATTAATATAATAAGGAATCATTTTTATTTATTTTTTACCCTAAATTGTGAAAATTTAAAAAACAGTAATTGTGCTGGAAATGGGTACACAACAGTAGTATAAGTAATGTAGGGTATATTTTTAAAATGTACACAATGATATATTTTTTTTCATATTTAGTTGATATATTAATAAGCTAGGGCAATTCTTACCTAGGGTTCCACATAAAAGAAAAATCATTGTTTTTGTTAACGTTGCATGCTGCATGGCATGATGTTATGATTTGCAGGAAGTAAGTGACCAAGCAGCCCAATTAATAAACTAGTTGAAGGTCTTTAAGCTATGTATGGTAGTGTGCATGGAAGCTGTACAGGCACTTACACTTGATGTTTACATCTCCCTCTGACCTAGCCATTGACCAGGCAGCAGTGGCAGAGCAGGTGCAGAATGACCTTGTCCCTCAACCATTCTCATTGAATAAAGGCCAAGGTTATTCTGCACCTGCACCATTGCCTAGTGAATGACTCATTCAGGGCCAGTGGGTGGATGTAAACATTAACAATGCGCAGGCAGTAGCGGCACAGGCACAGGATGACCTTAACATTCAGTCATTCCATGACTGAAGACTAAGACAGACAATTATGCCTGTGCCGCTGCCTACATATTAATGATGATTAAATCTTCCCTTGCCCCCGAATAAGTCATTAACTTGTGTTGTACCCTCTAGTGTGTGCTAGCAGTTAGTATAGATAAAAAATAGTTTGGCTCAGGGCTAAGCCTGAGCCATGGAATCTGAGTCAGGGTTTATTGACGTTCAGGGTTGGATCACTTATCCTGTCAACTTTCTGGTGCCTCCCCCTGATATAGAAGGTTGGAGAATCTTCTAGAACTAAAGGAAGGGGGTTAGGAGGAGCTACCTTGAATATTTATGGAACCTTGGCCAACCCTCAGGGCAGTCGGGTGGAACATGGAGATAGAGTGTTGAGGAGGCTGAGGGGTGCCCCCTAGTCTGGAGGGGATGTCCTGCCTTGGGCCGGGGCTCAGGTGCTGGAAGGATTCTGACAAAAACACACGGGAGGAGGCTTTCTCAGAGGCATGGGAGCAAGAGCAGACAGAGTGAATAGAGCAACATTGTTGGACACTAAAAAAGGGGGAAGACTGCCACATGTATTCAGTCTCCCATGAAGATAACAGTGTGCTTAAGTCTTTATCCCTTCCCTGAGAGATCTACTGAGAGACAGCCGGGTGGACTGGTGTGGAGAGGCAGCCAAAAGGGCTGGTGTGGAGAGGCAGCCAAAAGGGCTGGTAAAAGGGGCAGCCACAGTCAGATGGGCTGGCAGTGCCTGAAGAGGTGGTGCTGAGATTAGTGGCCACAGAGGAGAAGTTACAAGCTGTTTCACCACATCTGTGCTACACAAAAAGGGGCTGTGGGTTCCTCCCTGTAATGAGCTATTGCTAATCTGACTGGGAGCCTGTCAGATCAATCAGAGTGATTCAGCTCGAGCACGCAAGTGAATGTGCAGGAGGAAAATAAAGGAGACTGTTTATAGATATATATATATATATATATATAAGAAGATGTCTCTGAAGTTTGCTGAAGTCAAGTGGGCATCCCATAACTTCCCATCCCTATCCAAGTTATTAACTGTTCTCCAACTCTGGGTACTTCCAACAAAATCAATGTTTAAACATTAACACAACGTTTGGACAATATAACGTTTGATGGGCACAGTGGCAGCGTTTAAAGGGCATAGTGGCAGCGTTTGATGGGCACAGTGGCAGCGTTTGAGGGGCACTGTGGTAGCTTTTGAGGGGCACAGACAGTGGCTGTATTTGATGCACAACTTGAACTTACTTAAGTAGACAGTGTAAGACTTACTTGAGGCCACCGGCCTGGTGCAGTACAGTGTGTCACTCACAGCAGCAAGGCAGCACCAGCTATCAATCAGGGCCGTCTTTCCACTCCGCCCCCTCTCCACGCTGTCTGAAGAACATGGCAGAGGTGGGTGGAGCTTTTTGACTAGCCGCTAGGGGCGGCCACGGTGCACTATGAATGCTGGAGCGGCCTCTGACTGATGTCACTGGTTGCTAGCTAGACGCTGGGCGGCCGGCAATTCTAGCAAGTGAGCAACCAGTGCAGTCAGTTAACTTAAGCAGCAGATTGCAGCGCTGAGGATCGGCCCTGGATGGGGCCCTCCAGGCAAATGGGGCCCCCGACCAACTGCCCAGTGTGCCCAGTGGAAAAAACTGCCCTGGGGGATCCCTGTTCATCTGCAGCCCCTACGGGGGTAGTGCTACACTTGTCAGCAGCAGTGGCTGATATGACCATGTCTATTAATGTGTTATGCATGTAGACACAGAGTAAAATACAGTCAAAACTGAACTGTGAATGCTACAATTTCTACTTTAGGTTCACACATGTAGGTGGGATGCAGCATGGTGCTGCAACAATAATTCACATAGGTACAATAATAAAGTTGTTTTGAAGCAATGCAGCAACAGTTCACAACAATCCTGGTGGGAAGACTGCCCAACCAGGTGCACTTATAGTTACAGCAATGTAAACAGAGCCATTCCAGCCAGAATGACAGTGTCTGTAGAGAGGGGCAGAATGTGGCCTGGCCATCTCGTGCCTAATCAGGAAGATGTCCAGAAGAGATGCGACCCTACGCTTTCCTCCCTCGTCAGGAATCTTTCCCTAACTCTAGTGCTGATGGGATACCTTTCCGTGCAGTACCCACAGTACCCAGTGCCAAACTTGGGAGCCAGGGGCCTTAAATAGGCTCTGCCTGACCGAATATGGCTGCCAGAGTCACATGGGGCAACAGCACTCAACTGGATTACTTCCCCAGTGATGCAGGAAACCATAGAGGAACCAGGTTCCTCCTGACTTCCTTAACTAGCTGCAGAGCCGCTGCAGATGCACGCCACCTGGAGTAAAGGAAAATAAATGCACCTGCCTGCTTGCAGCTCAACACTATGGGGGAATGCTGATGGAACCTGCAGCTGTGTGAATGGGCTCATAGCCAGTGGCTGGTGAAGTTTTGGGATAGGGGGGTGCCAGACCCTGCCCTTCCTTTTTGACCCCTCCCACTTCTCATAAGCCCCATCCCATATAGAATCCACCCACTCTGTCCCCTGTATTCCACTTGCTTCCACCTATAGTGTCAGGAGTATATAGCTCAGCATCACAGGACAGAGTATATAGCTCAGCCTCACAGATCAGGGTATACAGCTCAGGATATACAGCTCAGCCTCACAGATCAGGGTATACAGCTCAGGGTATAGAGCTCAGCCTCGCAGGGTATACAGCTCAGGGTATACAGCTCAGCCTCACAGCTCAGGGTATACAGCTCAGGGTATACAGCTCAGCCTCATAGATTAGGGTATACAGCTCAGGGTATACAGCTCAGCCTTACAGATTAGGGTGTACAGCTCAGGGTATTCAGCTCAGCCTCACAGATTAGGGTATACAGCTCAGCCTCACAGATTAGAGTATACAGCTCAGGGTATACAGCTCAGTCTCACAGATTAGGGTATACAGCTCAGGGTATACAGCACAGCCTCACAGCTCAGGATATACAGCTTAGGGTATAAAGCACAGACTCACAGATTAGAGTATTCAGATCAGGGTATACAGCTCAGGGTATACAGCACAGGGTATAAGACACAGGGTATACAGCAAACCCTCACAGACTAGGGTATACAGATCAGGGTATACAGCACAGGGAGCCAATACAACAAAACAAAACAAACACTCTTGCGCATAAATGTATAAGCCCGACAGTTCAAAGTTCTCGATGGATGGTAGCTTTCAGCCTTGCTGCCCTCAAGGATAGGGAAATCCTAACATACAGACAAAAAACAGAAAAGAGAGGGCGCACCGGCCTTGTGCATTATCTTTAAAAAGGTTTATTAAAACAGAAAACGTAAAAGTACTACTCACAAGGGTAGATAAAAATCACGCATAATAGTCAAATGATGGTAGCAGTCTCCAGACCTATGGACAAGACGTGCAGACCGCTGCTGGCTGACGCATTTCGAAGGTAGCACCTTCTTCTTCAGAGGCTCTGAAGAAGAAGGTGCTACCTTCGAAACGCGTCAGCCAGCAGCGGTCTGCACGTCTTGTCCATAGGTCTGGAGACTGCTACCATCATTTGACTATTATGCGTGATTTTTATCTATCCTTGTGAGTAGTACTTTTACGTTTTCTGTTTTAATAAACCTTTTTAAAGATAATGCACAAGGCCGGTGCGCCCTCTCTTTTCTGTTTTTTGTCTATACAGCACAGGGTATACAGCACAGCCTTACAGATCAGGGTATACAGATCAGCACAGCCACCACCCTCCCCCCTTCCCTGTGGCCAGTCCGGCGGCACCTACCGCTCTGTGGTGGGGCTTTTCTCCTCCTCTCCTTGAGTGACGGGGCTCTCCTTTGCTGGAGTGGCAGCTGGCAGGCCTCTCCTCCTTCTCTGCTGGAGTGGCGGCTGGCAGGGCTCTCCTCCTTCTCTTCTGGAGTGGCGGCTGGCAGGGCTATCCTCCCCTAAAGTGGGAAGTGGTGACTCCGGTGTGGCTTATTCCTCCGCTGTGTCTCCTCTTCTGCCAAAGCACTAGGCATCCAATAGGATCACCCGACATGTTGGCCAATCAGGAAACAGGTCTCACAGACCTGCCTCCTGATTGGCGGGGAGGAACGTTAGTGTGAAAATAGCAAAAACGAATTTGCTATCGTCACACAACAGGGTGGGATCAGGACACAGTGCTCTGCGCCCCAAGCCCACCCTATTTTGAAGCCTATTAGAGCCTTTGGCTCTAATCACGTGCTTCAAAATAGATACCCCCCGACCATCCCCGCCATAGTAATTCATGTGTGCCACGTCCTAAAAGTTACCGGGTGCATTGGATAGGGAGAGGAGCGAAGGTGTTGGGGGGGCGGCTCCTGTGCGCCTACAATGCACCGGCCGCCACTGCTCGTAGCATATACTGCTGCTTTCTGATTCCTAAAAGACTGTACATAGTACGGAGCTGAATGCTGCATTTTATACGCACATGTGCATGAGCCCAGAGAGTAGATATCTTTTGTGGAGATGGAGGACCAAACAAAGAGTAGGCTAAAATCTGAGCAAAATACACAGATTCCCAAAATATCACTCTCTATTACAATTACTACTGAATTATTATTTCTACAACTTTACACCGTTCACTGTACCATATATTATAGACATGATAATTTTTCTGCAGTGTTTCTCTGAACCCTGAAAACTTCAGCACCTGAAGGGTTCTTCCAGTATAACAAGGCTGGGCTAGAGAGTATTCCAGTTGCAAAGTGAATACTTAGTTTATTAATAAGGTGAAGCTCTGATCACTTTAAATTTTCAAATCATTTGCAAGGGTAATTAAAAATATGATTTTTGTATGTGCAGAAGTGAATGAATAAAGTGAACCTAGCTTCACCTTATCACTAGGCTAAGTGAACATACTTTGCAAACAAGAATGCTCCACTCCATGGGTGCTCAACTTGTGGCCCTTCAGCTGTTGCGGAACTACAAATCCCATGAGGCATTGCAAGGCTGACAGTTACAGATACAACCATGACTTCCAAAGGCAGAGGCATGTTGGGACTTGTAGTTCTGCAGGGGGTTGAGGGCTGGAGGGCCACAGGTTGAGCACTCATGTTCTACTCTTTTAGTAACTCAACTCCACTAAGTAAGAAATCCAGTGATATAAAAAGATATATTAAAACTGATTTCCAGGTATGATCTTTATTGCAAATTTACATTGACCTAGCTTGGACCAATATAAGTAGGAATATGTCATGATTATCTCATACTGGAGGGGGCCCTGGGAAAGCTATCACTCTAGTAGTCAGGGCCTCTACAGTGATGGCTAGAGCTGCATGATTCTGGCTAAAATGAGAATCACATTTTTTTTTGCTTATAATAAAGATCATGATTCTCTCACGATTCTCGCAGCGTAACAACATCTTTCATATTATACAAAAAAATTAGGCTAACTTTACTGTTTCGTTTTTTGAAAACTCATTAAAGTGTATTCTTTCTAAAATGAATTGCGTTTGAAAGACAGTTGCGCAAATGCAGTGTGCCATAAAATATTGCAACAACCACCATTTTATTCTCTAGGGCCTCAGCAAAAAAAAACTATAATGTTTGGGGGTCCCAAGTAATTTTCTATCAAAAAATAGTGATTTTAACTTGTAAGCAACAAGTGTCAAAAAAGGTTTAGTCTTTAGTGGTTAAACTGACCTCGTTTACAGACAGAAGTTCATCCCTTTGATCTAAAAGAACTATATGTTACAATGATTCTCTTTAGCAATGTTGTGAGAAACTTGGCAGGCTGCCTGTGTTTTTTTTTTTGACAGCTGTCAGCTTGAGCAGAGAACTCTGCACAGAATTGAGGAAATGCATTTTTATATTCGGCAGGAGGGGGGGTAGAATCGCAATCTCGATTCTTTAATGATTAATAGTGCAGCTCTAGTGGTGGCTGAGATCTTCCAGGTCCTGTGCCAAGAAGCTTCCCCTTCCCCTTCCACACTGAACGCAGAGGGTCGTTCACTTTGCACTGCCGCCATTTATAGAAAGCATTGCATTTTTTCAATGAATACAAAGTATTTTGTGATTGGAAGAGGTGGAGATTGTGACATTACCACTCATCCTCACTGCCTTGTCTAATTAGAGAATGCTTTGCATTCAGTAAAAAAATACAAGGAGTTCTGTGAATGGTGGCAGTGCTGAGCAAGCAACTCCCCCCTTTCTCCACATGGTCAGTGTGCAGAGGGAACTGAAGGTCATGAGTATCACTGTAGTAGATATGCACACCTACATTGTGCCAAGCTGGACCAATGTATGTATGCAATTGTAAGTATTGTAAGCAAGTATGTAATAAAAACCATATCTGTAATTCAGCTTTGAAGTGTAACTCCACTTTTGTTGAGTAAACCCCCCCCCCCCCCGGGTGATCTCTGTACATTACAAGGATTTTAACAAACTTTGTTGAAGATTCCTACCTTTTGTTATTCTGAAGTAATCCCTGTGTGTTTCTCTGTATCCATGTGGGTAAGTGACTCTAATGGAAGTGGTTTCATAATTATCAATCAGCTGTGCACCTGCAGGACACTAATAAGGAAACTGGCAGGGCCTGCATCCCTTCAGACGTGTTCCTATTGGGAGGCATCCCCAAAAATTACATTTTTTGCAGGGATGCCTGAAATCTGACTTGTATCTTAGTGCAGACTTCTGGGAAAATCGGTGAGCCAATCACACAAGCAGGAATTGATGTTTCCGGGGGATGTTCTGTACACATTCTGCGTACAGAAGACTTCCAGGTAGCCATATTGCATTGCATTTTCAGAATTGAAAGATTGCAGATTGAAAAGAAAAGGCAATTTTTAATAACATTCAAGTACAATATATTTTTTTCTTTGTTTTGCTATTTTTTTTCCCCATGAAAGTGGAGTTACCCTTTAAGTAAATGCTGAATAGAACTGGGGATTAATCACACACATTTGTTGACAATGTTGATTGAAATATTAACTGATGTAGAAGCAATACAATAGTTTAGCTGGTGTAATTTGCCCATTAGCGTTATTACAACTGTTCTCAAGAAGAACCATAACTAGCTTACAGTATATTACGGTAATTAGTCACATAACTTTTCCTTGGAAGTTACCAAATAACTATTGCATGACCTTAATAATAAAGAAAGCAACTATTATTATTTAAACTGGAACAGAAAAGTCATGAATAATGTTCCCCTAGTCATGAAGGGGTTAAATCACTCAGAATGATATTTTTATCTTTTCACATCACCTTCTTTGGAATGCAGCTACCTAAATCGTGACTACCGCAAAGCAAGGGAAAACCTGTTGGGCAGGATTTCCAAACGATCACTGATGTTAAACGTCATAAATCTGTATACAGTTAGTCATAAAGAATCAGATGGAACGGTCTCCAAATAAGGTCATAGGTCTATGTAAGAGAAAAGTAAAGGGCAATGGTTCACACAAGCAATGCGTATGAGTAATTGGAAATACATTGCATGGAGTTACGCCAATATATTATAACTGTGGTGTTCTGCAGGTGCGCAGATTTCTAAGATTGAACCCCTGTGCAAACTGGAATACTGTTGAATAAAAGATCTGCAATCTGATTCCCAGACCATCTATAATCAGCTAGTTTGGTGCCAGATAGGTTCAATTACCTACTCTTGGTAATATAACATTACACATATTACACACATATACAATATACAGTGCCTTGAAAAAGTATTCACACCCCTTGAAATTTTCCACAATTTCTCATGTTACAACCAAAAACGTAAATTTATTTTATTGGTATTTTATGTGATAGACCAACACAAAGTAGCACATAATTGTGAAGTAGAAGGAAAATGATAAATGTTTTCCAAAAATTATTTACAAATAAATATCTGAAAATTGTGGTGTGCATTTGTATTCAGCCCCCTTTACTCTAATGCCCCTAACTAAAATCTAGTGGAACCAATTGCCTTCAGAAGTCACCTAAATAGTAAATAGAAACCACCTGTGTGTAATTAAATCTCAGTATAAATACAGCTGTTCTGTGAAGCCCTCAGAGGTTTGTTAGAGAACCTTAGTGAACAAACAGCATCATGAAGGCCAAGGAACACACCAGACAGGTCAGGAATAAGGTTGAGGAGAAGTTTAAAGCAGGGTTAGGTTATAAAAAAATATCCTAAGCTTTGAACATCTCATAGAGCAGTGTTCAATCAGTCATCCGAAAATGGAAAGAGTATGGCACAACTGCAAACCTACCAAGACAAGGCCCTCCACCTAAACTGACAGGCAAGGAGAGCATTAATCGGAGAAGCAGTCAAGAGGCCTATGGTAACTCTGGAGGAGCTGCAGAGATCCACAGCTCAGGTGGGAGAATCTGTCCACAGGACAACTATTAGTCTATTAGTGCACTCCACAAATCTGACTTTTATGGAACAGTGGCAAGTAGAAAGCCATTGTTGAAAGAAATCCATAAGAAGTCCTGTTTGCAGTTTGTGAGAAGCCATATGGGGAACACAGCAAACATGTGGAAGAAGGTGCTTTGGTCAGATGAGACCAAAATTGAACTTTTTGGCCTAAAAGCAAAATGTTATGTGTGGCGGAAAAATAATATTGCACATCACCCTGAACACACCATCCCAGCCGTGAAACATAGTGGTGGCAGCATCGTGTTGTGGGGATTCTTTTCTTCAGCAGGGACAGGGAAGCTGGTTAGAGTTGATGGGAAGATGAATGGAGACAAATACAAGGCAATCTTAGAAGAAAACCTGTTAGGTCTGCAAAAGACTTGAGACTGGGAAGTTCACCTTCCAGCAGGACAACAACCCTAAACATACAGCCAGAGCTAAAATGGAATGGTTTAGATCAAAGCATATATTAAGCCTTGTACACACAATCAGATTGTTGGCAGGGGATTGTCTGTTGACAGACTGTTGTCCTAAAATCTGACAGTTAGTACGCTCCTTCAGACAATTGTTGTCCAACTTTCGGCCAACAAATGTTGGATAGCAGGTTAGTACATTTTCGGCGGACAACGGTCTGTTGTCTGATTTTCATATCGTCAGTATACAAGTCCGTCACACAAAAGTCGAAAGTACAAACACGCATGATCGGAAGCAAAGACCGAGCCAGGAGCGGTTGGTCTTGTAAACTAGCGCTCATCATGGAGAATTAATATTTGTGACGCAGCAAATTATTAAATGTCGAAATGCAGCGCACATTCTCTTCTTCTTTAATGGGATAATAATGAAGCTGCTTTGCTGATGATACTGATGGAGTTATGGCAAATGTATTTTAAAAGGCTTTTGTTTTGTAGTGATATCAAGAATATTATTATTATGCTTGTTGTTTTTTTTTTTTTTGTTTTTTTTTTTGGGCAAGTTACCACAACACTATTATCCATGAGTTTTTAAGATCAAAGATACAACTATGTTGGTGTCCCTTGTCAATTTTACATTGAATTTTTTAAAATGTAACTGCCTACTCCCAAACTGTCATTTGAAGTAAGACACATAGGCAAGTATTATTCTACATAATTTTTTTATTGTGCATAAAAAAAAAAAAATGTAATTAGAGATGCTATCTGCCATCCAAATACAAAGAACTTAACTAAAAAGTACTTTCTATGCATACAAAAATATACAAAATATAACAAATAAAATCATTACCGTATATACTCGAGTATAAGTCGAGTTTTTCAGCACATTTTTTTGTGCTGAAAGTGCCCCCCTCGACTTATACTCGAGTCAAGCACTTTTCTGCAGCAAAAAAATTCATTTTCCGAACCGATTTTGGGGCCCTGTATCTCAGGGTCACTTGGTGCTAGGAACCACAAATTTGGTGTGCAAACCCAGTGGAACTGGTACCACAACATATCCAAAGATGGAGTTCCTAGCACTGTGTGGCCCCGAGATACGGGGCCACAAAATCGGTTCAGAAAATGTCATTCTCTGCTGCAGAAAAGTGCTTGACATTTTCTGAACCGATTTTTGGGGCCCTGTATCTCGGGGCCACTTGGTGCTAGAAACCCCAGCTTTGGATATTTTATGGTGCTAGTTCCACTGGGTATGTACACCAAATTTGGGGTTCTTAGCACTAAGTGGCCCCAAGATACGGGGCCCCAAATTCAGTCAACTGTGTCCATCTGCAGCAATGTCATTTTGGGACCCTTTGGGTTCAGAGACCCTAAATTTTGGCTGCAGCTAGGGGGCATCTAGGAACCCTTAACTACTGAGTTTGAAGTTCGGGGGACCTATGGCTGCAAATGGGCACAGTGAGGCATGCAAATGGGCACAGTGAGGCTGCAAATGGGCATTGTTGACCCTCTTTTCCACTTACAGTAGCTGTGCATTTCTCACCCTCGTCTTATACTCGGGTCAATAAGTTTTTCCCATTTTTTTGTGGTAAATTAGGGCCTCGACTTATACTCGGAATGACTTATGCTTGAGTATATACGGTATTAAATTAAAAAAAGAGAAATTAATAAGTGGTGAAGGGGTTAAAATCCCCTGTCCAGCGGGCTTGTTGCCCGCCATGCTGCTGTGGTGGGTGCGGTGGCTGTGGTGGGTGGGTTGGTTGTGGAGATGGTGGATATAGGGCCACAAAATCACACAGGTGTGTGTTCTCTGAAATCTGGCCCCACACCCCCTTGTTGAGGAGCTGCAGGATGAGTTCCTGACACCTGCTCCTTTGCTCACCAGCCATCTGCCTTAATTTATTGGCCGTTACAGACCCAAATGCCTCAGCCTCATCTGGGTCTGTATGGAGAGCAGTAGTGGCCTGGCTAAGAAAGGAAGCTGTGGTCTCCTCCAGATTCCTGCTCTTCCTGGCCCTTTTAGCAGCAGGAGGGTGTAGGGGAGGGATCTGCGACTCCATCTGGCTGCTGGCCGCTGGCTCCTCCAGGCTGACACTTTCCTGTGTACAAAAATGGGACATAATTGGAATTTTTTTAGGGTTTGGTCATCAATCACACACAATTTTGAACTCCTCACTGTTGCAAACTGAATGTGAAGAAATAGAAAAGACTATCTTTCTGACTCATTTTTCATTCTTGCTCAAATCATTTTTGGTCACTACTGTCTATTGATATGGAAACCACTTTGTTAAGGCAGATATATTTTAACAATAACGTCTAGTTGTCATCCTTGTATTTTTGGATACAAATATGTTAAACAATGCTATACCTGGGTTAAGCTGAGCTCCTCCACATCTTCATCCTGTGCAGCAGGACCTGTGTGGACCTCAGGAGCTGTGGCCTTAGCAGATGTTGAAGGGAGTGTAGACAGCGATGGCCTGGGTTCTGTCTGGTCAGTCAAAAACTGCAGGCTGTGGTGATACGACAGCCTGGGGACATATAGGTCATCCGCTGCTGCTCCAGATCTCATGTGGACACACTGTGTGTTTTGTTGGTTTAGACAAAAAGATGATTGTAACTACACACTTTTTCGGCATGGGATAATAAGGGAAATGTAATTGTACGTGTACGTGGCTTCAAATTTTGGCTTTTAGAGGGGTGAGATCACCCCATCTGAGGAAAGCAACATCCACACAGTCTTGGGAGACTAATGTTTTAGAACATACCTGTTTAGCCACAAAAAAAGAAGAAATAATGCAAAACATACATGTTATACACCAAGATGTTGGTTTGTTTTAAAACCTTAAAATGCACATGTTAATGTGCTTTGAGAAGATTTTTTTTTACTAAACAATGTATGGCTTATTATTTCAATATTGGCTTATTATTTCTCAATACCAGTGTTTGTTAAGTTGTTGTAGTTACAGTGACAATGTGCTCTTAAATGTGGCCAACTACTGCCATTTTTAGGCCTCCAAAAGATTAAAGGAGTTGAAAAGGCATAATGTTTTTGAACTTCATGCATTAGATCCATTAAGAAGAAAAGCATTGTGTTTGTGTAGCAGACCCACAGCACACCATAATAGTTAACTGAAGAAGATATTGTCACCTCATGTAGCAAATAAGGTACAATTGCACTATTATACCAAGTAGCCAAAATAAAGCCCATTTATGAACATATTAGACAGATAAGTAACACAGACAACAGTAGTTCAAATGAAATATGAGTTTATGATCTCAAAAAATATTAGACATGATCAGCTACAATTTGCTGCCAAGCCACTGCCCCCTCTACCCACAAAATAGTAAAGGTATTTCTGCCATAAATCTCTGGCAATTTGTGAGGGCAATCCAGCACGGGCATTTTCAATAGCCGTCAGCACGCCCACAGACGGACGAGCTGCAGCCTCTTCAGCTGGGCCTGCCACTGCAGGGCCTGTATCACTTGGCAGTGAGGCTAGGTAGCTGGTAGCATTCCTCCTTAAAAAAATATGAAGGATACTGCAACACAAGACCACATGGTTTATTTTGTAGAGTGCCAGGTCAATTTGGAGTCAAAAACAGCCTGAAATGACTGGATAGGATGCCAAAAGTGTTTTCAACCACCCTTCTGGCACAAGAGAGCCTGTAATTGAATTATCTCTGCTCTGGGGTGAGGTTCCTCAAAGGAAACGGCTTCATCAGATGTTCCCCCAGAGCAAAGGCCTCATCTGCAACAAAAACAAAATTGAGGCCCTCAACATTTTCCTCAGCAGGTAGCAGGTTTAAGGTGCCATTCTGGAGCCGCTTGTAGAACTCTGCATAATCACTCCTCCATCATCCTTGCCGCCGTTCTTCCCAACATCCAGATACAAAAACTCATAGTTGGCAGACACTACAGCTAGCATGACTATGTTGCAAAAGCCCTTATAATTAAAATAATATGAGCCAGAGTTGGATGGTGGGACAATCCAGACATGCTTGCCCTCAATAGCACCACCACAGTTGGGAAAATCCCACTGATGCTGGAACTAGGCTGCAACGTCCTGCCATTGCTCTGAGTTAGAAGGAAACTGTGGATTAAAAAAAGAAATAAAATTACTACTTCTGCACATAACATTGCAAGCTTAAATGAGTATTTAAAGACAAAAGTGTAAGGTCAACTTATCTGATTCCTCAACCCCTCTGGTGGCCCATTAGATGAATTTGAGGGTGGGGGGGTAATGGGTAAATGTTTTGGACAGGTAACCCTCTCCACTTCCATGAGAGCTGTTTGCATAAATAATCTGTGACACTTTGGCCAGCCCCTCCTTACACTATTGGCAGCCCAGTGGACAGGTAAGAAGTGTCATAATCTAACAATCTGGATACACACGGTCCAAATTGCAGCACATTTTGATATTCAGAAATAACCTATCATTATAATAGGAGACAAAAACGTTACAATTTGTAGATAATCAGGCAGGCCTTTGCACTACATGGTTTGGTGAATTTATACAGAAATATGAACACAAAAGAGGGATAGTGTGTATGGGTTTTGCAAAGTCAGCAGATAGAGTATTTGTATTTGTTGACTTTTTTTTGGGGGGGGAGGGTTCCAAATGAGTTTGGACACATTTTAGGGTTTGTTTAGGGTAAGCCCCAAAATGTAGCTGACAAAGAAAATGTTAAGTTACTAGGCTAGGTGTGTATGGGTCCAGGATATCATGCTGGGGAGGTTAGTAAAGAAAAATATGCATGTAGGCCAAAAAAGGAGCAGGAAAAGCTTACAGCATGCGTGAGGACAAAGAGGACATTCACAGCATATTACAATATTGATAATTATGTAATTAAGAAATTAATATAATACATTAGCAAACATTAATACATAGAATGTGATCTTAAAGGTAAAAACTTTCCCTTATATAGTCCTTCTGCAGGACATAAATAATGGCTGGTCTCTGAAATAATGAGTCCCAGAGCCTGGGGGGAAAGCCCAGTCTTAAACTTGAGATCCTGGAGACTTCTCCACATCGCCAAGTACCGCAAGATGGCTATGAGCCTTTACTCAGGAGTGATGGCAAGCCTCATGCATGTGTCCTGCTTCTTAATATAGGGTGTCACCAATGCCAAGAGTTGGTGAAAGCAGGGGTTTGTCATCTGGAGATAATTCCAAAAATCATCCGAATTAAGCAACCAATTTTTGGTCCAAGAACTCCTCTTCCTCCTGTTCCTGGACTGGACTTGGGTCAAAGCAATAACTCCAAGCCCAATAATAACATGTTCTCTCCTCCGATTACGCAACATGGCTGGTTGATGAACGGCCGTTCAGAAAATCTGAAAAGCACGAACTGAAAAGTGCGAATATACACTCACCAAACTTCTACTAACACGAAAGGAGCCCAAAGGGTGGCGCTTGAGAAATGAACTTCCTCTTTATAGTCTCGTAGTATGTCTAGTATGTCACTATGTCCGTGTTTGTTGGCCGACAATTGTGTACCGTTGGTATGCAAGACAGGATCCAGGCACACGTCCTTTGGACAAGAGTCAGATGCTCGGTTGGCCAACAAAGAGGATCGTGTGTACAAGGCTTTAGAATGGCCCATTCAAAGTCCAGACCCACCATGCCAATCCCAGATCCAAAGGTGGAAGCACAGAGCCCGAGAAACATGGTGGGGGTGCCCTTTATCTTTGAATCCTTGCCTAAATTTGTGTTTTAGCTGGTGCTATGACCACTGCCCCAGGTTTCCTGCTTGAGGGTAGCTCCCTTCTCTCCCAGCATCCAATGGAGCCACCCTTGCATGCAGATTAGAGTTGTGTCTCCCTACACTGTGTGTATCAATGGAAACACACAACCCCACAACTTCAGATGACAGATTACTCCTACCGTCTCCAAGCTCATGTGAAGACCAGAAGTCCAGGAAAGCAGCACTGAGAGCGCAGGAGCCAGCAGCATTGAAAGTTGAGAACTACAAGTGCTTGGGAAAAAATTTTAACAAATAGTTTACTGGGGGAATGTTTATTATATTGCGGTCAGTGTCCTAAGCTACAAAATGTGGGTTTAAAACTACTATAAAACTCTTGTAAGTGTGTCCCATGGGACACAAATGAGATGAATAGCTACTAAAGGTGGTTATTTTGTTGCTAATTTTGGGTGCTTCAGGAAATCACACTGTCAAACAGTGCTGGATTTATTAGGGGGTAAAAGGGACAATTGCTCCTGACCCCCTGCCAGAAGGGGCTCCAGACTTCCTTTATAAAAAAATGAAACCTATTTTCCCCTCGATATTTCAGTAGCGTGTTCATTGAGGAAATTGTCCAGTTTGCAGCCATTGCCAAGCTCTGGTCATGTCTCACTCCATCTCAACAGGCAGTTTTATTACATGATGAAAGGCTTCCTGATACCTTTCCAGGTGTTAAAGTGGTTGTATACTCTGGAAAAAAACAACCTGCAAGACAAAGGCATAATGAGCTTGTATGCATCACATACTAGCTCATTATGAAATACTTACCTTAGAACGAAGCTGTTGCAGCGGTCCCCATGCTGTGACGGGTGACATGTCTCCGAAATGTTACTTCTGGGTTCGCGGGCTCCGGAGCCATGATGACAGCTGAAGAAATGGCACGAACGGGCCGTTTCTTCAATGCGCATGTGCTGATGAGGTGGAAGTTTAGGAGAAATTCACAGTACCTACAGGTAAACCTTATTATAGGCTTACCTGTAGACAAAAGTGGTTATAAAGGGATTACAACCACTTTAATATAGCTCTTAAAATATGCACTCACCAGCTACTTTATTAGGTACACCTTGCTAGCACTGGGTGGGACCCACTTTTGCCTTCAAACTGCCTTATTTCTTCATGGCATAGATTAAACAAGGTGTTGGAAACATTCCTCAGAGAATTTGGTCCATATTGACATGATAGCATTACACATTTGCTGCAGATTTGTTGGCTGCACATTCATGATGCGAATCTCCCATTCAACCACATCCCAAAGGTGCTCTATTGCATTGAGATCTGGTGACTGTGGAGGCCATTGGAGTACAGTGACCTCATTGTCATGTTCAAGAAACCAGTGGTGAGATGATTTGATCTTTGTGACATGGTGCATTACCTGCTAGAAGCAGCCATCAGAAGATGGGAACACTGTAGTCATAAAGGGATGGACAGCAACAATACTCAGGTAGGCCGTGGTGTTTAAATGATGCTCAATTGGTACTAAGGGGCCCAAAGTGTGCCAAGGAAATATCCCCCACACCATTACACCCCCACCACCAGCCTGAGCCATTGATACAAGGTAGGATGGATCCATGCTTTTATGTTGTTTACGCCAAATTCTGACCCTACCATCTGAATGTCGCAGCTGAAATCAAGACTCATCAGACCAGGCAATCTTGTGTTGTCCAATTTTGGTGAGCCTGTGCAAATTATAGCCTCAATTTCCTGTTCTTAGCTGAAAGGAGTGGTACCCAGTGTGGTCTTCTACTGCTGTAGCCCACTGCTTCAGGGTTTGATGCGTTGTGTGTTCAGAGATGTATTCTGCATACCTTGGTTGTAACAATTGGTTATTTGAGTTACTCCTGCCTTTCTGTCATCCCAAACCAGTCTGCCTATTCTCCTTTGACCTCTGACATCAACAAGGCATTTTCGTCCACACAACTGCCACTCACTGGATATTTTCTCTTTTTCAGACAATTCTCTGAAATACTCAACTAGCCCGTCTGGCACCAACAACTATGCCACGTTCAAAGTCACTTAAATCCTCTTTCTTCCCCATTCTGATGCTCGGTTTGAACTTCAGCAAGTTGTCTTCACCACGTCTAGATGGCTAAATGCACTGAGTTGCTGCCATGTGATTGGCTGATTAGCAATTTGTGTTACCAAGCAATTGAACAGATGTACCTAATAAAGTGGCCGCTGAGTGTATTTGACATGATGGTCACTTCACTAATTATTTGGGAAAAAAAGTTGTTCAGCAGACTGGCACTAATAAAGGTGCTAAGTGCAGGAAGAAAGATTTTTTTTTTTGTAAATGTTGCAGTGTGATGCAGTGGCCAGTTCCAATTACCTGTATAATGTATTGTCTTAGGCCCCTTTTCACACGAACCGACCGATCAGGTCCGCCTGTCGGTTTTGTTGGCGGACCTGAACGGGTGCTTCCTGTTAGTCTATGAAGGGACGGATGTCAGCGGTGACATGTCCGCTGACATCCGACCCGGTCCGATCCGCTAAAATCAGACGGATAGCCCTATGTTCGCATACGTCACTGGCGGATCGGATCGGGTGAGATCTGATTAAAACGGACATTAAAACGGATCTCTCCGCTCAGTGAGCAGAGACGGACCTGTCATCCGCCGGCTCAGAGGAGATCAACGGAGAGATCTCCCGCTGAGCTGGTGGACAGAGGCAGACTCCATGGCATCAGGTCCGCCTCATGTGAATGAGGCCTTACAGTCAATAAAACTGAGAAAAAAAGTATCTTCTTTGGAACCTATTTTTAGAACAAATGCGATTTATCATTCATTCGAGTTCACTTTATTTGTCATATAATTACATTTTTATGTTGATGGGCCCCTGAACTTGATGTGAACCCGGGCCCCCCAAAGTCTGCGTCAAATCACTTGGACTTTATGTATTAATTGTCTGCAGTTCATTTTCTCCTACCAGCATAAACACAAACACACAAACATAATGCACCGTACACACGATCAGAAATTCCACCAGCAAAAGTCGGATGTGAGCTTTTGGTCAGAAAATCCGACCGTGTGTATGCTCCATCGGACTTTTGCTGGCAGAATTCCAGCCAGCTAAAAATTGAGAGCAGGTTCTCTATTTTACGGTCAGAAAAAGTTCCTATCCGAAAATGCGTTCGTCTGTATGCAATTCGGACGAGCAAAAAATCACGCATGCTCGGAAACAATTTGACGCATGCTCGGAAGCATTGAACTTCGTTTTCTCGGCTCGTCGTAGTGTTGTACGTCACCACGTTCTTGATGGTCGAAAGTTCAGAGAACTTTTGTGCGACCGTGTGTATGCAAGGCAAGCTTGAGCGGAATTCCATCGGAAAAACCATCCAAGTTTTGTCTGGCTGAATTCCTGATCATGTGTATGGGGCATAAGGAGACATTCTGACACTTCTACAAATTGCTGCTATAAAATCACCAATGGGACATGGATGTAATGGCAACTGTAAAAAATAGTAAAAATACAAACACTATAAGGCACATTGTGCTGGGGGTATCACAGTGCGTGCATGTAAATACCTGTATGTATGTCGCCTTTTATGCTCTGATAGCACTGTGTACAGGTGATTACTCGTGCTAACAAGGAGCATGCATAGTTGCCAACATTGCAAAAAAAAATTAACGACACTTTTTTTCAAGAAAGCCAGTGCAGGCGGAGCAGTATGTTAATTAGGGGTGAGGCATTCCTTTTGTGGGTGTGGTCGGCGTGAAAACAAATTGCTGCACGCAAAGGGGCGTGGTTAAATAGAGTCTGTTTGCATCCACCTGTTGATAGGGATACATGGACCTTCCCATCAGGTTTGCCTGAAGAACTGACACTGGATACAAAAATTAAAAAAACTCTTTACCTTCAGAGTCCTCCTGTAACATCAGAGCCCTCCTTTTACCATCAAAGCTCCCCTTTTACCATCAGAATCCTTCTTTACCATCAGAGACCTCCTTTACCATCAGAGCCCCCTTTTGAACCAGAGCCCTCCTATACCATCAGCGCCCCCCTTTTACCATCAGAGCCCTACTTTACGATAAGAGCCCCCTTTTACCATCAGAGCCCCCTTTTTGAACCAGAGCCCTCTTTTACCATCAGAGCCCCCTTTTTACCATCAGAGCCCCCCTTTTACTTTAGAGCCCACCTTTAACATTAGCGTCCTCCTTTAACATCAGAGTCCCTACTTACAGAAAGAACCCTCCCGGTGCTGGAATTGTGCATGGTAGGGAAGGAGAGGAAGAAAGCAGAGCCAGGTGAGGCTGGACCAGGATGGCGGGGAGGAGTAAAAGAGGAGCAGAATAGAAGATCTGGACAGGAGAGGAGGGGAGAGATTATTATTATTTTGGCCTTTGCATTACCAGGGCTTTTTTTCAGCAGGAACTAGGGGGAACTCAGTTACACCACCTCTGGCTCAGGTCTTCTGCTCCACGCTCACCACTATCACTTGGTAACACTAAAGTCCAGCTTCTGTGTTTACAAGTGATAGCTTATCCCGCAGTAGCTCCCACAGGTCAGATCTCCTGTGCAGATCCCACTAAGGCACAAGGGAGATACAGAACAGGTGCCCAGGGTTCAGTGCAGTCATGGGCAGGAGAGGGTGCTTGGTAGGCTGCACCCTCTGTGGTCTCTATTTTTTCCCTGGTGACCAGTTGTTGATGCTCCTACTGTATGATCTCCTTTGCAAGTGACTGTAGTATAGTATAGTATGCTTGGAGGTACTACAGCCGGATAGGTGCTTCAGCTTAATATTGCAACAAAGGTAAGAAATATGACAGATGGTGGAGCTTTTAAGGAGGGGGGAGAAGATGAGGGCAGTGGAGGGAGGGGTTTATTAACTATTTGATGCCATTTGGCAGGTATGTGTGTGGCGGGCATGGGGTTGAGTTGCTGCACCTATTCACTGAGAAAAAAAGCCCTGTGCATTACCAATATTAGGTGGGTGGTCATAATGAGATGGTGGGTGGTCATGGTGTTATGGCTGATGGATGTAGATTTGCATTGTGTGAAAGGGCAGTAAAGGACTAGTGTAATCCCACAAAGAGATGAAAGCACAGCTTGCATATTTAATTAACAAGCATGGCTGCCCCAATATATATAGATGAGTTCACATAGAATACACATGCATAGAAACATTATCAAACATACTGTATATTATATGATACGATTGTTTTCATCAATATTAATTTTATATGTATATTTAGGAAAATATTGAAAAGACTATACAGGACTGAGTACTGGTAAGCAAATTAGGTCTTTAGGAGAAAAAGGCAGATATGTGTGAAGCTCAGCCAAGACTTTGAGGCATACATAATACAAGAAGTAACATCTCATGTTTCTTGGAAAGATTTTGATTTGCTCATTGATATGAGCAAATATTTGCATCTCCTGCAGCTGTTGCTCTGGTTTATGCACCTTTGCAAATCAATATGCAAACATGGATGTAGTAAGTTAAACGGCAGTTTTGTTAAGGTTTTGCAAATTACTCTAGGTCCGTTCAATTTGCACTTTTTGCCTTAAAGTAGATGTAAACCCAGACTGAATTACATTTTGATTGCTAAAGCACTGTGTGTATCCAAACAATTGCCTTTATTTAACTGTAGCACCCTGTAGTTTTGGCAGGGTTGCTCCTTGCTCCTCACAAATTTACTTGCCAGGAGTAGTTATCCTGAATGATTGATTGATAGAGATCTATTGATTTCTCCTTAAAGTGGGGTTCCACCCAAAAAAACAAAAATACCTGAAAAATTCTAAAAAACAAAACAAAAAAACATTTGGATATTTTTTTTTTACTTACCTCTAAATGTGTGTTGCGGGGTGGTCCCTCGTAGTCGGCCTCTTCCTTTGCCTGGGCTGGTGACATCACTTTCCCCTCGGCACAGGAAGGGCTCGGCTCTGCTTCCTCCCTCCTGTCAATCATCGGCGCCGCTCGCGCATGCACAGTGGGTGCCAGGCTGTGAAGCCACAGCCCGGCGCCCACAGTTGAAACGCCGGCGCCGACGAGCGGAGGGGGGGGACGAGCGGGGCTTCCATCCCCCGCATCGCTGGACCCAGGGACAGGTAAGTGTCCAATTAAAAGTCAGCAGCTGCAGTATTTGTAGCTGCTGACTTTTATTTATTTTTTTTTTAATGGACCCCCTGGGTGGAACTCCTCTTTAAGTTTGGCCTTGTTGCACTTCTCTCTTCTACCACTAGGTGGGCAGGTACTTGGTGGTACTAGATACTAGGGATGAGTCGAACACCCCTCGGTTCGGTTCGCACCAGAACCTGCGAACGGACCGAAAATTTGCGCAAACTTTAGAACCCCATTGAAGTCTATGGGACTCGAACGTTCAAAATCAAAAGTGCTAATTTTAAAGGCTAATTTGCATGCTACTGTCCTAAAAAGGGTTGTAGCTCCAGCCAAAAAATCTATTTTTAAGCTTTTTGGAAAACATAGGGAAGGGTTATCACCCCTGTAGAATGTTTTGCTGTCTGTGCACCTCTTCAGAAGATTTCACCTCACTTTCTGTCCCAATGACAAATGTTTTTTGAAAATTTGGGGTTTTTAGTGAAACAAGGATTGGTGATAAAGCATCAGTGAAGAGGAGACACACATTTTTCCCATATTAACTCTTACAGGAGAGAATTTCCCTTCCTAGGTGTAGATTTCATCTCACTTCCTGTTGTCTCCTTCCGTTTGCAAGTAGGAGTCGTTTGAAAGTAGGGGCCTGCCCTATATACTCTGCAGAAATTGGGGCCTTAGGTGTTGGTGTTGCCACAACCCTGTAAGCCCTCACAGTTACTCTTGGTGGGCGCAGGAACGGGCCCTGCTGTGAAATATTAGATCAAGAATTGTAATTACATGCCCCTGTTGAACAGGGTCAGAAAAATTGGGCCTTTGGTGGTGGTGGTGCTGGTGCCACAACACTGTAAGTCCTTACAGTTACTCTTGGTGGGCGCAGAAATGGGCCCTGCTGTGAAATATTAGATCAAGAATTGTAATTACATGCACCTGTTGAAAAGAGGCAGAAAAATTGGGCCTTTGGTGGTGGTGGTGGTGGTGGTGGTGTTGCCACAACACTGTAAGTCCTCACAGTTACTC
This sequence comes from Lithobates clamitans, assembly GCA_037952925.1. Classification (NCBI taxonomy): domain Eukaryota; kingdom Metazoa; phylum Chordata; class Amphibia; order Anura; family Ranidae; genus Lithobates; species Lithobates clamitans. The sequence goes on from JBBGZY010000448.1 coordinate 2,789,212, forward strand.
TTGGTGGGCGCTGGAACCGGCCCTGCTGTGAAATATTAGATCAAAAATTGTAATTACATACACCTGTTGAACAGGGGCAGAAAAATTGGGCCTTTGGTGGTGGTGGTTGTGGTGGTGGTGCTGGTGCCACAACACTGTAAGTCCTCACAGTTACTCTTGGTGGGCACAGAAACGGGCCCTGCTGTGAAATATTAGATCAAGAATTTTAGTTACATGCACCTGTTGAACAGGGGCAGAAAAATTGGGCCTTTGGTAGTGGTGGTGTTGCCACAACACTGTAAGTCCTCACAGTTACTCTTGGTGGACGCTGGAACGGGCCCTGCTGTGAAATATTAGATCAAGAATTGTAATTACATGCACCTGTTAAACAGGGGCAGAAAAATTGGGCCTTTGGTGGTGGTGGTGCTGGTGCCACAACACTGTAAGTCCTCACAGTTACTCTTCGTGGGCGCAGAAACGGGCCCTGCTGTGAAATATTAGATCAAAAAATGTAATTACATGTCCCTGTTGAACAGGGGCATAAAAAGTTGGGCCTTAGGCACTGGTGCCACAACACTGCAACCCCTCACAGATACTCTAGTTGGAGCGCAGGAATGAGCTCTGCTGCAAAGTATTGCATCAAAAATTGTAATTACATGCCCCTGTTATACAGGGGCTGAAAAATTGGGCCTTAGCCACTGGTGGCGGCGCCCAGAACCAAAAATATTCTTATAAGCTATCAGCATGATCATTGAGGAGGAAGAGGATAGTCACTCAGCATCAGCATAGGCAGTCTTGAAGGCATCTGACATTTCAAAAAACATTGTTTGGTTACATCAGCAGGTGCTTGGTAGCCGGTGGTGATCCAAGACTGATTCATTTTTATGAAGGTCAGTCAATCCACTGAGTCGGCAGACAGGCGCACCCTGTGATCGGTTTCAAAGCCTCCAGCAGCACTGAATGTGTGTTCTGAAAGAACGCTGGATGCAGGACAGGCCAGTAGCTCGATTGCATACTGTGCAAGCTCTGGCCAGTGATCCATCCTCAAGACCCAGTAACCCAGAGGATTTTCGGTGGGAAAGGTGTCCAAGTCAGATCTTGCCCCTAGGTATTCCTGCACCATGTAAAACAGATGCTGGCGATGGTTGCTTGAACCGATCATACCTTGGGGCTGTGGACTAAAAAATTGTCTGAACGCATCGGTCAGACCTTCTCCGCAGCTCCTTCTTTGACTGACCAAAGCCTCAGCAACACGTTGTCCAGGAACAGGAGTTTGTAACCTCCCAGTCTCTGGGAACGCGTTGCACAGACCTTTCTGCAAGGCCTCCCGAAGATGTTTCATCCTCTGCTCCCTCTGCGACGGCAAGATAAGGTCTGCAACCTTACCCTTGTAACATGGATCAAGGAGGGTTGCCAGCCAGTAACGATCCCTCTCCTTGATACCATGAATACGAGGATCCTTCTGCAGGCTTTGCAGGATCAGGGAGGCCATGCAGCGTAGGTTTGCTGAGACATTCGGTCCAGAGTCCTCTGGGTCACTAAGGACGACATGACTAGCAGGCACCTCCTCCCAGCGACGTACAAGTCCATGGGTTTCTTGGGACTTTAAATTACATAGTTACATAGTAGGCGAGGTTGAAAAAAGACACAAGTCCATCAAGTCCAACCTATGTGTGATTATGTGTCAGTAAATGATCCCTTGAAGACTGCTGCTGATGCTGAGTGCCAGGCTCCACCTCCATGCTGACATAATCCTCCTCCTCTTCCTGTGTGATCGGCAGGCACGCATGAACACTGTCTGGATAAAGGAGGCCTTGAGAGGTAAGGAAGTCCTCCTCTTCCTGCCTCTGTTCTACCTCAAGTGCCCTGTCCATTATTCCACACAACGTGTGCTCCAACAGGTGGACAAGGGGGACAGTGTCACTGATGCATGCACTGTCACTGCTCACATCCTCGTGGCATTCTCAAATGGTGACAGGACAGTGTATGCATCATGGCCCACTGTCGTGGAGAAAAAAAAACAAGCTCCCCTGACTCTGTCCTGGTGCCATAGCCGCAAAGGTACTCATTGATGGCCCTTTTCTATGTGCAGCTGCTGCAGCATGGCCAACGTTGAGTTCCACCTGGTGGGCATGTCACAGATTAGGTGGTTCTTGGGCAGGTTAAATTCCTTTTGGAGGTCAGCCAGCCGAGCACTGGCATTATATGACCGGCGGAAATGCACACAGACTTTCCTGGACTGCCTCAGGAACATCTTGTAAGCCCGGGTACCTGCCTAAGAACCACTGCACCACCAAGTTAGGGACGTGAGCCAAACAGGGCACATGGGTCAGTTGTCCCTGTCAGAGGGCAGAGAGGAGGTTGGTGTCATTGTCGCAAACCACCATTCCTGGCTGAAGCTGGCGTGGCGTCAACCACCTGTGAGCCTGCCCCTGCAGAGCTGACAGAATCTCTGCCCCAGTGTTGCTCCAGTCCGCCAAGCACACCAGCTCAAGCACCGCATGGCATCTTTTGGCCTGCGTACTTGCGTAGCCCCTTGAACACCTACGGAGCACCACTGGTTTCGAGGACAAACCACAGGAAGAGGCCATGGAGGAAGAAGAAGAGGAGGGGGTGGAGGAGACAGGTGTGTCAGAATTACCAGTAGTAGCATTTTGGAGGCGTAGTGGTGGAACAACCTACAACACTACTGCACCTTGTCCTGCATCCTTCCCAGCTGCCAGAAGAATCACCTAATGCGCCGTGAAAGATAGGTAACGTCCCTGTCCATGCCTGCTGGACCATGAGTTAGTGGTAATATGCACCTTACCTCTGATCGCCCTGTCCAGCGAGGCCAAGACATTGCCTTCCACATGCCGGTAGAAACCCGGTATCGCCTTCCGTGAGAAAAAGTGGCGTTTGGGAACCTGCCACTGAGGAACCGCACATTCCACAAACTCACGGAAGGGGGCAGAGTCTACCAACTGAAAAGGCAGCAGTTGAAGTGATAGTAATTCAGCCAAGCTAGCATTCAACCGCTGGGCATGTGGATGGCTGGGAGCGAACAGGGGCAGGGAAATTTGCCTGGTACAATCTGACGATAGCAGATTGCCCGCAAGTACTTGGCTGTGACACACCTAATTCTACACCTTCATTCCTCTCAGTGCAGGTCTCAGAGAGGACTGAAGGTATAGTGGGGTTGGAGATCCCAGCTGATGAGGATCAAGGAGAGGTCCTCTTTGTTCTTTGGTGTGGGTCTTTTAGGTACGCTTGCCAATGAACTGCATGGCAAGTCAACATATGTCTGGTCAATGTTTTGGCCACGCGAGATACGCTTGAGACATATGCAGGGCCGATCCTAGGGTCACCGGCGCCTGGGTGCAGAAATATTTCTGGCGCCCCCACATGGGCGTGGTCATCTTACCAACTCCTCCCCTTTACAAATGTTTCTATGGCAACGACTCAAACACAGAGATGCCCCCCTAATAAGTCTGTTACTTTGGGTTCCTCCCATGATCTTTTAACAATAAAAAAAATACAGGAAGAGCGTATACTAATGAGACCTGGAGGGAGTCTCTCTGATGCACACAGAGAGGGCTGTCTGTTAGAGAGTCTGTTAAAAAGAGCCCCCAGACATAGTACAGGAGATGGTCAGAGACTGCAGACATAGTACAGGAGATGATCAGAGACTGAAGACATAGTACAGGAGATGGTCGGAGACTGCAGACATACTACAGGAGATGGTCAGAGACTGCAGACATAGTACAGGAGATGATCAGAGACTGCAGACATACTACAGGAGATGGTCAGAGACTGTAGACATAGTACAGGAGATGGTCAGAGACTGCAGACACAGTACAGGAGATGGTCAGAGACTGCAGACATACTACAGGAGATGGTCAGAGACTGCAGACATAGTACAGGAGATGGTCAGAGACTGCAGACATAGTACAGGAGATGATCAGAGACTGCAGACATAGTAGAGGAGATGGTCAGAGACTGCAGACATAGTACAAGAGATGGTCAGAGACTGCAGACATAGTACAGGAGATGGTCAGAGACCGCAGACATAGTACAGGAGCTGGTCAGAGACTGCAGACACAGTACAGGAGATGGTCGGAGACTGCAGACATACTACAGGAGATGGTCAGAGACTGCAGACATAGTGCAGGAGATGGTCAGAGACTGCAGACATAGTACAGGAGATGATCAGAGACTGCAGACATAGTAGAGGAGATGATCAGAGACTGCAGACATAGTACAGGAGATGATCAGAGACTGCAGACATAGTACAGGAGATGGTCAGAGACTGCAGACATAGTACAAGAGATGGTCAGAGACTGCAGACATGGTACAGGAGATGGTCAGAGACTGCAGACATGATACAGGAGATGATCAGAGACTGCAGATATAATACAGGAGATGGGCAGAGACTGCAGATCCTATGGACGTTAGTAGATAATGGCCGATCGGGCCTCTCACCTGACCCAGCGATACAGCAACGGTTCCTCTGATCAGGAGTCAGCTCACTCTGAATTGCCCGTGGCGACTCCGCTGGGTAGCACCCAGATCTATATTCCTGCAATGACTCCATTATTATCTCCGCCAGGGATGGCGCTAGGCTGAGTGGATTTCCCTCTGGTGGCGCAGGGCAGCGGGGTTCTCTCTCTGATGGTGTTCCCTCAGCACTGTCCTCTCCCTCTGGAGTCCTGGGTGCACTTCCCTGAAAGCTTTCCCGGGCTCCTGGCTCTCTCTCTCTCCCAATTAGCTGAGCATGCTGTGTGGGCTGCAGTTTCTGTGTTACAGTGGGGCTGCCAGTCCTCGGGACTATATGTCCCACAATCCTCTTCTCTGCTCCTTTTTCTCTTCTGTTTCTTCCCTGGGCATATGAAGGCGGGGGAAGATACATAGTGGGCGACTGTGCTGGCAAGCACCGCTCACTAGTACAGCAGCGCGCGAGAGGAAGGGGAGAAAGAAGAGCCCGCAGCTGTATTGGCGTCACTAGGGTTGGGGTCACCCCCCTTCCACCAACTATAGTCGCCCCTCAGTACAGACCCCCCTCCACTAAGTATAGACCCCCCTCCATCAGTGCAGAACCCGCACTAAGTATAAACCCCTACCTCAGTACAGACCTTACTCAGTACAGACCCCCCCAGGAAAACCCCCCCTCCATTAGTACAGACCCCCCCAAGACAGATCTCCCCCTCCATTAGTACAGACCCCCACAGGACAAACCACCCCTCCATTAGTACAGACCCCCCAGGACAGAACCCCCTTCCATTAGGACAGACCCCCCCATTAGTACAGACGCCCCTCCATTAGTACAGACCCCCCATTAGTACAGACCCCCCCTCCATTTGTACAGACCCCCCTCCATTAGTGCAGACCCCCCTCCATTAGTACAGACCCCCTAGGACAGACCCCCCTCCATTAGTACAGACCCCCCAGGACAGAACCCCTTCCATTAGTACAGACCGCCCCAGGACAGACCCCCCCTCCATTAGTATAGACCCCGAAGGACAGACCCCCCTCCATTAGCACAGACCCCCCCAGGACAGACCCCCCTCCATTAGTATTGACCCCCAGGACAGACCCCCCTCCATTAGTACAGACCCCCTAGAACAGAACCCCCTCCATTAGTACAGACCTCCCCAGGACAGACCCCCCTCCATTAGTATAGACCCCCAGGACAGACCCCCCTCCATTAGTACAGAACCCCTAGGACAGACCCCCCTCCATTAATAACGACCCCCCAGGACAGACCCCCCTCCATTAGTACAGACCCCCCAGGACAGACCCCCCCCATTAGTAAAGACCCCCCAGGACAGACCCCCCAGGACAGACCCCTCTTCATTAGTACAGACCCCCCTCCATTAGTACAGACCCCCAGGAAAGACCCCCCCTCTATCAGTAGAGACCCCCAGGACAGACCCCCCATTAGTACAGACCCCCAGGACAGACCGCCCATTAGTAAAGACCCCACCTGGACAGACCCCCCTCAATTAGTACAGACCCCCCTCAATTAGTATAGACCCCCACAGGACAGACCCCCCCCCTCCATTAGTACAGACCCCCCCTCAATTAGTATAGACCCCCAGGACAGACCCCCCTCCATTAGTACAGACCCCCCAAGACAGACCCCCCATTAGTACAGACCCCCCAGGACAGAGCCCCCCCTACATTAGTATAGACCCCCCAGGACAGACCCCCTCCATTACTACAGACCCCCCAGGACAGACCCCCCATTATTACAGACCCCCCAGGACAGAGCCCTCATTAGTACAGACCCCCAGGACAGAGCCCCCCTCCATTAGTACAGACCCCCCTTCCATTAGGGTACGGTAAAAACACCAGGTGGAGAACAGAGCAGTAAACAGCAGGCAGGAGTGAGAGACACAGAGAGGAGAACGTGTCAGGCACAGACCGCCCCGCCCCCCGCGCGACATCACTGCGCGGCTGGTCTCTCTCTCCACACAGAGACCAGCCGCTCTGCCTCCATTCTCACCTCCAGCTGGCTGTTTTCCTTCTCTGACAGGAGGAGGGAGGGGCTTGAGCAGTTAACACAGCGGCGCCTTTTCTTCTTAGAACACCGGCGCCAGACACAAACAAGAGGATGAGGAGGAGATAACGGAGCACTCTGGCTCTTCAGCCCCCCCACCTCTCTGGCGCTCGGGTGCACTGCACCCCATGCACGCCGTCTGGGATCTGCCCTGGACATATGTTGCAAATAGCAGCGGTGGGATCTAATGCACTCATCTCAAAAAAGGCCCACACCAAAGAACTTTAGGAATAATGCGCAGAGACAGCAGAGCCCTGCACATGCGGAGCTCTGCGGTGTGATGCAGTTGGTGTGCTGCCCTTAAGCTGGCCCCTGGAGGGCATCTTGCCTCATTGGTGATGTGCCTCCTCCTCCTCTCTCCTATCAGGCACCCATGTGGAGTCCGTGACCTCATCATCCCCTCCCTCCTCATCACTGGAGCAAAGCTGGCAGTATACTGCAGCTGGGGGAACATGACTGCCAGATTGCTGTCCTTCTTGGGCACCCTCTCTGTCTGGGCTCACGTTACTGCCTTCCTCTAGCTGAGTACCATCATCGGAGCCTTCAAAACGCTGGGCATCCTCCTGGAGCATGTACCCAACACTGTGGTCAAACAGTTTGGGGGACTCCTCAGGAGGACATGGTGGGGATAGGGAAGGAGTGACTGATGCCATTGAGCAGAGCGAAAAGGCCGTATTGGCAGCTGCTTTGCCAGACAACATACCCTGAGCCTGGGTGAGAGAGGATGAGAAGGATAAGGATGGCTTGGTCATCCACTCTACCAAGTCTTTCGGCATGATGGGGCTCAACATGGCCAGCTGGCGAAAAAAAGACAAGCGTGTCCCACGGCCATGAGCTGATGAGGATGCACCGTGTCCACCACAAGCACTGTTGCCTCTAGAAACAGAGCCTGCTTGCCCTCTTTAATTGGCTTGTGACTGTCTGCCTCTCCTTGTTGGCCTTCCAGACATACCAATGGCCTGCACTGCAGTGAGATGTAGCTGCACAAACCTGGGATGTATATATATATATACTGATTATACAGCAGCTAGCAGAATGCCTGCCTGTGCTATTAATAGGATCAGAAGAAGCACACCAGCACTTGTCTTCAGGTAGCTATAGGTGCAACTGTGCAGGGTACACAGTACACTAACTGTAAATACTTCAAGAGCCTGCCTGTGCTATTAATAGGACCAGAAGAAGCACACAAGCACTTGTCTTCAGGTAGCTATAGGTGCAACTGTGCAGGGTACACAGTACACTAACTGTAAATACTTCATGACCCTGCCTGTGCTATTAATAGGATCAGAAGAAGCACACAAGCACTTGTCTTCAGGTAGCTATAGGTGCAACTGTGCAGGGTACACAGTACACTAACTGTGAATACTTTAAGAGCCTGCCTGTGCTATTAAGAGGATCAGAAGAAGCACACAAGCACTTGTCTTCAGGTAGCTATAGGTGCAACTGTGCAGGGTACACAGTACACTAACTGTAAATACTTCAAGGGCCTGCCTGTGCTATTAATAGGATCAGAAGAAGCACACCAGCACTTGTCTTCAGGTAGCTATACTGTAGGTGCAACTGTGCAGGGTACACAGTGCACTAACTGTAAATACTTCAAGAGCCTGCCTGTGCTATTAATAGGATTAGAAGAAGCACACAAGCACTTGTCTTCAGGTAGCTATAGGTGCAACTGTGCAGGGTACACAGTACACTAACTGTAAATACTTCAAGATCCTGCCTGTGCTATTAATAGGATCAGAAGAAGAACACAAGCACTTGTCTTCAGGTAGCTATACTGTAGGTGCAACTGTGCAGGGTACACAGTACACTAACTGTAAATAATTCAGGAGCCTGCCTGTGCTATTAATAGGATCAGAAGAAGCACACAAGCACTTGTCTTCAGGTAGCTATAGGTGCAACTGTGCAGGGTACACAGTACACTAACTGTAAATACTTCAAGACCCTGCCTGTGCTATTAATAAGATCAGAAGAAGCACACAAGCACTTGTCTTCAGGTAGCTATAGGTGCAACTGTGCAGGGTACACAGTACACTAACTGTAAATACTTTAAGAGCCTGCCTGTGCTATTAAGAGGATCAGAAGAAGCACACAAGCACCTGTCTTCAGGTAGCTATAGGTGCAACTGTGCAGGGTACACAGTACACTAACTGTAAATACTTCAAAAACCTTCCTGTACTATTAATAGGATCAGAAGAAGAACACAAGCACTTGTTTTCAGGTAGCTATACTGTAGGTGCAACTGTGCAGGGTACACAGTGCACTAACTGTAAATACTTCAAGAGCCTGCCTGTGCTATTAATAGGATCAGAAGAAGCACACAAGCACTTGCCTTCAGGTACCTATAGGTGCAACTGTGCAGGGTAAACAGTACACTAACTGTAAATACTTCAAGAGCCTGCATGTGCTATTAATAGGATCAGAAGAAGAACACAAGCACTTGTCTTTAGGTAGCTATACTGTAGGTGCAACTGTGCAGGGTACACAGTACACTAATTGTAAATACTTCAAGAGCCTGCCTGTGCTATTAATGGGATCAGAAGAAGCACATAAGCACTTGTCTTCAGGCAGCTATAGGTGCAACTGTGCAGGGTACACAATACACTAACTGTAAATACTTCAAGAGCCTGCCTGTGCTATTAATAGGATCAGAAGAAGCACACAAGCACTTGTCTTCGGGTAGCTATAGGTGCAACTGTGCAGGGTACACAGTACACTAACTGTAAATACTTCAAGACCCTGCCTGTGCTATTAATAAGATCAGAAGAAGCACACAAGCACTTGTCTTCAGGTAGCTATAGGTGCAACTGTGCAGGGTACACAGTACACTAACTGTAAATACTTTAAGAGCCTGCCTGTGCTATTAAGAGGATCAGAAGAAGCACACAAGCACCTGTCTTCAGGTAGCTATAGGTGCAACTGTGCAGGGTACACAGTACACTAACTGTAAATACTTCAAAAACCTTCCTGTACTATTAATAGGATCAGAAGAAGAACACAAGCACTTGTTTTCAGGTAGCTATACTGTAGGTGCAACTGTGCAGGGTACACAGTGCACTAACTGTAAATACTTCAAGAGCCTGCCTGTGCTATTAATAGGATCAGAAGAAGCACACAAGCACTTGCCTTCAGGTACCTATAGGTGCAACTGTGCAGGGTAAACAGTACACTAACTGTAAATACTTCAAGAGCCTGCATGTGCTATTAATAGGATCAGAAGAAGAACACAAGCACTTGTCTTTAGGTAGCTATACTGTAGGTGCAACTGTGCAGGGTACACAGTACACTAATTGTAAATACTTCAAGAGCCTGCCTGTGCTATTAATGGGATCAGAAGAAGCACATAAGCACTTGTCTTCAGGCAGCTATAGGTGCAACTGTGCAGGGTACACAATACACTAACTGTAAATACTTCAAGAGCCTGCCTGTGCTATTAATAGGATCAGAAGAAGCACACAAGCACTTGTCTTCGGGTAGCTATAGGTGCAACTGTGCAGGGTACACAGTACACTAACTGTAAATACTTCAAGAGCCTGCCTGTGCTATTAATAGGATCAGAAGAAGAACACAAGCCCTTGTCTTCAGGTAGCTATACTGTAGGTGCAACTGTGCATGGTACACAGTACACTAACTGTAAATACTCCAAGAGCCTGTCTGTGCTATTAATAGGATCAGAAGAAGCACACAAGCACTTGTCTTCATGTAGCTATAGGTGCAACTGTGCAGGGTACACAGTACACTAACTGTAAATACTTCAAGAGCCTGCCTGTGCTATTAATAGGATCAGAAGAAGAACACAAGCACTTGTCTTTAGGTAGCTATAGGTGCAACTGTGCAGGGTAAACAGTACACTAACTGTAAATACTTCAAGAGCCTGCATGTGCTATTAATAGGATCAGAAGAAGAACACAAGCACTTGTCTTTAGGTAGCTATACTGTAGGTGCAACTGTGCAGGGTACACAGTACACTAATTGTAAATACTTCAAGAGCCTGCCTGTGTTATTAATGGGATCAGAAGAAGCACATAAGCACTTGTCTTCAGGTAGCTATAGGTGCAACTGTGCAGGGTACACAATACACTAACTGTAAATACTTCAAGAGCCTGCCTGTACTATTAATAGGATCAGAAGAAGCACACAAGCACTTGTCTTCGGGTAGCTATAGGTGCAACTGTGCAGGGTACACAGTACACTAACTGTAAATACTTCAAGAGCCTGCCTGTGCTATTAATAGGATCAGAAGAAGAACACAAGCCCTTGTCTTCAGGTAGCTATACTGTAGGTGCAACTGTGCATGGTACACAGTACACTAACTGTAAATACTTCAAGAGCCTGTTTGTGCTATTAATAGAGCTTGAGCAGTTAACACAGCGGCGCCTTTTCTTCTTAGAACACCGGCGCCAGACACAAACAAGAGGATGAGGAGGAGATAACGGAGCACTCTGGCTCTTCAGCCCCCCCACCTCTCTGGCGCTCGGGTGCACTGCACCCCATGCACCCCGTCTGGGATCTGCCCTGGACATATGTTGCAAATAGCAGCGGTGGGATCTAATGCACTCATCTCAAAAAAGGCCCACACCAAAGAACTTTAGGAATAATGCGCAGAGACAGCAGAGCCCTGCACATGCGGAGCTCTGCGGTGTGATGCAGTTGGTGTGCTGCCCTTAAGCTGGCCCCTGGAGGGCATCTTGCCTCATTGGTGATGTGCCTCCTCCTCCTCTCTCCTATCAGGCACCCATGTGGAGTCCGTGACCTCATCATCCCCTCCCTCCTCATCACTGGAGCAAAGCTGGCAGTATACTGCAGCTGGGGGAACATGACTGCCAGATTGCTGTCCTTCTTGGGCACCCTCTCTGTCTGGGCTCACGTTACTGCCTTCCTCTAGCTGAGTACCATCATCGGAGCCTTCAAAACGCTGGGCATCCTCCTGGAGCATGTACCCAACACTGTGGTCAAACAGTTTGGGGGACTCCTCAGGAGGACATGGTGGGGATAGGGAAGGAGTGACTGATGCCATTGAGCAGAGCGAAAAGGCCGTATTGGCAGCTGCTTTGCCAGACAACATACCCTGAGCCTGGGTGAGAGAGGATGAGAAGGATAAGGATGGCTTGGTCATCCACTCTACCAAGTCTTTCGGCATGATGGGGCTCAACATGGCCAGCTGGCGAAAAAAAGACAAGCGTGTCCCACGGCCATGAGCTGATGAGGATGCACCGTGTCAACCACAAGCACTGTTGCCTCTAGAAACAGAGCCTGCTTGCCCTCTTTAATTGGCTTGTGACTGTCTGCCTCTCCTTGTTGGCCTTCCAGACATACCAATGGCCTGCACTGCAGTGGGATGTAGCTGCACAAACCTGGGATGTATATATATATATACTGATTATACAGCAGCTAGCAGAATGCCTGCCTGTGCTATTAATAGGATCAGAAGAAGCACACCAGCACTTGTCTTCAGGTAGCTATAGGTGCAACTGTGCAGGGTACACAGTACACTAACTGTAAATACTTCAAGAGCCTGCCTGTGCTATTAATAGGACCAGAAGAAGCACACAAGCACTTGTCTTCAGGTAGCTATAGGTGCAACTGTGCAGGGTACACAGTACACTAACTGTAAATACTTCATGACCCTGCCTGTGCTATTAATAGGATCAGAAGAAGCACACAAGCACTTGTCTTCAGGTAGCTATAGGTGCAACTGTGCAGGGTACACAGTACACTAACTGTGAATACTTTAAGAGCCTGCCTGTGCTATTAAGAGGATCAGAAGAAGCACACAAGCACTTGTCTTCAGGTAGCTATAGGTGCAACTGTGCAGGGTACACAGTACACTAACTGTAAATACTTCAAGGGCCTGCCTGTGCTATTAATAGGATCAGAAGAAGCACACCAGCACTTGTCTTCAGGTAGCTATACTGTAGGTGCAACTGTGCAGGGTACACAGTGCACTAACTGTAAATACTTCAAGAGCCTGCCTGTGCTATTAATAGGATTAGAAGAAGCACACAAGCACTTGTCTTCAGGTAGCTATAGGTGCAACTGTGCAGGGTACACAGTACACTAACTGTAAATACTTCAAGATCCTGCCTGTGCTATTAATAGGATCAGAAGAAGAACACAAGCACTTGTCTTCAGGTAGCTATACTGTAGGTGCAACTGTGCAGGGTACACAGTACACTAACTGTAAATAATTCAGGAGCCTGCCTGTGCTATTAATAGGATCAGAAGAAGCACACAAGCACTTGTCTTCAGGTAGCTATAGGTGCAACTGTGCAGGGTACACAGTACACTAACTGTAAATACTTCAAGACCCTGCCTGTGCTATTAATAAGATCAGAAGAAGCACACAAGCACTTGTCTTCAGGTAGCTATAGGTGCAACTGTGCAGGGTACACAGTACACTAACTGTAAATACTTTAAGAGCCTGCCTGTGCTATTAAGAGGATCAGAAGAAGCACACAAGCACCTGTCTTCAGGTAGCTATAGGTGCAACTGTGCAGGGTACACAGTACACTAACTGTAAATACTTCAAAAACCTTCCTGTACTATTAATAGGATCAGAAGAAGAACACAAGCACTTGTTTTCAGGTAGCTACACTGTAGGTGCAACTGTGCAGGGTACACAGTGCACTAACTGTAAATACTTCAAGAGCCTGCCTGTGCTATTAATAGGATCAGAAGAAGCACACAAGCACTTGCCTTCAGGTACCTATAGGTGCAACTGTGCAGGGTAAACAGTACACTAACTGTAAATACTTCAAGAGCCTGCATGTGCTATTAATAGGATCAGAAGAAGAACACAAGCACTTGTCTTTAGGTAGCTATACTGTAGGTGCAACTGTGCAGGGTACACAGTACACTAATTGTAAATACTTCAAGAGCCTGCCTGTGCTATTAATGGGATCAGAAGAAGCACATAAGCACTTGTCTTCAGGCAGCTATAGGTGCAACTGTGCAGGGTACACAATACACTAACTGTAAATACTTCAAGAGCCTGCCTGTGCTATTAATAGGATCAGAAGAAGCACACAAGCACTTGTCTTCGGGTAGCTATAGGTGCAACTGTGCAGGGTACACAGTACACTAACTGTAAATACTTCAAGACCCTGCCTGTGCTATTAATAAGATCAGAAGAAGCACACAAGCACTTGTCTTCAGGTAGCTATAGGTGCAACTGTGCAGGGTACACAGTACACTAACTGTAAATACTTTAAGAGCCTGCCTGTGCTATTAAGAGGATCAGAAGAAGCACACAAGCACCTGTCTTCAGGTAGCTATAGGTGCAACTGTGCAGGGTACACAGTACACTAACTGTAAATACTTCAAAAACCTTCCTGTACTATTAATAGGATCAGAAGAAGAACACAAGCACTTGTTTTCAGGTAGCTATACTGTAGGTGCAACTGTGCAGGGTACACAGTGCACTAACTGTAAATACTTCAAGAGCCTGCCTGTGCTATTAATAGGATCAGAAGAAGCACACAAGCACTTGTCTTCAGGTACCTATAGGTGCAACTGTGCAGGGTAAACAGTACACTAACTGTAAATACTTCAAGAGCCTGCATGTGCTATTAATAGGATCAGAAGAAGAACACAAGCACTTGTCTTTAGGTAGCTATACTGTAGGTGCAACTGTGCAGGGTACACAGTACACTAATTGTAAATACTTCAAGAGCCTGCCTGTGCTATTAATGGGATCAGAAGAAGCACATAAGCACTTGTCTTCAGGCAGCTATAGGTGCAACTGTGCAGGGTACACAATACACTAACTGTAAATACTTCAAGAGCCTGCCTGTGCTATTAATAGGATCAGAAGAAGCACACAAGCACTTGTCTTCGGGTAGCTATAGGTGCAACTGTGCAGGGTACACAGTACACTAACTGTAAATACTTCAAGAGCCTGCCTGTGCTATTAATAGGATCAGAAGAAGAACACAAGCCCTTGTCTTCAGGTAGCTATACTGTAGGTGCAACTGTGCATGGTACACAGTACACTAACTGTAAATACTCCAAGAGCCTGTCTGTGCTATTAATAGGATCAGAAGAAGCACACAAGCACTTGTCTTCATGTAGCTATAGGTGCAACTGTGCAGGGTACACAGTACACTAACTGTAAATACTTCAAGAGCCTGCCTGTGCTATTAATAGGATCAGAAGAAGAACACAAGCACTTGTCTTTAGGTAGCTATAGGTGCAACTGTGCAGGGTAAACAGTACACTAACTGTAAATACTTCAAGAGCCTGCATGTGCTATTAATAGGATCAGAAGAAGAACACAAGCACTTGTCTTTAGGTAGCTATACTGTAGGTGCAACTGTGCAGGGTACACAGTACACTAATTGTAAATACTTCAAGAGCCTGCCTGTGTTATTAATGGGATCAGAAGAAGCACATAAGCACTTGTCTTCAGGTAGCTATAGGTGCGACTGTGCAGGGTACACAATACACTAACTGTAAATACTTCAAGAGCCTGCCTGTACTATTAATAGGATCAGAAGAAGCACACAAGCACTTGTCTTCGGGTAGCTATAGGTGCAACTGTGCAGGGTACACAGTACACTAACTGTAAATACTTCAAGAGCCTGCCTGTGCTATTAATAGGATCAGAAGAAGAACACAAGCCCTTGTCTTCAGGTAGCTATACTGTAGGTGCAACTGTGCATGGTACACAGTACACTAACTGTAAATACTTCAAGAGCCTGTTTGTGCTATTAATAGGATCAGAAGAAGCACACAAGCACTTGTCTTCATGTAGCTATAGGTGCAACTGTGCAAGGGTACACAGTACACTAACTGTAAATACTTCAAGAGCCTGCCTGTGCTATTCATAGGATCAGAAGAAGAACACAAGCACTTGTCTTCAGGTAGCTATACTGTAGGTGCAACTGTGCAGGGTACACAGTACACTAACTGTAAATACGTAGCCTCCCTATCGGTTTTCCCGAGTGTGGCTCGGGGTTAAAATTCAGCACCATTAGCGGTAACCCCGAGCCACACTCGGGATTACATTGCAGGATCCTGGAGCGGTACACTTACCTTGTCCCCGGGTTCCTGCGATGTCCCCCGCAGTGTCCGTGTGCTCCGTCCTCCTCCCGAAGCCTCTCTGTACCAGGCTCCGTTCCCTGCGAGCGTCGCGACGCACGGGGGCGGAGCCTGGCGGCAAATTCAAAAAATGTAAAAATCATAACACATACAGTACTGTAATCTTACAGATTACAGTACTGTATGAAATGATTTTACATCCCTTTTGTCCCCAGTGCTTTGGCCCATGCCCTGCATGCAGTTTTTTATTACATATACTGTTCTTTCTGCCTGGAAACTGGAGATTGTCCATAGCAACCAAAAAGTGTCCCTTTACATCAAAAGTGGCTTTAGACCAGCTAGAAAACAGCGATAGTAAATTAGAACACTTGCAGAATTGAGCGATAGTGAATCGTGGGGAAATTTATTTTATTATTACCGTATTTATTTTATTTTTTTTTAATTATTTTTTTTTATTTATTATATTAAAATTTATGTTTTTGTGTTTCAAACTTTATCATACCCAGGATATCTACTAGACTCTTGTTTGGACAGATATAAGTGTGTTATTGTTAAGAATTACAGACCTACAATATAAAACGCCAAATTTCCATGCAAAATAATTGTACCGCTTTTAGAACCTAAAATCCGAAATAATCATACCGCCAGGGAGGTTAAAGAGCCTGCCTTTTTTTTCAGAAAAATTAAAAAATGAGAGAAAATTTGGCAGCCAGACATCAGTGAGTTCTGTGGATCAGTAGCCGCAGGTAACAGACAACCCAGCTTTATCTGCCTCTGCACCTCTCCCCCCATGTCAGGCTAGGGAATCGCTAGTGGCAACCAGCCAGGGGGTTGAGAGTGAATATGGCACCCTAAAGTTCATCCAACAGATGGAGTCACCCCTAAGGGCAGACAGGTCTGTTGGTGAACCATCGGAGATCCCTGAGGATGAGCAGAGGGGTTACAGACCGGCAGAGCCAGCACTGGTGGAAAAATTCCGGTGCACTGTGCTGCCTCCTTCCAACATGTCTGCCCCACTGGCTGTGGTGGATGGTGTCCTGGCTGTGGTGGATGGTGTCCCGGCTGAGGAACAGAGAGAAAAGGAGCTCTGCAAACAGCTGCCTGTTGGAGTTTCTGCTACAGAGAAACCCTCTGCAGACATGGAGGGAAAACCCCTGGCAGAGGTGTCATCAGTTCACCAGAGCAATGTGGATGGATCTGCATCAAACACCCCGGACATGGATTTTGCTGCTCCTGCTGAGACCTGTAGTTCTACAAACAAGATGGCTGTCAGCTCCAAAGAGACTGTTTCACCTTCACCTGGGCTGATTGATGCAGGTAGGGGAAGGGGGCAGCATAGTGCAGCATGTGAAGTGGAGACAGCCATGGAAGTCTCCTGCAATGATACACCTGTTGCTGTATTAGAACAACCTTCACTCTGTTCAGCTGATAGTCCTGTCCTGATGGAGGAGAAGAGTCTGCCTGGAGGTGATGTGTGTATGGGGACAGCAGTGAGTGAGGACACGGCAGGATCTATGAATGTGACAGAAAATAATGACAGCAATAATATTGATAAAGCAATGGATGTGGTGGGTGGAGGGGTTAATATTGCTGGGCAAAATAAAAATGACATTCCTCCCCCTGCTCAGCAGAGGAAAGACTCATCGATTGTTCAGACCAAATGTGTACAATCGATATCTGCTAGAAATGTGTCAGATGGTTCAAAACGCATGAATGTTTTTTCTGTTGGGAGAAATGTGGGCAGTTATGTGTCTGTTCTGAGGAGTCGCACCAAGGAGGGTGGAGGGAATTTTGTAAATACTAGTCACAATTTGAGGAGGTTTGGTGGTGGGATGGTTGGTGGGTACAGGAGAAGGAATGTGGTTCAGTTGAAGTGGGAGGGGGAGGGGACCCTATCAGTAAGGAGGAGGGTGGCTGAGTTGGTTTTAGAAATGGGGTTTAAAGCCTTTGATATATTTGCTTTGATTTGCCCAGTGGGCAGTTATGAATTTGATTTGTCCTTTGTAAAGCCTGAGGGTTTGGATTTATTTTGGGAGAGGTATAGTAGGTGCAAGGGCCTTCCGCAATGGAGTGGTTTGGTGGCAAAGGTGATTTCCAGGCAGCCTCTGATAAAATCGGTGACGATCCTGGTGCGTAACGAATCCATACCAGAGGCTTATTTGATAGTATGGCTACGCCGATATGGTGAGATCCTCGCTCCACTGCAGAAGGTTCTCGATGAGCATGGGATATGGATAGGGGCCTGGACAGTCTCACTAAAATTGGGTGTGCTGGGCAATGTAGTTCACACCTTCCCTGTTCAGCCTTTCTGGGGAGGGATAGGCTGACCATTTTTTACCAGAGTCAGCCTAAAGTTTGTAATAAATGTGGTGACAAAGGCCATTTTGCATCTACCTGTACCCGTAAGAAATGCTCACTATGCCAGGATTTGGGCCATTTGGCTAAGGATTGTACCGAAATTCGGTGTAATTTGTGCCAAAAGCTCGGTCATCCTTATAGTCAGTGCCCGGAGGCATTACATAACTTGTCAGGATTGGAGGCTGAGTTGCAGAGGCTTGATAAGGAGGATGAGGCCGTTAAAACTGTTGTTGCCCCTCCTGTTGTTTAAGATTCTGTTTCCCCTAGTAATGTGGTCCCTGAGTCTGTCCCTCCTGTGGTGGTCCCTAATCCTTCTGTATGTAGATCCTCCAGACTAGCAGAAGCTGCTGGGGGGGCTGGTTTAGCGGATCTTCCCTCTCAGCCTCCAGTCCCTGTCCCTCAGCAGCGCAAATGTGGTCAGGAAATGTGGGGGTGCTGGATGGGGGTGGGGCTTATGGAAGGGTGTCCATATCCCATGTCTCACCCTTTGTTGAGGGGTGAGAGAAGTTTAGGAGGAAGAAAAAAAAGAAGAGGAAGACAAGTAAAGTCTTCATTTTTTCCTCAGCGTTGGACCCAGGAGGGGTTCCTCTTGGTAATACTTTTTCAGTGTTGTCGGGTGATGAGATGTCTGATCTATCTTTCTCTTTATCATCCATGGATAAGGGGGGAGTCACGTAGTCTGAAGAGAGCTGTTTCTGGTGATGAGTGTGTGGTAAAGGTTAAGAAACGACTACCCCAATCATCCTGAAGGCAGTTCCCACTACGATAAAGGTGCCGACCATTAATGTCCCCAGCATTAAATCTGCAAGAGCTTGTGATATTGCCTTTTTTTTTGCTTAGTGAGTTTGATGCCGAGATTTTATTTTTTGCAAGAGACCTGGCTCAATACTTTGGCCAATGTCCATCTAGCAAAAAGGGAGTGGAGATGCGGTCCCTCCTTTTGGTCTTTTGCGGCTGAGCCCTGCAGCCGCGTTGCGGTCCTTTTTAAAACCGATATGGTAACATGCTGGCGGGTAATTGAGGTAGAAATGGAGAGATGCATGGTCTTAGATGTCTCTGTTAGGGGGCAGGACCTGCGGCTGATCAATATCTATGGACCGCAGTCAAAATGGGGCAGGAAATGCCTCCTCACAGAGATCAAGCCCTTCCTTTTTACGTCCCAGCAAGTTGTCTTTGGAGGTGATTTTAACACCATAATTAGGCCTGAAGACAGGAGAGGCTCCATAGACAGGCTGGGGTTACGATAGAGTTTTTCTTAGAGATATGGTGAGACAAGCAGGCCTGGTAGATGTGCATATTAAGCACTGCGCTGGCAGCATGGGATTCACATTTCAGAGAGGGAATAGACTCTGCTTTCTCGGCTCCTGAGTTGAGGGCAGTGTAGTTCTCTGACCACTGTATGCTGTCTGTGACTCTGAATGCCTTGGACACTCCACCCAGGGGAAAGGGTACTTGGAAACTGAATTCGGCTCTCCTGGAAGATGTAGAGGTAAGACAATCCTTTAAGGATTTTTTTCAGGCACAGGTTTCTATTCTGGACTTTTGCAGCAGTAAGTCAGAGTGGTGGGAGCTTGTGAAACACAAGAGCAATTGGACTTTTCAAGGCCATAAGTAAGAAGAAGCAGCTTGGTATGTACATTGCCTATCAGCATTTGCGGAGGAAGCTTGATCGTCTTGTCTCACATACAGGAGATCCAGGGGAGATCTCTGAGGTGAAGTTTCTTCTTAGGAAGTGTCAATATGACCGGCATGCCTCCTTGGTTCTGGAGAGGAATTATGGAATATATCACTCGCCTGATCCTTACCAGAACTGTAAGGAAGGCATAGCAGTTAAGACGGTCACAGGCCTGAGGGATAGTACAGGTTCCCTGGTGAAGTCCAGATCAGGGATCCTGGAGATCTTCAGATCATATTGTGCAGACCTTCTGGGAAGAAAGGACCTTTGTCGGGACAGGATGGAAAGCTGTATGGATTCTACTCCAGGATTGGGAAATGGTACATTGCCTTTGATGGATTTGACAGAACCAATTTCAGTGGATGAGGTAGTTCATGCTATAGAGAAGCTGGCTACCAAAAATCGCCTGGGCCAGATGGGTTGACAGCTGAATTCTACAAGTGTTTTAAGTCCATTCTGGCTCCCTTTTTAGTGGAGGTTTATAACAGCTGTCTAGAAGAGGGTTCGCTCCCTCCCTCCATGAGACAATCCGCTGTGATTCTTATGTCAAAACGTAAAGACCCCTCAATGATTGAGAACTGGTGCCCCATCAGTCTTCTCAATGTTGATAGAAAGATCCTGGCGAAGATTCTTTTTCAGTGGCAGGCGATTTGTTGTCCAGTCATCAGCACTGCTCAGTCCAAGGTAGAAGTACCTTTTCAGCGGTTTTAGCTGTCTGGGAGGCTTTGGAACGTTGCAGGGCTGCTGGATGGAGAAAGTACTTGCTGGCATTGGATCAGGCAAAGGCTTTTGATAGAGTCTATCACGAGTACCTGTATTTGCTACTTGGTAGATAGGGCCTGCAGGGGAGGTTTATAGATTGGCTGAAGACATTATATAGAGGGGCTGAGAGCTTCCCACTGGTTAATAGTTGGGTTGGACGGCCTTTTGAGGTTGGCTCTGGTGTGCGCCAGGGATGTCCTCTGAGCCCCCTGTTATATGTATTCGCAATCGACCCCTTCATAAGAAGGCTAGAGAGTGGATCTTTGTGTGGGGTGACTTTGGGCATTGCTGGTGTGCCACCTTTGAAGGTCGTAGCCTATGCTGATGATGTGTCTGTTATTGTCTCTGGGACGGAGGAGGCGCAGGAGGTGGTCTCTATGATAGAGCAGTACACGGAGGCTTCTGGTTCTAAAGTCAACCATGAAAAGAGTGAAGTTTTCTGGATGGGTGAGGAGGGTGAAACCGTCGAACTTCCGGATGCCTTCCCAGAGCCCCAGCAGGAAATTAAAGTGTTGGGCATCAAATTTGGTCCTGGTGACTATGGCCATCGAAATTGGGAAAGCAGGTTGGTGTGTGCCAATGCCAAAGTAGCAAGCTGGAAGAAATGGAAGCTTTCCTTGAGGGAGAGGGTTGACTTGATCAAAACGTACCTGGTCCCAATCTTTTAATATGTCAGCTTCGTCTGTATCTTGCCAGCATCTCTCTATGCAAGGGTGTAGAGCTGTTTTTTCCAACTGTTATGGGGAAATAGGCTGAACCTGATCAAACGCAATGTAACTTACCTGTCTAGGCGGGAGGGTGGCCTAGGAATGGTTAACCCAATAGTTTTCTTTTCTTGGTAACATGCTAGCAGAGAACCCGTTGGGATGGATGGGCATTTTTCAATCTTGTTTTAGGCCTTTTCTGTGCTGGGAAGATGGCGGGTCAGTGAAAAGTCTGAGAGTCCGACATGGCAAGCTCCCGGATTATGTTGCTCTGTGTCTGAAAATACTTTGGCAGTGGCAGGTGACAGTGGAGGATATCAAGTCCCTCCCCAGGAAGCTTCTGGAGAAGAGGATTTTATGCTCTGCTTTCAGTGTGTCACTGGCCTTAAGGGATTGCACAGGCTTTGTAACGAGGGAAGGGTTGTGTTTAATCAATTTAGAGAGAATCCCCTTGAAGTTTAGGGATCAAGCCTGGCTTGCTTTCCATGGAAGGCTCTATGTCAGAGGGAACTTGAAGCATCGCCCTGTGGATGATCGGGATTGTCCTAGAGCGGAGTATGTTGGTAAAGTGGAGTCTATGGACCACTTTTTGCTGCAATGTCCCTTTAACATAGAGGTGTATAAAAGGGTGGGGAGGGCTCTAGGCATCCCTTTTTCTATCGCATGAGTTATGCAGAGTGAGTGTACTATTCCTGACTCGCTGGAATTTTGATTTGGATACACTGTTTTTAGTTAGTATAGTTGTCCATTACTTCACATGAAATGCACGGTGCCAGATTACCCTGCGGAAGAAAGTCCTCTCTGTTGAGGTGGTGATGCACGATATTCTGGGTGAGGTTAGGAAAATTCAGGGTCTTGAGAAATGCAGGGAGCCTCGGGCGGTCTGGAAAAGGGCGTGGAGGAATATCAGACCTGCCTTTAGTGAACTGCCCATCTCTGGATGAGGAGCTCTTTTCTTTTTCTGTTTCTTTCACTCCCTTAGCTTTTGTTGGTTAGTATCTTCTTTTTGAAGAAGGGCTGCATGCATAATGGGTGCGGGTTTTTTTTTTTTTGACCTCACAGTTTTGATGTCTGGTGTAGTGGTGTGTGTCGTAGTAATATAATCCCCAATAATGACATGTTCATGATGAGTTTTGTTTTTGCTGTAAAGTCATTTTTTGTTTGAGAGCAGATTTGCTATATTTATTTTCATTTATATAAATATGTATATATTTATGCACATTATATATAGTGATTATATGCTTATTGATTGCAAGACTTTTAATAAAGAAAAATTGGGAGCGTTGAGGATGGGGGGACCAAGGATGAAGGCTTCCATAGAGGGACAGGACCTCTTTACCTGGCTGCATCCACCCCTCCACCTGGCTGCATCCACCCCTACACCTCTCCACCTGGCTGCATCAACCCCTCCACCCTTCTACCTGGCTGCATCCACCCCTCCACCTGGCTGCATCCCCCCTCCACCTGGCTGCATCCACCCCTCCACCCCTAAACCTGGCTACATCCACCCCTCCACCCCTCCACCTGGCTGCATCCACCCCTCCACCTGCCTGCATCCACCCCTCCACTCCTCCACCTGGCGGCATCCACCCCTCCGGCCCCTCCACCTGGCTGCATCCACCCTCCACCTGGCTGCATCCACCCCTCCACCTTTCCACCTGGCTGCATCAACTCCTCCACCTGGCTGTATCTCCCCTCCGGCCCCTCCTTCTAGCTGCTTCTATCCCTCCACCCTTCTACCTGGCTGCATCCACCCCTCTACCTGGCTGCATCCACCCCTCCGGCCCCTCCACCTGGCTGCATCCACCCCACCACCCCTGTACCTGGCTGCATCCGCTGCATCTACCCTTCTACCCGGCTGCATCTATCCCTGCACCCTTCTACCTGGCTGCATCCACTGCATCCACCCCTCTACCTGGCTGCATCCACCCCTCCGGCCCCTCCACCTGGCTGCATCCACCCCTCCACCCCTGTACCTGGCTACATCTGCTGCATCTACCCTTCTACCTAGCTGCAACCACCCCTCCACCTGGCTGCATCCATCCCTCCACCCCTCCACCTGGCTGCAACCACCCCTCCACCTGGCTGCATCCACTCCTCCACCTGGCTACATCCACCCCTCTGGCCCCTCCACCTGGCTGCATCCACCCCTCCACCCTTCTACCTGGCTGCATCCACCTCTCCACCTGGCTGCATTCACCCCTCCACCTGGCTGCATCCACCCCTCCACCCTTCTACCTGGCTGCATCCACCCCTCCACCTGGCTGCATCCACCCCTAAGGCCCCTCCACCTGGCTGTATCCACCCCTCCACCCCTTTACCTGGCTGCATCCACCCCTCCGGCCCCTCCACCTGGCTGCACCCACCCCTCCACCTGGCTGCATCCACCCCTCCACCCTTCCACCTGGCTGCATCCACCCCTCCACCCCTCCACCTGGCTGCATCCACCCCTCTACCTGGCTGCATCCACCCCTCTGGCCCCTCCACCTGGCTACATCCACCCCTGTACCTGGCTGCATCCACCCCTCCGTCCCCTCCACCTGGCTGCATCCATCCCTCCACCCCTTACCTGGCTGCATCCACCCCTCTGGCCTCTCCACCTGGCTGCATCCACCCCTGTACCTGGCTGCATCCACTGCATCCACCCTTCCACCTGGCTGCATCCACCCCTCCACCTGGCTGTATCCACCCCTCTGGCTCCTACACCTGACTGTATCCACCCCTCCGGCCCCTCCAACTGGCTGCATCCACCCTTCCACCTGGCTAAATCCACCACTCTGGGCCCTCTACCCGGCTGCATCCACCCTTACATCTGGCTGCATCCACCCTATTCACCCCTCCACCTGGCTGCATCCACCCTCCCACCTGGCTGCATCCACCCTATCCACCCCTCCACCTGGCTGCATTCATCCCTCCACCTGCCTGCATCCACCCCTCCACCCTTCCACCTGACTGCATCCACCCCTCCGGCCCCTCCACCTGGCTGCATCCACCCTTCCACCCCTGTACCTGGCTACATCCACACCTCCACCCCTATACCTGGCTGCATCCGCTGCATCCACCCTTCCACCTGGCTGCATCCACCCTTCCACCTGGCTGCATCCACCCCTCCACTTGGCTGCATCCACCCCTCCACCTGGCTGCATCCCCCCTCCGGCCCCTCCATCTGGCTGCATCCACCCCTCCACCTGGCTGCATCCCCCCTCCAGCCCCTCCATCTGGCTGCATCTATCCCTCCACCCTTCTACCTGGCTGCTTCCGCTGCATCCATCCCTCTGGCCCCTCCGGCCCCACCACCTGGCTGCATCCACCCCTGTACCTGGCTGCATCCGCTGCATCTACCCTTCCACCTGGCTGCATCCACCCCTCCACTCCTCAATCTGGCTGCATCCACACCTCCACCCCTCCACCTGGCTGCATCCACCCCTCCACCCTTCTACCTGGCTGCATCCACCCCTCCACCTGGCTGCATCCAGCCCTCCACCTGGCTGCATTCACCCCTCCACCCCTCCACCTTGCTGCATCGACCCCTCCACCTTTCTACCTGGCTGCATCCACCCCTTCACCTGGCTGCATCCACCCCTAAGGTCCCTCCACCTGGCTGTATGCACCCCTCCACCCCTGTACCTAGCTGTATCCACCCCTCTACCTGGCTGTCTCCACCCCTCCATCTGGCTGCATCCACCCCTCCATCCCTCCACCTGGCTGCATCCACCCCTCCAACCCTCTACCTGGCTGCATCCACCCCTCCGGCCCCTCCACCTGGCTGCATCCACCCCTCCACCTGCCTACATCCACCTTTCCACCTGGCTGCATCCACCCCTCCACCTGGCTGCATCCACCCCTCCACCCTTCTACTTGGCTTCATCAACCCCTCTACCTAGCTGCATCCACCCCTCCGGCTCCTCCACCTGACTGCATCCACTCCTCCACCTGGCTGCATCCACCCCTCCGACCCCCCCACCTGGCTGCATCCACCCCTCCACCCTTCTACCTGGCTGCATCCACCCCTCCACCCCCTACCTGGCTGCATCCACCCTTCTGGCCCCTCCACCTGGCTGCATCCACCCCTCCACCCCTGTACCTGGCTGCATCCGCTGCATCCACCCTTCCACCTGGCTGCATCGACCCCTCCACCTGACTGCATCCACCCCTACGGCCCCTCCACCTGGCTGTATCCACCCCCCTGGGCCCTCTACATGGCTGTATCCACCCCTCCGGCCCCTCTACCTGGCTGCATCCACACCCCTGGCCCCTCTACCTGGATGCATCCACCCCTCAACCCCCCTACCTGGATGCGTCCACCCTCTCCTCTGTCCAGCTGGCTCTGTCCTCACCTCCACCTGGCTGCATCCCCCTCTTCTCTATTCACCTGGCTCTATCCTCCCTTCCACCTGGCTGCATCCTCCCTCTCCTCTGTCCACCTGGCTCCATCCTCGCGTCCACCTGGCGGCATCCTTCTCTACTCTGTCCACCTGGCTCTGTCATCGCCTCCACCTGGCAGCATCCCCACCTGGCTTTGTCCTCACCTCTACCTGGCCGCATCCCCCCCTCTTCCCTGTCCATCTGGCTCTGTCCTCACCTCCACCTGGCTCCATCTTCCCCTCCTTTCTTCTGTCCACCTTCCTCTCTTCTGTCCACCCTCCTCTGTTCCCCCATCCTCTCCCCCCCTCCCCCTCTTCTTTTCCATCCACCTAGATGTAGGGCAATTACCCTGGGTGGCCACCCTTGGCATATTTGTGGAGCCAAGTGCCAGATGCTTTTGTTTTATTTAACCATGCCCATTTAAGCCCCTCCCATTGTTAACACAATTTGGCCATACCCACTGTGTGCCGAATTGCTGCTCTGCTTGGGGCATCTAATATATATATATATATAAATAAATATAAATAAAAAAAAAAGCAGAACATGAGGCCGTCGCTCAGTGGTAGTTGCCTGTAAAAATTAAGTGGAGAGAGACAGAAAACAGAATCTCTTATGCAATGGCCTACCTCTCCATAGGCTATCCCCTCTTCAGTCTATCATGAGGTGAATACATCATTGACACAGGCAGCAGAGGAGAGTGCCTGTGCTGAGGTGAGGACGGTCCATACGTTGGTCTTCCTGGCGGTCTTAGAGTATTGATATGCATACCTGTGCATTGATCAGCAAACCTCTGGTGGAGTGGTTCTACCTGCTTGTGTTGATCGCTGTTTCTATAATTTGACCATTCACTGTGCAAATTCCTTTGATTTGGAGTCAGTGCTGTTGGGTGTTGGTGACGACTTTTTCTATCCAGCGTACTAGTATTCATCTCAAGAAGTGTTTTGGCTCTTTATGAACGTTAAATTACTTATTGGACATTTATTTAATAAGCGCTGCACCTCTTCATTTAGTCTATTATGAATGCTGCTGGCAGACTTATCCACCTTACCAACCAGTCAGTGTCTGCCACCCTCTCCGCCAATCTCTACACTGGCTCCCAATTGCCCAGCAAATTAGATTCAAAATACTAACCACAACATACAAAGTTGCCCCAAGCTACATCAGCAATCTTGTCTCCAAATATCACCCAAACAGTCCTCTCCGCTCATCTCAAGACCTCCTACTCTCAAGCTCCCTTGTCTCCTCCTCCCATGCTCATCTCCAGGACTTCTCCAGAGCTTCTCCAATCCTCTGGAATGCTCTACCTCAACCTGTCCGGCTATCTCCTACCCAATCCCTGAAAACTCATCTCTTCAGGGAAGCCTATCATACCTCCAACTAATCTTCTACCACTTCCATCAGCTCATTCCCCATAGTTGCAACCTTTTGTACCACCTGCCCCACCCTATTAGATTGTAAGCTCTTCTGAGCAGGGCCCTCTTAATCCTCTTGTATTTTACTGTATTGTAACTGTGCTGTCTTCCCTTTTTTTATTGAAAAGTGCTGCATGAACTGTTGGCGCTATATAACTTCTGAATAATAATTAATAATAATGTGCAAAGCCATATTCTGTTTTCTACTACCTTATGAAGCAGGCTAAATATAACTAAAAGACATTAAGAAAACGGTAGTTGTCATTTTTTGTGAATTGGTTTAAAAAAAATAAACAATGGGCTGCTCAGTCTAAAATGCCCAGGCCTATTTTTTGTCGGACTAGCATACAGACGAGCGGATTTCTGGGTCCGGTGGAGTTACGACGTAAAGATTTGAAGCATGTTCCAAATCTAAAGTCCGTCAGATTTTCGACTGGAAAAGTCCGCTGAAGGTCCGATGAAGCCCACACAAGATCGGATTGTCCGCCTGACTCAGTCCGGTCGAAAAGTCTGATCGTGTGTATGCTGCATCAGTCCGAGCCTAACAAGGAGCGATTGTAGTGAAAGTGAAAAGAAAGAACTGTTACGCTTTGTGTTAGGAACCGTTAAAGATTTTTGCCATAGTAAACAGCATTCCTGCACATGCAGATGTGGCGTCTTGCTGGATGCCTTTCCCTGCATGGCTGTCCTCCTATTGAAGTCTCTGAGTCTGCCAATTAATCTTGCAACTACCTAAAGGTGTCCTGGCTCTAACCCTCTCTCCCCCAAAAAAAGTTTGCTAAGAGAAATAAACTTTCTTTTGCATTCACGAAATAACGTTAACTACTCTGCACCCACCATGCCTCACAAGCCACTACATACAGAAGGATGTCAGCTATCCCTGGCCCTGGAGGTTCTCATTAGATCAAAGGAGGCTTGGGACCTTGCTACATAACAAAATACATATTTTCACATTTTGTCAGGCTTTGTTGAGTCTCAATGCTGCTGGTCTAGTCTGTTTGCTGTCATTCCACTCTATATGCACTCTAGTATTGGCTGCTTTGCAATTTTCAAGATTGCTTTCCCGATGGTGGCAACAGTGGACCGTGCATGTATAATGCATGTTAAAATAATCACTTGTAAACTCTGAAGTACACATTTGGAGGACAGGGACAGAGCATTGTCACACTATAAGGCCTCATATACCCTGGACTTTTTGTTAACTTTCCTAGGCTCCTTTCTTCCTGGCAGCAGAGTTTTGGCAAAAAAAAACAAAAACATTTGATGCTTGTAAACTTATGTAATGCGTTTAGATGCGTCAAGCGCTTGGGCGTTAATTAATTTATTTGGCTATAATAATAATAATGTATTGTTGCTATTGAAATTTATTAAAGCTTAATCGCCAAACGCATCTAGTGCATAGATACATTTACACGTGTTTAAGCGCATCAAGAATTTTTTTCTGCCAAAACTCTGCTGCTCCTGGGCCACTTGGCTGTGTTTTTTTTTCTAAAACATGAACTAAGACCATGTTGTGAGTCTCACACTCAATAATAAGGAATGTGTGGAACCTTGATTAAATAAGTTCACGGTGATAATGCATCAATAATGAAAAGAAAATAAACAAATAAACATGAAATCCATAAGTTATAGAAGCCCAATGCGTAGTGAGTTCAAAAAATTAAATGAATAGAAGCCAAGTGTTCATAACATCCATTTGACATCAAAAGTGAAAATAACTTGTGAAGAGCATTTTACAAGTAGATAATCCACTACCAATAAGATGAAGGCTTCTTGTGCCATTACATATTAGCAAGTGCTCATTCTCATTTTCTAGTAGTAGTAGTAGTAGTAGTAGTAGTAGTAGTAGTAGTAGAAGTAGTAGGTTTAAGCAGAATAAGAACTGTTTTGTTTAATTTGCACAAGACGATTGTATTTCATTTGTACAACGCGTGGTCATTACTTTTTGCATGAAAAGGAGTCTGTTTTTTGGTAAGATTGCTTACTTTATTCAAACTAAATATATATATATATGTGAATGGAGAGCAGGTGTGTTAATTTGGTGTTATCGCTCTCACTCTCTCATACTGGTTACTGGAAGTTCAACATGGCACCTCATGGCAAAGAACTCTCTGAGGATATGAAAAAAAGAATTGTTGCTCTACATAAAGATAGCCTAGGCTATAAGAAGATTGCCAAGACCCTGAAACTGAGCTGCAGCATGGTGGCCAACACCATACAGCTTTTTAACAGTACAGGTTCTACTCAACAGGCCTCGCCATGGTCGCCCAAAGAGTGCACATGTTCAGCGTCATATCTAGAGGTTGTCTTTGGGAAATAGACGTATGAGTGCTGCCAGCATTGCTGCAGAGATTGAAGGGGTGGGGAGTCAGCCTGTCAGTGATCAGACTATACGCCACACACTGCATCAAATTGGTCTGCATGGCTGTCATCCCAGAAGGAAGCCTCTTCTAAAGATGATGCACAAGAAGCCCGCAAACAGTTTGCTAAAGACAAACAGACTAAGGACATGGATTACTGGAACCGTGTCCTGTGGTCTGATGAGACCAAGATAAGCTTATTTGGTTCAGATGGTATACAGCGTGTGTGACTGCCACCAGGTGAGGAGTACAAAGACAAGCGTGTCTTGCCTACAGTCAAGCATGGTGGTGGGAGTGTCATGGTCTGGGACTGCATGAGCGCTGCCGAAACTGGGGAGCTACAGTTCATTGAGGGAACCATGAATGCCAACATGTACCGTGACATAATGAAGCAGAGCATGATCCCCTCCCTTCGGAAACTGGGCCGCAGAGCAGTATTCCAACATGATAACGACCCCAAACAAACCTCCAAGACGACCACTGCCTTGCTAAAGAAGTTAAGGGTAAAGGTGATGGGCTGGCCAAACATGTCTCCAGACCTAAACCCTATTGAGCATCCTCAAACAGAAGGTGGAGGAGCGCAAGATCTCTAACATCCACCAGCTCCGTGATGTTGTCATGGAGGAGTGTAAGAGGACTCCAGTTGCAACCTGTGAAGCTCTGGTGAACTCCATGCCCAAGAGGGTTAAGGCAGTGCTGAAAAATAATGGTGGCCGTGTAAATCTCAGAACTTGATGGACAGAAATGGAGGTAAAACAGCTATGTATTGTTTTAGTTTATTTATCTCTTACCCAGTATACAGGTATAATGACAGATTACAACTGTAACTTCTCTTAGAATGCTGTAGAATCAAAACTATCCTTACGAAGATAAAAGCTGCTGAGTCATGTCCGCTACCCACCATCGTAGCCATAGAAATCCCTTTTAAAACATTATTATTATAACAGATTATCTAGTGCTATGCCTAATACAACACTGACTGTCTAGCAAGCAGCCAGCCCTCTGCTGTCCAACCAATATAGGGATATTTGTAAGATATTAGCTTACAAAAATCATCAGTATTGGTTCATTTGTTATTTTTAGTGGGTAACATGGAAGTTATACGTTATTTGTTCAATAATTCTAAGTAGATAAGTCAATGCTAGTGTAGAGCTAGTACTACGTATCCTCAAATGACACAAAGCTTATGAAATATTGATAATGCTATGTACTAAGCCTCTGGTGATTTTCCACTGTCAAGGCTCTTTTACATTGCCGCATCCTCCTGTGTTTTCTGTATAAGCACATTTGAAATGCATTATCCTGTGAAGCCTTGTGATTATATAAACATGACTTTTTCTTTCATTCTTTCCATGTGCAGCACACCATTGTTTTGTTTCCAACAAGTATATTTAAAGAAATGAAACATTTTAAATGATTATTTTTTTAAATGCACCTATTTTTTTTAACCTTGTAATTAATAATATTATTTATATACAGGATTAATAAGGAGCAGACAGTTTGGCTAGCACTTTAAAGGGAGGCAGTACAGTTATAATACAATTCAATACAAGAGGAATAAGAGGGCCTGGCTCCTGAGAAATTAGAAGTACAGTTTGTTTGTTTTTTAAACAATAAAATTTTATTCAGAGAGGAATACATAATACAAGATATAAAAAGGTACAATAGTTCAGAATAACAATCTAAACATTGAGGTGAAACAAAGTTAAGAGAATTGAAGTGCATTTCAACAACATAAGCAGTGGTGTCGCTATGGGGGTGTGGGGGGTGCGGACCACACCCGGGTGACACCCACCAGAGGGTTGACACCATCAAATAAGAAGTGATATCTGACTGCAATGGTGTCACCCCCCCATCCATGATAACACATGGATCGTCGCTCTGGGATCGACTGCATCATTTACAGGGATTGTGTGCTGCTGGCCCGAAACACTAGCCTGCCCAGCACTCTGTAGGGCACTTTGGCAGGCTAGAAAGGAGAGAGCCCAATGCGCTAGCCTACCCAGTGTCTACTGCTCTGTCCTGCAATGTCCTGGTGGCATATATGGTAGAAAATTAAAAAATTTATTGGGGGGGGGGGTGTAACACCATGTTTTACCGCACAAGGTGACACCAACCCTAGTGACGCCATTGAACATAAGAAAAGTAAAAAAAGTCACCATATATGTGGCGAAAGAGTTCTATCAATAGAATAGCCATCATATTGTACACATTGAAATGAGTATAAAATATGCATTGCTAAAAGAAGTGAGGAAAAAGGGTAATTTTTGAGAAAAGTAAAATAAAGAGCCATGGGCGATCCTAGTGGAATATAGTCATTGCCACACAAGTATAATATACATATAGCCCTTGAAGAAAAGGTGAGATATCTTCCAAATAGTTAAACAGCCATATAATGAGCGCAAATCATTTCAGGACAAGGAATCAACCATTGAGCCATTTCTCATATGCCTCAGAGTCATTAAACTTAAACCAGGCAGTGTAAGGTAAATATAATATGAAAGTCCATATCATATAAATGGAAAATGATCATTACAGTTTATTAGGTGGTTCAGTTTACTAGGTGGAGAGGGGATAGGCTTCCCTGACAGAAGGAGTTTTCAGTGATCACTTAAAGGAAAACAAAGTAAGAGATAGCCGGACAGATTTGGGGTGGGGAGTTCCAGAGGAAGGGAGAGGCTCTGGAAGAGTCCTGAAGGAGGAGGTGCGGATCTGGAGAGCAGATGGTCTTGGGAGGAGTTAAGAGAATGTTTTTTGGGTAATACTTTGAGACAAGGTTGTTGATGTAGTTGGAGGCTGAGTTGTGGATGACTTTGTATGTTGTTGTTAGTATTTTGATTTAAATTCGCTGGGTAATTGGAAGCCAGTGGAGGGATTGGCAGAGGAGGGTGGCAGACACAGAGCTGTTGGTAAGGTGAATGAGTTTAGCAGCACATTATCATGTCCACATTTGCCAGACATTGCTCAAAATTTTTTTATAGATCTGCAACCTAATTTATCCATGAGATTTTAACCACAATTCTGGGAAGTTAGGAACTGACCAAAGAGGCTTGTTCTGTCAGATTGCAGAGGGGGACAGATCCAATCACCCTCAGTAGTGTCATTTTCCATTTGCTCAAACTTTTAAAAACTGTTTTCCTCTGCATTTACTTAAAGGGATTGTAAAGGCAGAATGATTTTTTATCTTAATGCATTCTATGCATTAAGATAAAAAACCTTTTAAGTGTAGCAGCCCCACAACATCCCTTTAATTACTTACCTGAGCCCCATCTCTCTCCAGCTATGTCCACAAATGTCTAAGCCATCCGGGACACTCCTCTTGATTGGCTGAGACACAGCAGTGGCGCCATTGGCTCCTACAGCTGTCAATCAAAGTCAATCAGCCCATCAGGGTAGAGATGGGGCGGGCTGGGTCGAGGCTCCATGTCTGAATGGACACATGAAGCTCTGACTCGGCTCGGGTGCCCCCATAGAAAGCTGTTGGCTGAGTGGGCACTCGATGGGATGAAGGGGCCAGGAGCAACAAAGAGGGTCCCGAGAAGAGGGGGATCCAGGCTGCTCTGTGCAAAACCCTGATTCCTGATCCTATTGTGTGGGCTTCTAAGGAGATAAAATATCTTAGCCAAATTTGTCAAGGGGGGGTGCTCCAGACATTCGACACCCTTAAAGTGAAATATACCCTCCCCAATTCATATCTGTCCAGGTACCTTCAGTTGCGACATGCCTTCCAGTTGAAATTTGGCAATCAGCCTACAACCATAACCTTGTCCAGAACTGAATCTATGCTACGTAAGGATAGTCTAAGTAAACCACTCTCTTCAATATATAAGTCTCTTCAACCCTCTGTTCACGACAGCCTCAACAAGTTATTGTCGAGCTGGTGCGAGGAGGTTCCAGAGCTGGATTCAGAAGACTGGGAGGATGTTTGGGACTACCCTAAGATAAGTTTGGTCTCAGCCAGAGGCAGACTAATACAATTTAAGATTCTTCATAGAGTTCATCTCACACCTCAAAGCAGGGGCGACAGGGCAGTTACAAAAAATTTTTTTAAACATGGCCCTTTAAAAAAAAGAAAAGAAAAGAAAAAAAAAGTCCTTAAGTGCACTGTGTTCGGGTGCTGGAGACTGTGCACTATGGGAAGTGCCATGTCAATGCGATCACGAGATTTCAGACGTGGCACTTCATTCGCGGGGTTTGGAGCTGCTTTGCGGCGCGATCCATTGCGCCGAGCAGCATCCGCTTGGCGTCCGGCCGGGTGCTTTGTTCTCAGTGTGAGAACAAATTCACTTCCGGCGCCCGGCGGTCTACAAAAAGATGGCCACTGCCTAATCCCCTTGTGTTCAGTGGAGAGGGGATGCCCCTCCCCTCTCCACTGAACACACGGAGAAAGACAGGAAGTAGCTGAAGAGAGAGACAGATGCGATATGAAGGAGGACAGCGCTGGGGACACACATATGTAAAGAGGGGCTCCGCTGGGGACACAGCTGCAAGGAGGGGCTCCGCTGGGGACACAGCTGCAAGGAGGGGCTCCGCTGGGGACACAGCTGCAAGGAGGGGCTCCGCTGGGGACGCAGATGTAAGGAGGAACTCCACTGATGGGGCACAAATGTAAGGAGGGACTCTGCTGGGGACACAGATGTAAGGAGGGGCTCCGCTGATAACAATGATGTAAGGAGAGACTCCGCTGATGGGGACACTGATGTAAGGAGGGGCTCTGCTGATGGGGACACTGATGTAAGTAGGAACTCGGCTGATGGGGGCACAGATATAAGGAGGGGCTCCACTGGGGACACTGATGTAAGGAGGGACTCCGCTGGGGACACTGATGTAAGGAGGGACTCCGCTGGGGACACAGATGTAAGGAGGGACTCCGCTGATGGGGACACAGATGCAAGGAGGGACTCTGAGGGGACACTGATGTAAGGAGGGACTCTGCTGGGGCACCTGATGTAAGGAGGGACTCCGCTGGGGGCACTTTATGTAAGGAGGGACTCCGCCCTGGGCACCTTATGTAAGGAGGGACTCCACTGGGGGCACCTGATGTAAGGAGGGATTCCACTGAGGGCACCTGATGTAAGGATGGACTCTGCTGGGGGCACCTGATGTAAGGATGGACTCCGCTGGGGACATCTGATGGCATCTGGTGGCAGGTGACACACTCAGGGCTCCCACTGATTCTACATTATGGTGAGTTGAATGATTTCATTTTAAATTACAACATAATAATAGAAACAATGCGCTTTAATCATCCTGATACCATAACAACCATGGTGTCGGGATGATTGAAGTGCTAACACCAAGGTGTTTGGAGAATCTTTATCTGCTGATTGTTTAACTTTCTAGAATACACATTTCTATTGTTGTGAAGGATCTGGGTCTGCTGTCCCTCCCTCTCTCCCTCCCTCTCCCTCCATCCCTCGTTCATCTCATATGCTAACCACACCCCCTTAGAGCCACACCATTTAAGCCACGCCCACTATTTTGCTGAAACATCACTCGTTTTCACCAAGTGGGAGGGGTCAAAAAGGAAGGGTGGGGTCTGAAACCCGCCATCCTAAAACACCAGCCGCCACTGCCTCAAAGGTTGCATAGGATTTATCCCTCACACTCCTCACAATGTTGGTCCTGTACGGCTGAACCTGCCACATTCCTGCATGTGTTTTGGGAGTGTTCGGGCATAAAATTATTCTGGGTAGCGGTTTCCCGATGTATCTGCACAGTCACCACTATTGCTGTACCATTATCTATTGGATCAAATTGGGTATAAAGAAGCTTGTTTAACCATGTATTGTATGTATAGTAATATGTACCCTAGAAGTGTGGTTGCCTTTTAGCCCCTAAACGCCTGCAATACAACAATTTGTCCCAAACAGGGGGGGGGGACCAAGAGAAAGTGGGGCTCAAAGAAAAGGCAATCAAAAGTATGAATGAAATATCAAACAAATGTTTATTGTGGTACAAAAAAATATAACATGTAGATAAAAGAGCATAAACCGGTGGCTAGACTGCCCTACATAAAAGAATTGATCGGAGTCATGGGGCCGACCAATGCAAACACAGACAGGGGGGACACTAATTATTACCATTATCTATTGACGTATGTATTTTAGGTCTCGTTCATTTACTGGCTACCTCCTAGATCTATGAGAACCGTGATAGGCCTCTTATTGTTTTACGCACGTAAGTCTGTACTCCTTAAATAGAAATCTACCCAGGCCCCTACCCTAGCATATTGGAAGAATATTTTAAACAAAATGGTTTCTATGTATAAATTTACATATGAATCTAGGGGATGTCAAAAAAAATTCTCCAAAGTATGGGATATTTGGACAGAGTCCAGGGATACTGTCGGATCCTCGGCAACACCTCCATAGGATGCTCTGTTTTGCCTCTGTTTATTTTTTACGTATGGCACTGTATGCTGGGAGAGAACCACATGATATTTACTTCGCAAACTCCAGAAACATTCAGTCACCTTAGGCCTTGGTTACCAATCACCTTGTTGTTCTTTGCTTTTGTTTTTTTATAGTTTTTTATGGTTTTTTTAATTCCAAGCCTGGCTATGCTCAATAGGCTTTATTTTGGGTTTTTTTTCACCTTATATTCTTACAACAAAAAGAATAAAACAAAGGAAACCTATTCTTTGTCCCTTTGAGGCAAAGCAACAGGTTCACTTTAATAGCCACCCTCCCTACCATGAGTAATCACCTTTCTGTTATCCCTCCCTACCCTCCCTCGCTCTGTTCAGCCACTGGTGGTAAAGAAAATGCTCTGTACCTTTAGGTATGGAGGAAGATGTCCTCAGCCTTGCGTAAGCTCCAAAAATAGGAAGCCTATACAGTGTTCCCTTTCCTCAGCTCCAGAAGCTGAATGGAGGGGCCTGGAAGCAAACAAAAGGTGGGTATGTGCGCTAAGGAGGAGGGAATTAACGTGAAACTGTAGCTTTATATGCAAACACCGGCTTAACAAAATAACGAATGTAATAATATAGAGGTTGGATGAAACATTTAGAATAGTATAACAATTTTGGTAGTTAAATAGTACAATATATAGAGGTCCATTTGTAGGCTACATTTGATGGGCACTGATAAGGTTGCATTTGATGGGCACTGATGAGGTTGCATTTGATGGGCACTGATGAGGCTGCATTTGATGGACAGTGATGAGGCTGCATTTGATGGACAGTGATGAGGCTGCATTTGATGGACAGTGATGAGGCTGCATTTGATGGACAGTGATGAGGCTGCATTTGATGGACAGTGATGAGGCTGCATTTGATGAGCACTGATGAGACTGCATTTGATGGACAGTGACAAGGCTGCATTTGATGGGCACTAATGAGGTTGCATTTGATAGGCACTGATGAGGCTGCATTTGATGGACAGTGATGAGGCTGCATTTGATGGGCACTGATGAGGCTGCATTTGATGGGCACTGATGAGGCTGCATTTGATGGGCACTGATGAGACTGCATTTGATGGGCACTGATGAGACTGCATTTGATGGGCACTGGTGAGGCTGCATTTGATGGGCACTGATGAGGCTGCATTTGATGGGCACTGATGAGACTGCATTTGATGGGCACTGATGAGACTGCATTTGATGGGCACTGATGAGGCTGCATTTGATGGGCACTGGTGAGGCTGCATTTGATGGGCACTGATGAGGCTGCATTTGATGGGCACTGATGAGGCTGCATTTGATGGGCACTGATGAGACTGCATTTGATAGGCACTGATGAGGCTGCATTTGATTGGCACTGATGAGACTGCCTTTGATGGGCACTGGTGAGGCTGCATTTAACGGGCACTGATAAGGCTGCCTTTGATGGGCACTGGTGAGGAGGCTGCATTGATCTCTTGAATTATGTCCGCAGTCTCTGACCATCTCTTGTATCATGTCTGCAGTCTCGTACTGTCTCTTGTATCATGTCCGCAGTCTCTGACCATCTCTTGTATAATGTTTGCAGCCTGTGACCATCTCCTGTAGTATATCTGCAGTCTCTGACTACCTCTTGTATCATGTTTTCAGTCTCTGACCATCTCCTGTAGTATATATGCAGTCTCTGAATATCTCTTGTATCATATCTGCAGTCTCTGACCATCTCCTGTATCATGTCTGCAGTCTCTGACTATCTCTTGTATCATTTCTGCAGTCTCTAACAATCTCCTGTATAATGTCTGCAGTCTCTGACCATTTCTTGTATCATGTCTGCAGGCTCTGTCCATGTTTTGTATCATGTCTGCAGTCTCTTACCATCTCTTGTATCATATCCGCGGTCTCTGACCATCACTTGTATAATGTTTGCAGTCTCTGACTACCTTTTGTATCATGTCTGCAGTCTCTGACTACCTCTTGTATCATGTCTGCAGTCTCTGACCATCTCTTGTATCATGTATGCAGTCTCTGACTATCTCTTGTATCATGTGTGCAGTCTCTGACCATCTCCTGTATCATATCTGCAGTCTCTGACCATTTCCTGTATCATATCTGCAGTCTCTGACCATCTTTTGTATCATGTCCTCAGTCTATGACCATCTCCTGTAGTATATCTGCAGTCTCTGACTACCTCTTGTATCATGTCTGCAGTCTCTGACCATCTCTTGTATCATGTATGCAGTCTCTGACTATCTCTTGTATCATGTGTGCAGTCTCTGACCATCTCCTGTATCATATCTGCAGTCTCTGACCATTTCCTGTATCATATCTGCAGTCTCTGACCATCTTTTGTATCATGTCCTCAGTCTATGACCATCTCCTGTAGTATATCTGCAGTCTCTGACTATGTCTTGTATCATGTCTGCAGGGGGGGGGGGGGGGGGTTGCCAGATATAGGATCCGACCTGGGTGTCAAATGCTCTAGGTACGACCCTACATATCAGTCCTAAAAAAAAAGGGATGCCTAAGAAGGAAATGGGGACAAAGGGTTTGATTTTAAAAGAAAGGCAGTTCCTCCAAAAAATGAAGAGTTGCTTGCTATGGTATTTATGTTTTTCTCATGCCAGGTTTTACCCATACAATCAACATGGACAGCTTCTTTAGGTCCACTAGTCCAAATGGCCCACTAGACCCAGGACCATTTTGTAGCCCTGTGCGAGCTGCCATTAGCCTGAAGGTGACAGGTTTGGTAGGTCAGGTAATTTCCTTGTATCTGTGTGGTGGTGTATCCCACAGATTCCTCACATGAGCTGAAGTGAATCAGGGCTATTCATTTTGACTTTGTGATTCTTATAAATACAAACACAACTTGCAGACATAAACACAGATTTTATAGAAGTATGTACACTATGCGTTGGGACATTCTGTGCAAGTATATATTTGGTAAAAGGTAAAATAGGAGAGTAAGCATGCCCCAGGCAATTTCATGGCTGGGACATGGGAGCTTATGGGTGATGTCATGGATCCCAGAATTCCAAGTCATTGATGAGCACTCCCTCCTCTCTCCTGCAGCTGTGGCTCACTGACACAGGGGAGATCACTTGACCGGACTGGAGTGGGCTGAAAATAGGTATGTTATTTTTTATATTTTTTTTGCACTACTTAGGTAGCACTATGCCGCGTACACACGAGCGGACTTTACGGCAGACTTTGCCCAGCGGACGGGATTTCGTCAGACAATTCGATCGTGTGTGGGCTCCAGTGGACTTTGTTTTCTCAAAAGTTGGACGGACTTAGATTTGAAACATGTTTTAAATCAATCCATCGAAATCGAGTCCGGTCGAAAAAGTCCGCTCGTCTGTATGCTAGTTCGACAGACAAAAAGCCACGCTAGGGCAGCTATTGGCTACTGGCTATGAACTTCCTTGTTTTAGTCCGGTCGTAGTCATCACGTACGAATTCGACGGACTTTGGTGGATTGTGTGTAGGCAAGTCAGTTCATTCAGAAAGTCTGTCGTAAAGTCTGTCAAAGTCCGCCGAGCATAGTCTGTCGTAAAGTCCGCTCGTGTGTACGCGGCATAAGTGTTAGTAGGGGGGCGGGGATATTTTGAAACATAGTAGTGTTATGCTGGCCATAAATGGTTTGAATCTCGGCTGGTTCAGCAGGGATCGGACGAGATTCAAACCATGTATGGCCAGGCTGAATGAACTGATTAATCAACTTGGGTATAACCAACCTGTCGGATATTACATGCGATTAATGCTAGCGGCTATAATAGCTGATAGCATTAATCACTGTGTTCTCCCGGTAAGGATGGCTCCCCCCTCCACCTGTGGTTGCAGGAAAGAAAATCGCTCCATCTATGGCCGGCTTTAGTCAGGAATTCCATTTTAAAGACTCAGTCATAAAGCCACGTACTCCTCACGAGGCTGCCCAGCCAAGTTTGGTAAAGTGTGGAACTTCTGGATGGAATCCCTTTCTACTAATGAAACCTAGGAAGCGTTCTTAACGAGTAGCACCCCATACTTGCATAATCTCAAGCCCCAAGTTCTCTTTAACGGTACCCTCCTACTTTTACTGAGTCAGAGGTTGTATTAGGGTCATATCCAGGTAATACTTTTATTTAATAGAAAAGTGGTTAAGTGAGAGTGCTTACATCCTATGACAAACCCCCCTACTCCTGTCTTTTAGTGAAACCGAGCGGTAGGACTTTGTTTTTTCTCTTATGGTAGTACTAAGATATGTGCTCTATCTCGATGTTATGTTCAAGCTGGGGAATGCCCAGAGGCTCTGTTTTGTTAAACCTTAATCTTTTGATAAATAATAAAACGAATTAAAAAAAAAAAAGACACAGTCACAGGTCCAGTGGACAGTTCTTTTTACCATAGAAGAGCCAATGCCAGGGTCCTAAAGAATTGTATTTCCTCATCTACAGTAACTTTGAGCAGCTTCAACCCAGCATTTTTCTGACCTCAAAGACAAAGGTGAGGCACAAATATTTATATTTCAAAGAGAAAAGGTAGTTACATATGAAGCTTGAATTTAGGGCTAAACCCTTTGGAGTTGGTAAAACCTACCTTATGTATGAAAAGTTATTAGCTGTGAGTCGTGAATGAATGAATGAAAGAGTGACTTGTATAGCGCTACCTATGCAAACTGAATCGCCTCAGGGCGCTTTTTTGTGACAGCTACCCACCTTCGAAAAGATATGGAAGCTTTGGACTTTGTGTACTGATCAGCCTTAATACTCCAAAGATACATTAAAGCTCTTAGGATGCTTTATCCTTTGTTATGATCTAGTTCCTTGAGGACCTTATAACCTTAGGGTCGATATGTGTGGCATTTCTTTGACTGTATACTTTGTAATTACTTTTATTTTTTATTTGGCTCCATTCTCCTCTGAGCGATTTGGATCGTGGGTAGGATCTTTGTGATTCTGCCCGCCATTCCAGAATCCCGATGGAATGTGTTTGCGATGCCATTATTTCTTAATGGCACCCAAAATGTGGTGCGATTTTGCGGCGATTGTTGAGCAACGCTACAATCGAGGCAAAATTGAAACCTCAAATGCCCAAACGCTCCTGGCTCTGTGCGTAGATTTAGTACAGGAGCTTCTTTGGAGCATTTTTGGAGTGGGGGGAGGCCCATTCAATTGAATAGTATAACTCCAGAAACACTCCACTAAAAAACAAAAAAAAGCTAAAAAAAACACTGCGCTACATTTAGGTGTAAATAGAGCCTTACTAATTTCCTCTTTGCATTGCTCAATTATTTTGTTGTGTTTTGCCTTATAGCCAATGTTTATACTTTCTACACAAAAATCCATCCATAAATTTATGATGTTAAACAAAAAAACTTGAATTAGGAAACAATCAAGTAAAAACTAAGAATAAAAGAGGGTTAAATAAGATTTAACGGGGGGCAAAAGAGGTATAGGGTTAGGGAGGCAGCCAGTAGGGCCAATATGTAAGCACTGAGGCCTATACATGTAAAGTCCACAAGTTGCAGCTATGTCAAAAACTTTATAACTGCATACCTCCCAACATTTTGAAATGGGAATGAGGGACACCTACTAACAAACGTATGTAGGCATAGGACACGCCCCCCTGCCACACCCCCTGACTTTTTTTTACCACTACTATTCATTTATATTTGCTTTTAAAATGTACGAATGCAGCAATTTAGAAATTAGATGAAAGGTTTAGCACTGAGAAACACTTTTTGAAAGATAAAACGTGCATTTTGTATACAACTATATGGATCAGACCAAAATGGGGAACATATGAGGGGGGAGAGGGACATTGCTCCAAATCAGGGACAGTTGGGAGCTATGTAACTGTATATGTATGAGTTGTAGGGAGAGTAATTTTCACTTAATTGGCAGCTTTGTCTTGTGATTATAGGAACAGAAGAGCGTTTTTTAGGGGCCAACGTTATTATATGAAATTGGTTTTGTGGATTTTCAGTCTTGAGAGGACTGCTATTAAATATTCTAGAACATAGGGTCATGTGAAATGTTGGAATTTTTCTTCATGATCATGTTTAGGAAACAATAATATGGAAAGCATAATAATTATAAATCTACAAGTCATACTTGCACCAGGTGCTTGGATGGAGTTGATTAAAAGATTTATATAGCCACAGCTATAAACAGAATATATCATTAAACACAGTCATGTGATGTACTGGAGTTTCTTGCTTTTAGTGTGTGATCATATCAACATTTTTTTATAATAAATCTCCTTGTGAAATTGCCTGTATAATGTTGTGATCAGTTTTTAGTATTTTTCAGTAAATGTTGTCTGATTGCTGTCACTACATTTCAACTCACTATTTTTATTTGCAGCTTATTTTGAAATATAACCTGGCGATTCTACCATGAAGATTCAAGCTATTCCTGTTATAGGGCGATGGTGTTCTGTCTCCCATATGTGCTCCTATATTGTCACATGTTCTCCCAATGAAGATTATAAATGGCCATGCAGACTCACATTGCACAAGCAGCATTGGACCCTAAGGACTAATAAGCAGCAATATATTATATATGTATATTTTCTGTTCTTGGGTTTAGAAAATTCCCAACAATTA
The DNA here is from genome assembly GCA_037952925.1 of Lithobates clamitans. Lineage (NCBI taxonomy): Eukaryota > Metazoa > Chordata > Amphibia > Anura > Ranidae > Lithobates > Lithobates clamitans. The sequence continues at coordinate 2,831,371 of JBBGZY010000448.1, forward strand.
TGAAGAAAAGAATATCCTCTACCAGAACGGGACTATTATAAATAGACACAAAGAATATACACTGGATATAGAAAAGACTCACTACCCTTTAAATAATTACAGTTTGTACTTTATACAGCTGTATTCAATACATCTTATAACATCCAAGTGAAAGATATAACACCACCACGAAAAAATAATTAAAAAAAATAAAAAAGGGATCACCCTCCTTATGTCAGTATTTTGTTTGACCACATAACAGAATTTAGTCTGTTGGGATATGTCTCTACTAACTTTGCACATCTAGACTTTGCAATATTTGTCCACTCTTCTTTGCAGAACTGCTCAAGTTCAGTTAAATTTGATGGTGAGTGTTTGTGGACTGCAGTCTTCAAGTCATTCCACAGATTTTCAGTGGGGCTTTAAGTCTGGGCTCTGACTAAGAAATGCAAGGACATTCATTTTTTTCTCCTTCTCCTTTCTCCTCCACCACATTTTTGTTGTGTGCTTTGGGTAATTGTCATGTTGGAAGGCAAATGTTCTTCCCATTGACAACTTTCTGGCAGAGGGCAGCAGATTTTCCTCAAGAATTTGATGGTATTTTGCCCCATCCATTTTTGCTTCTATCCTGACAAGTGCTCCAGTCTCTGCTGCAGAAAAACACTGCCATAGCAGGTACTACCACTTCCATGCTTTACTGTAGGAATGGTGTTACTTGGACAGTGAGCTGTATTTGATTTCCACCAGACATGGAGTTGAGGCCAATAATTCAAATTTAGTCTCATCTGACCACCTTAGACACACCTTGACGATTCTGAGGCCACATGGAAAAATGTGTTATAGTTAGTTGAGACTAAAATTATTTGGCCTCAACACCAAATGATATGTCTGGCGGAAATCCAATACAGCTCACCATCCAAATAACACCATTCCTACTGTAAAGCATGGAGGTGGTAATATCCTGTTATGGGGGTGTTTCTCTGCAGCATGGACTGGAGCGCTTGTCAGTGCCACAGTGTCAATGCCGTCCCATCAGTCCATGAGGGGAAGAAACAAGTCCATTTACAGCTGTCTACCTCTGGGTCCGATCAGGTCAGCTAAAAAAAGGGAGAGAACTGGAGGTAGCCAGGCAGCGGAGTTTATTTACTCCTGGCTGCCCATACAGCAGAGCGGGCTCTGCCCATGTTCACTCTGCAGATCCTGAGGGGGCACAGTTGTATCATCCGTCTGCTCTGATCAGCAGGGGATCAGCTCACAGATCCTCTGCTGATCTCAAAGAGATCTGCCCTGTGTGAAAAGGACCTTAAAGTAGTTGTAAACCCCAGTCATTAAATCTAAACAAAGCACATATATCTGTAGTGTTTACTTGTCTCTCTCCAAAGCTCATCAGTCACTTCTGAAAAATTTTCCTGACACATGAGATAAAATTTGTGATGGGGAGGGAGATAAGCACGGAGCTTGTCTAATTAGAATACAGCTCTGCATGTTCCTTTGTTTCTCCACCTATATGGAGGGGGGTGTCCTTTTCCTCCAATCAGCTCTAACACAGTGTATAAGAGCTCTAACTGCAGCTCTCTGCCCCCTCCTCTTTGCTTCTGACAGATGCAGAAGGAGTTTATCACAATTGTGCTCTTTTGAAGGGTTGCAGACAAGAGAAGACTGCAGATATACATGTAAAACTTATGTAAGAGGATTTGTTTCATCTCTGTGTATCACCTGAGGCCATTCACTTCACTGGGTATATGAGAGGGTTTAAAAACCACTTTAAATATACTAATAAAAGCTGATTGTTTCTGTCCACTCCCTTCTATGTACTTGCATAAAGATGGCCATGCACTATGCAATCTGATGGTATATTGTGTATTTATTGAGAAGGGTGACTGATTGATTGCATTTCATTTAAAAAAAAACATGCAGCTGGGAATAGGAGGGTGGATGATGCAGGGTGTGTGCTAATGAGATCAGCTGATCAACTCATTTCTGTGTCATGACCTCTAGTCTGTCCAGCAAGTAAGACATTACTAATGGATATGTTTGGAAACATGAATGAGGACAAGTGAAGTAAGTGTCTTTAGATTTAATGGAAAGCTTTGATATTTTTGCAAAATAAATACATGAATGCTATATTGGTACATAGGGGAGCTGGAATTTAGAAAAAAAAATGTGAACAAAGGTGAACTTATCCTTAAACAACCAGGAACTTCATCTGCCCTATTCAAATACATGTAAGCCATGTAAGCAAAGGGGTCAGTGGTGGTGACATCACTGACCAAATATGTTCATTGCCATTAAAGTGTTATTAAACCCAAAAGCAAATATGTATTATATGGTAGCTTATTAGTTCTTGGATGTGATGGCTGCATTTGTATTCTTTATTTAACTTTCTTTATTTTCATCTGGTGATCTGGCCAATATGTCTGTTGTTTTTTAACAGAACAATCATCACTTGCAAATAAAATATGGGAGGTGGTGCAAAAAAAACCTGTCCCCCCCCCCCCCCCCCACGACCACCTATGGGACCGTGGCAAGCAAAAAAAGATAGATTTTATTAGGTTAAAATAAAGTACCTTTTGATTGGTTAAATTTAAAGTTAATATTTAAATATTAATGGTACTCCGCTCGTGCTGGAGGGTATAAATTCAAGAAGAATACGTCATAGAAACTACAGATGGCGTTGGCTGAAGGAAGAAGGTCGTCCCACCCTCCCTCCCTGTCGCAGTTCAGTTTATGAGGCGTTGTGTTTCTCTTTGAGAGGAGATTAAATTGTATAATTTTGTAATTAACCTGAGCTTTGATAGCTGGGTTATTATTATTATTACTTTATTAGTTATTGATATGTAAAGTCAAATAGTCAAATTTTAAAGTGATATTGTTATATATGAAATATAATTTTAAAGTTATTAATAATAAGCCTATAATAAGGAACTGCGGCCTTTTTGATCCAAGTCTGGTATTACTAGTGATTTATTTAAATATGAATAAATTATACAAAGTCCTCACTTCCGTACAATGTATCAGTTTAGAGTGACAAGTAACAAGGGTGCTTACATTTATCAGCTTTTATTTATTAATGTAAAACCTTTATCTCAAAGGAAAAAAAAACAGTTGCTGTAACTGCTTTTCTAACTGTAGTGTGAGCTGGAGTTGGGTTCATTTTGTTAGTGTAAATCTGCTAGTAAATCTAACACTACCCTCTCCCAGGAATGACAATGTCCATAATGGTCAGTGATGTCACCACACCCCCGGCCTCTTGTATATAAACCTAATGACAGCCCTGGAGAACAGTCACTAGACTAAGGTGACCAGATTTTTAAAATGAAATCCGGGGACATATTTTTTTTTTTTACTTGTAATGGCAGCAATCGACGACTCTTTGCCCGTCTCCGCCGCCGCTGCCCGCCTCACAGACTGTCAAGTCTAAAGCCCCATACACACTATCAGATTTTCTGCTGATTTTTTCCTTCAGATTTACCAAAACCATATAATATGAGGTCAAACCTTAGGAGTTTCAATTTGTATGCAATTAGGCAGGCCCTTGCACTACATGGTTTTGGTAAATCTAAAGACAAAAATCAACAGAAAATCTGATAGTGTGTATGGGGCTTTACTCTTCGGGCCCCGGCTACTACTGGGTGGGGAGCAGAGGAAGATCACTCCACCAGGGAAGGCAAGGAGATAAGCAGGCAGGCGGCTGGCCAGGACTTGAGCCAAGGCAGAAGAACATGCGAGTGGAGCTGAATGGGCATGCGCCCAAAACTGAAGAAATAGTCCCTCCGCTCCGACCAGCACATGATCATCAAAAAAGGGCACAGATAATGGAAAAAAAAATAAACCCCCATAAGCTAGTAGGAGCGGCAGAGGAGGGGGGTGCAATTCAGATTTTTTCTTTTTATTCTGCACGGACTCAGCCCCAGCCCCTGTTCAAATTCAATCAGGGGACAAAACTGGGGACAGAGTTGGTCTGGGGACAGTGTCCTCAATCCGGGGACTGTCCCCAGAAACCGGGGATGTCTGGTCACCCTACACTAGACCCCTTTCACACTGGGGCGTTTTTCAGGCGCTTTTGGGCTACAAAATAGCACCTGCTGTAAAGCACCCGAAAAACGTCTCTCCTGCAGCCCCAGTGTGAGAGCCCGAGTGCTTTCACAGGGAGTGGTGCGCTTGCAGGACAGGAAAAAAAGTCCTGCAAGCAGCATATTTCGGGTGGTGCAGGAGCGGTGTATACACCGCTCCTCCACCGCCCCTTGCCATTGAAATCAATGTGCACCGCTGCCGAAGCGCCTGCAAAGCTCTTCGGCAGCAGCGATTTGCAGACGCTTTTACCCCTTTATTCAGCCGCTAGCGGGGATTAAAAGCGCCCTGCTAGCGGCTGAAAAGCGCAGCTATAACAGCGGTAAAGCGCCGCTAATTTTACTGCTAACGCCCCCCTGCCCCAGTGTGAAAGTAGCCTAAGTGTGCGAGAGTGACATTAGTGAGCAGGTCAGCACATCAATGTTTTTTTTTTTTGTTTCAGTGATCGCCGTGCAACATTCATCACAATTGACGCTGGATTTTTTTTTTATTTGACATTTTTAATAAAAAACTTGCCAAGATCTTGGGTGTGGTTATTTTCAAATTACCTTTTTATGAATGAGTAGAGTTGTTTACGTGGAGCGACTGGCTATCCGGGGGCCCTCTTATCTTAAAGGGAGCATCCAGATTTTGATAGGACCCTCCCGACCCCAAAACAATTGGGCCAGGGTTGCAGAGAAGAGGCGTTATTTACGAAAGACACTTTGCACTACAAGTGCAAAGTGCACTTGAAATTGCACTTGGAAGTGCAGTCGCTGTATATCTGAGGGGGACATGCAAGGGAAAGAAAAAAACAGCATTTTAGCTTGCACATGATTGGATGATAAAATCAGCAGAACTTCCCCTCATTTCTGATCTACCCCTCAGATTTACAGAGACTGCACTTCCAAGTGCACTTTCAGTGCAATTTCATGTGCACTTTGCAATTGTAGTTTGCACTTGTAGTGCAAAGTGGATTTGCCTTTTTTAAATAACCCCCATAGTCACTATGCCCTGTGAGCAGGCACTGTGTGTGTCACACATTTCACAGAACCTGCCTTCTGAACTACAGAGGCAGGACTGGACTACCGGGATACCGGGACATTTCCCAGTAGGCTGCCTGCCCTGGGGCCACTTTTATCTTTGCTGTGGCTGCAGCGCAGCGCTCCCCTCCCTCCTCCTCCCCCCCCCTACTTGTAACACACAGCACGCGAGAGACCGCTGTGTCACGGAGCTCAGTGTTAAATGTTCGGCCGCGCTGTGACAAAAGTCCCACCCTCCTCCTAGACCAGATCATGTGATAGATGCAGTGTTCTGTCTATCACACGAACTGGTCTAGGAAGAGGGCGGGACTTTTGTAACAGCATGGCCAATTAGTGCAACGATGGTGAGGCTGTATGAGGGCACGGTAAGGCTGCAATGAGGACACAGTAAGGCTGCAATGAGGGCATGGTGAGGCTGCAATGAGGGCACAGTAAGGCTGCAATGAGGGCACAGTAAGGCTGCAATGAGGCCATGGTGAAGCTGCAATGAGGACACGGTGAGGCTGCAATGATGGGCACAGTAAGGCAGCAATGATGGGCACAGTGAGGCTGTAATGAGGGCCCAGTAAGGCGGCAATGATGGGCACGGTAAGGCGGCAATGATGGGCACAGTGAGGCTGCAATGATGGGCATGTGAGGCTGCAATGAGGGGCACAGTAAGGCTGCAATGAGGGCACAGTAAGGCTGCAATGAGGGCATGGTGAGGCTGCAATGAGGGCACAGTAAGGCGGCAATGATGGGCACAGTAAGGCGACAATGATGGGCACGGTAAGGCAGCAATGATGAGCACGGTGAGGCTGCAATGAGGGCAAAGTAAGGCTGCAATGAGGGCACAGTAAGGTTGCAATGAGGGCATGGTGAGGCTGCAATGAGGCCACAGTAAGGCGGCAATTATGGGCACGGTAAAGCTGCAATGAGGGCACGGTAAGGCTGCAATGAGGGCACTATAAGGTGGCGATGATGGGCATGGTGAGGCAGCAATGATGGGCATGATGAGGCTGCAATGATGGGCAAGTGAGGCTGCAATGATGGGCATGCTGAGACTGCAATGATGGGAACAGTGAGGCGGCAATGATGAGCACAGTAAGGCGGCAATGATGGGCACAGTGAGGTTGCATGGACTGGCACAGAGGCTGCATTGATGGGCACAGTGAGGTTGCATTTGATGGGCACTGGTGAGGCTGCATTGATCTCTTGTATTATGTGCACAGTCTCTGACCATCTCCTGTAATATGCCTGCAGCCTCTGACATCTCCTGTACTATGCCACAACCTCTGATCATCTCCTGTACCATGCCCGCAGCCTCTGACCATCTCCTGTAATATGCCCACAGCCTCTGACCATCTCCTGTACCATGCTCACAGCCTTTGACCATCTCCTGTAATATGCCCACAGCCTCTGACCATCTCCTGTACCATGCCCACAGCCTCTGACCATCTCCTGTAATATGCCTGCAGCCTCTTACCATCTCCTGTACTATGCCACAGCCTCTGACCATCTCCTGTACTATGCCACAGCCTCTGACCATCTCCTGTAATATGCCTACAGCCTCTGACCATCTCCTGTACCATGCCCACAGCCTCTGACCATCTCCTGTAATATGCCTGCAGCCTCTGACCATCCCCTGTACTATGCCACAACCTCTGATCATCTCCTGTAATATGCCCGCAGCCTCTGATCATCTCCTGTACAGTGCCTGCAGCCTCTGACCATCTCTTGTACCATAAATGGAGCCTCTGACCATCTCCTGTAATATGCCCGCAGCCTCTGACCATCTCCTGTACTATGCCCGCAGCCTCTGACCATCTCCTGTACTATGCCTGCAGCCTCTGACCATCTCCTGTACTATGCCACAGCCTCTGAACATCTCTTGTCTTATTTCATGTCTGAGGTCAGTGACAGTGCCGCCAGGCCAGTCTGAGGGGGGGCCACTGATGTAAGGGGGGGGTGAATACAATAATGTAAGGGGGCACTGATATAAAAGTTTCCCCCTATATCAGTAACCCCCCCCTTAGTGTATTTTCTGCGGAAGGTGGTCTCTGGTTACCAGAGTCCCCCCCCCCCCCCTCACATTCCCAGAGTCCCAGGTGTCCCCCTTGATGATTGCTTCACCTTTACTCCTTTAACTGAAATTTGCTGTTTTATATATATATCTATATATCCCTAGCCCTATGTGCTTTCATTTCTGTCTTATCTATATATAATACGCTCTTCCAATGTGCTTTAAAATGCATGGTTTTCCTTTTATGAACAAAAAATAATGACGTTATGCTGTTGAGCTGGTATAAAAATGCTATGGGGCTGGTATGAAATTATTTCCAGGGCTGGTTTTTATTCCCAGTCTGGCCCTGTACAGAGGTGCTGAGGGGAGGAGTTTCAGGAGGTGGAGTCAGTACAGGAATCGCTGCATGCAGGCAGCAAGGTACCATGGGATATGTAGTTTTAGAAGTTGAATGTAAACAGCTTGGAGAAGCTGTGAAGCATGCAGGGAAACCAGCAAGTTGTGGAAAGAGCAGACAGGCAGAACTCACGTCATAAAAGCACATTTTTCAAGCAATCGTAAATTGGATTGTCAATAATAACTATGTTTGTAATAAAATTACAATGTTGTTTATCATAAAATTAAAGTGTACGCTGTGACTACAGAACTCCTTCAAATTATATTTTAAAAAAAATGCACTACTGAATTAGATGGTATTTGGATGTAAAATTGGCTGCCTTGACCGACGAATGGAAAGTTTTCTGTTGTCTTACTATAAAGGCAGGTGACACAAGCAGAGATAAGATCGCAGAGACTGTAAAAGGAATAGGTAATGCTGACAGCAAAGATTAATTAGTTTGTGACTGTAAATGTCATTTGTGTGACTCGAGGTTTGCATTTAGCGAACCATTGTAATTCCATTTAGCTGAGAAAAAGGGAAAGGAAAATAACAAGGATAGAAGTGTGTACTGTAAAGGTAACTCAGAAACTGATGGGAAATTTCCACTAAGAAAAGGCATTTTTTGAATGCACTAGTAAGACTGGATCCACTGGCTCACACACATTTTTTGGCACTGTATAAATGTTATGATGTAAACGCACAGGTGACCTGCTGAGAAATATTGTGGTGAGATTGGCTAATGTCACCAAAGTCACATGATTTAAAGAGAAGATTCCTCAATAATCAACGTATTTCCTTGAAAGTCTGTGAACACAGACTTAAAAATTGTAGGGATTGGAAATGTCATGGATGATACACCTATTAACAGATTAACAGGTATTTTTCTAATACATGGTAAAATAAAATAAATAAAAATCACATTTCTGATCGACAATGCAATTTTCTTGCCTTTAAGATTCTGTACACTAAATAGGGTGGGCTAACTAAGGGTAAATAGGCTGTTCACTTGTGCAAGGGAATTGTCCCTTAGCTTAGTTGAAGTTCTGATGACTTCCATCAGCCAGGTATGGGCAAGCATTTTTTTTTTCCTTGCTTGATTAGATATTCTTTGCACATTCACTTAACTCTGGGGAAAATGCCCTTGCAAAGTGAAAATTCACTTGCAAAGTGAACAGCCTATTTGGCTATAGTACGAGAGAGAGTGGATAGAAGCTTTTATGGACTTTCATGGTACCGTACAAAGGCTTGACATACACAAAATAAGTAAAAAGTGTAAATTTTTATTCCAACAATATATTAAAATATACAAAACTGTAAAATTAAAATAGACACAGAGCACTGTGTCCTGGACATTTAGCTCTAAAATTCCAGATGGAGTGACCTTTGGAGAATGACCATTGTCAACTGTAACACATACCGTCTGTATATTAAGTGCTCAACATGTTTCACAGAAAAGACCACTGCTTCTTCAGGAGCTTGTTTTATGGTAATCTAGAGCAATCATCACATTTAATACTATAATAAAAGAGTAGAAAAAAAAGAGCATTGGTTACAACATAGTTAGATATTCTGTGATCCATATGTGGTGATATCCAGTATACACTGTCTTACCCAAGACACAGTAAAAAATGCATTGGCCCGAATATTACATGTCTGTCTCGGCGAATGCAGGAACCCCATACCAGGGGTGCACACAAAGTCCCCCAGCTAACAATATAAAAGTAAAAATACTATATTAAGATGGTGTGAGATGTTTATGTAATGGAAATTATATTTACATATATGTATTTTCTATACACGCATGTCTAACACACCATAGCAAAGGATGCAAAGCAACTGAGTCAGGACCTCTCAGAGTTGGAGCTAAGTCATGGCAAGAAAATTCTATTACAGTACCAATAGATCACTGTAAAAACAGAATGGAGAACGTATTGTTCAGCAACTGAAACAACACAAATGAAAATTCTAGGGAGCAAAAAGCATTTTTACATTGTATCGCCGGATTTTACCTTATGGGATCAATATAGGAAGGCTTGAAGGGTATAGATGTATCCAAGGCTTTACAGGGTTTCTGGATTTAGGTAGCAACAGATATACCTGAGATAGACACAAGGGGTATAGTGATTTACAGTGCCTTGAAAAAAGTATTCACACTGCTTGAAATGTTCCACATTTTGTCATGTTACAACCAAAAATGTAAATGTATTTTATTGGGATTTTATGTGATAGACCAACGGAAAGTGGCACATAATTGTGAAGTGGAAGGAAAATGATAAATGATTTTCAATTTTTTTTACAAATAAATATGTGAAAAGTTTGGCGTGCATTTGTATTCAGCCTCCCTGAGTCAATACTTTGTAGAACCACCTTTCACTGTAATTACAGCTGCAAATCTTTTTGGGGATGTCTCTACCAACTTTGCACATCTAGAGAGTGACATTTAGGCCTATTCTTCTTTGCAAAATAGCTCAATCTCTGTCAGATTGGATGGAGAGCATCTGTGAACAGCAATTTTTAAGTCTTACCACAGATTCTCAATTGGATTTAGGTCTGGACTTTGACTGGGCTATTCTAACACATGAATATGCTTTGATCTAAACCATTCCATTATAGCTCTGGTTGTATGTTTAGGGTCGTCCTGCTGGAAGGTGAACCTCCGCCCCAGTCTCAAGTCTTTTGCAGACTCTAATGCCACGCACACACGAGCAGACTTTACAGCAGACTTTGCCCGGCGGACTTTTCGACGGACTTTACGACGGACGTTCTGAATGAACGGACTTGCCTACACACAATCCACCAAAGTCTGTCGAATTTGTACGTGATGACGTACGACCGGATTAAAACAAGGAAGTTCATAGCCAGTAGCCAATAGCTGCCCTAACTTGGCTTTTTGTCCATCGAACTAGCATATAGACGAGCGGACTTTTCCACCGGACTCGATTTCGACGGATTGATTTAAAACATGTTTCAAATCTAAGTCCGTCCAACTTTTAAGTAAAAACAAAGTCCGCTGGAGCCCACACACGATCGAATTGTCTGACGAAATCCAGTCCGCCGGGCAAAGTCTGCCGTAAAGTCCACTCGTGTGTACGCGGCATAAGAGGTTTTCTTCTAAGATTGCCCTGAACTTGGCTCCATCCTTCTCCCCATCAACTCGGACCAGCTTCCCTATCCCAAGCATCCCACAGCAAGATGCTGCTACCACCATGTTTCACGTTGGGGATGGTGTGTTCAGGGTGGTGTGCAGTGTTAGTTTTCCGCCACATATAGTGTTTTGCTTTTAAGCCAAAATGTAAAATTTTGGTCTCATCTGACCAGAGGACCCTCTTCCACATGTTTGCTGTGTCCCCCACGGCTTCTCGCAAACTGCAAACGGGACTTCGTATGGCTTTCTTTCAACAATGGTATTCTTCTTGCCACTCTTCCATAAAGACCAGATTTGTGGAGTGCACAACTAATAGTTGTCCTGTGGACAGATTCTTCCACTTGAGCTGCGGATCTCTTGGCTGCTTCTCTGATTAATGCTCTCCCTGCCTGGCCTATCAGTTTAGGTGTACAAGCATGTCTTGGTAGGTTTGCAGTTGTGCCATACACTTTTCTTCATCGTGGACAGGGAAGCTGGTCAGAGTTGATGGGAAGATGGATGGAGAAAAATACAGGGAAATCTTAGAAGAAAACCTGTTAGAGTCTGCAAAAGACTTGAGACTGGGGTGGAGGTTCACCTTCCAGCAAGACAATGACCCTAAACATACAGCCAGAGCTCCAATGGAATGGTTTAGATCAAAGCATATTTATGTCTTAAAATTGCCCAGTCAAAATTAAGACACAAATCCAATTGAGAATCTGTGGAAAGGCTTGGAAGTCACTGTCTCCATCCGATCTGACAGAGCTTTAGCTATTTTGCATAGAAGAATGGGCAAAAATTTCACTCTCTAGATGTGCAAAGCTGGTAGAGACATATCCAAAAAGACTTGCAGCTGTAATTGCAGTGAAAGGTGGTTCATCAAAGTATTGACTCAGGGGGGCTAAATACAAATGCACACCACATTTTTTACATATTTTTTGGTAAAAAATTTTCCTTCCACTTCATAGTTATGTGCCACTTTGTGTTGATCTATCAAACAAAATCCCCTACAAAATACAATTTTGGTTGTAACATGACAAAATGTGTAAAATTTCAAGGGGTATGAATACTTTTCCAAGGTACTGTATATTATCTGGAAGATTGTTTATGTATTCACTATATTAGGTGTGGAAGAGTTTTACACTTATTTACTCTATTGATACCCCTATTTATTTAGGGAAAAAAATTTTTAAAAACATTATTTCATAATTTATGATGTCACAAATGGTTTATTAGTTTTAGCGATAGGAATATTATTATTATTATACAGGATTTATATAGCGCCAACAGTTTGCGCAGTGCTCTACAACATGAGGGCAGAGATTACAGTTACAATACAATTCAATAGAGCTTACAATCTAAAAGGGAGGGTCAAGTGATACAAAAGATAATAACTGTGGGGGATGAGCTGATGGCGAAAATAATTGTACAGTTGTTAAGTAGGGGCAGGATAGGCTAAAGAGAAGGGTTTTTTAAGGGATCCTCTAAAAGCAGACAGTGAGAGATATTTGGACATATTGGGATAGGGAGTTTCATAGGATAGGAACGGCTTGGGAGAAATCCTGGGCGCAAGCATGGGAGGAGGTAACAAGGGAGCTAGAGAGCAGGAGGTCTTGGGAGGAATGAAGAGGACGATATGGTGTCTATTTTGAGACTAGGTTAGTGATGTAGTTGGGGCCGATTTGTGGATGGAATTGTAGGTTATTTTGAATTTAATTTGTTGGGTGAGTTGAAGCCAGTGGAAGGATTGACAGAGAGGGGTGGCAGATACCGAGAGGTAGGTAAGGTGAATGAGTCTAATAGCAGTATTCTTGGTGGACTGAAGAGGGCATAACCTATGTATAGGTAAACCACTGAGAAGGGAGTTGCAGTAGTCGAGGTGAGAGATAACCAGGGATGTGAATTAGAAGCTTTGTGTTGTTATTGGTTAGGAAGGGGCATACAGTATTTCTTAGATGTTGCGTAGGTTGAGGCTGCAAGCTTTGGACTGTGATTGGATGTGAGGCTGAAAGGATAGTTCAGAGTCCAGGATAACAGCACCCTGGCATTTGGTGTTGATAGTTGTGACATCAATCTTGACAGAGAAGTCAGGGGAAGAGGCATGTGAAGGAGGTAATATTATGAGCTTGGTTTTGGATAGATTGAGTTTGATACATCTGTCAGTAAATTAGTGATGCGTGTGGAGTCTGCTGGCGTGAGCTGAGGGGTAGAGAGATAGATTTTGGTGTCACTAGAGTAGAAATGGTACTGGAAGCCATGGGGGGCTATCAGCTGACCCAAGGAGGAGGCGTAGATTGAAAACTGGAGAGGTCCCCCAATGGAAAAAGGAAGAGGAGAGGAGGAAGTAAAATTGTAAGTGATGCTGAAGGTGCGGTGGGATGAATATACAGTATAGCACTGGTATTTCCATAAGATGTCCTATTAGGCACCAGTATGACTTCAAAATGTGTCAGTAGTTTGATTTTACTTTATGCATGGATAGCTAGAAACAGAAAAGCTGGAAAACTTTTATCATATTGATTTTTTAAAAAGGCAAATCACAAATACACAAGACAGCTACAATTAATGGGATTTTTTTGCTTTTGTTTCTGTGCAATCAGAACATGAAATCAAGGTAGCACTAATGACATTGTCACTCACATGTCATCTAACACATCAAATCAGTACCTCCACTTTGACTTTAGGTTCAGTAGAGCAGAAAATGCAGTTTCCTCTTTTTTATTTTTTTACATTTTTAGAGATCCAGTCCCATACCCAGGGCTGCTTTTAGAAATCAAGGGGCCCCGTACAGCCTACCTTACAGCCCCCCCCCCCTCCCCCGAAAATATTAAATTACATTTTTGCTAAAATGCAATGGTCGCAATGCTGTTTTTGCAGCCATGGCAGAAATTATATCCTTTTATCGGATTTCATCGGATTTTTCGACACACAAAGTTGGAGAGCAGGAGTTAAAATTTTCCGACAACAAAATCCGTTGTCGGAAATTCCGATCGTGTGTACACAAATCCGACGGACAAAGTGCCACGCATGCTCAGAATAAATAAAGAGATGAAAGCTATTGGCCAATGCCCCGTTTATAGTCCCGACGTACGTGTTTTCGTCACTGCATTTAGAACGATGGGATTTTCCGACAACTTTGTGTGACCGTGTGTATGCAAGACAAGTTTGAGCCAACATCCGTCGGAAAAAATCCATGGATTTTGTTGTCGGAATGTCCGAACAAAGTCCGACCGTGTGTACGCCCTATTACAATACAATAAAATAAATTGACGGGCGGTTGGCAACACTGCTGGAGACGTGATAGGCTTTCCTGAAGAGATGAGTTTTCAGGGATCGCCTGAAGGTACCAAGAGTAGGGGATAGCCGGACCAGTAGAGGTAGCGAGTTCTAGAAGATGGGAGAGGCTCTGGAGAAATCATGGAGATGAGCATGGGAGGAGGAGACGAGAGAGCTTGAGAGTAGGAGGTCTTGAGAAGAGCGGAAAGGACAATTTGGGTGATATTTGGAGACAAGATTGGCGATGTAGCTCGGGGCAGAGTTGTGAATGGCTTTTTATGTTGTGGTTAGTATTTTGAATTTGATTTGCTGGGTGACTGCGACACTGTGCTGCAACTGTCAGCCAAGTGTTTGGCTTGCAGTTGCAGAGTGGCCCAATTGAACTCAACAGGGAGTTTGTTATGTGGTGCTGCTTGTCAAACTTTGCAGCCTGTGTTAAAACTGATGCAGCTGTGTAGAAAAACATTGCAGCCACAGCTTGTATACAACCCTGTCTGACTATATTGTTAGGATTTAGCAGACTTGCATTTTGTCATGTGGCAAACTTGCAAAGCACACCTGAAAATGTTCTAGAGCTTCTATGAAAAATCAAGCTAAAAAAAATGCACGCAGGAATATGTGTTCCGGCTACGCTAAGGCTCCATTCACACTAGCGCGTTTTTTGATGCATTTTGCATTTTGCAGAAATGCACGGGAATTTTTTAACATGGGTTCCTATGGAACATGTTCACATCAATGCCTTTTTGTTTCTCTGCATTTTTTGAAAGGGTCGGGGACTTTTTTTCATGCAAAAAGCAGCATTTGGCATGTAATGGATTTCAATGGACAAGCATCAAAAACGCAAGTGCACCGTTTTTGCAGCGTTTTTGCCGTTTTTTTTTAATTTTTTTAATTTTTTTTAAGACTGTAAAAAAAAATGCAAAAAAAAAAAAAAAAAAAAAAACGCAAAACGCAAATCGCGGCAAAATCGCGGCAAAAACGCGTCTCAAAAACGTGGCAAGCATGAAAAAAAAACCTCCAAAAACGCTCAAAAGCAACATGCATAGGTGTGAATCGAGCCTTAGGCTGGATTCACACCTATGCAGTTTTAGTGCTTTTTGCATTTTGCAGATTTGCACTACATTCAATTCAACATGGTTTCCTATGGAACACATTCTGTAGTGAAAATCTGCAAAATGCAAAAAGCACTAAAACTGCATAGGTGTGAATCCAGCCTTAGGCCTGATTCACACCTATGCATTTTTAGTGCTTTTTGCATTTTGCAGATTTGCACTACAGTCCATCTAGCATGGTTTCTATGGAACATGTTCTGTAGTGCAAATCTGCAAAATGCAAAAAGCACTGAAAATGCATAGGTGTGAATCCAGCCTTAGTATGAATTGGGCCTCTGGGGTGCCATATAGAAATGGCTGGTGCAGAAATGTCTGTCAGGTGGAGGGAGAGGTGTATTCACTGGCCCCTAGCTCCAACACTGCAGTGGCAGCAGGTGTCTACCTGCAGCTGGCACATTTGCCCCCTCTCTGAATCCTGAACTTTCTGCAGCTTCACCCCCCCCCCTACTTACCCCCTTCCAGCAGAAGTACAACATTCAAAGAGATAACATTGCCATCAAGGGGGAGGGGAGAGTTTCAAGACCCGGAGAAAGAGAGAAGAAAGCCAAGGGAGAAATCCGGCAGGGGTTCCACAGGAGTCACAAGGCAGTACAGCTGGCTTGCCTATACTACAGGTGCCCGGCCCCTCTTCTGAAGTGACAGAGCTCGGGCCCCCTACAGGAGGGCTGGTTGCACTGCCCTATCATCGGCCCTGCCCATACCTCCATCATGTGGTTTCCATTACCAACACAGGATTATTATTTCTGGTTAATCATGCACATATTGTTTGTGTTTGTTACATTTATGGCAGATGATCCATTATTCTTCTTTTGGGAGTTGCTTGCTACTTACAGCAAGACAATCATTTTTATATAGATTTATGCAAGCTTTAAGGAGGGAATTCTCAAAGGGGAAGCTAAAATATCTCTCATCAAAATAAAAACTGATTATAAAAATATAAAGAATTGCTAGCTTGTTGGGCAGATGGTAGTGGTGTCAGCTGGATGGGAATGCAATGTGTATAATTGCCTTTGGAGACAAGCATGGTGTCACAGTAGGGGCCCAGCATTTTTTAAACCTTTTTTGTCTTCCAAATGATGCATGATCAAGTTTTATGAATCAGATTTCTGTAAATCCTATCCATTTTGCATATGATATCCTTTATTGCAGCAGTGTTAATCGTGTATGCTCTTCAAGAGATTTCCCTTTTTTCACAACAGGAAGTGAAATTAAATCTCTTCAAACTGGATTTTCCTTCACTTTCAGTTCCAGTGACAGTAACCATTAGGACATATATAGAGTAATTCTACCTAGCAAGGATTTTAACCCTGCACTACTCTATCCAAAACTTAAACCAGAACTAAGCCATCCTATCCTTTTCAGCCAAGGATGCTTGCATCTTGGCCTCTGTTTGACCTGCAGCTCCCATGGTGCTGCACATGTGATCAGTTATGACACCAGCCATTTGATGGTTTGACAGTTTGTTTGAGTGCTAGTTCACACCAGATGCAGTTCCGTGCACTTTTTCTGTACTAAGGCTCTATTCACACTAATGCGTTTTTTGATGCATTTTGCAGAAATGTATGGGAATTTTTTAACATAGGTTCTTATGGAACATGTTCACATCAATGCATTTTTGTGCCTCTGCATCAGGGACTTTTTTTCATGCAAAATGCAGCGTTTTGCATGTAATAGAATTCAATAGACCTGCATCCAAAAACGCAAGTACCGCGTTTTTGACGCGTTTTTGCCGCGTTTTTGCCGCTTTTTTGGCGCGTTTTGCATTTTTTCTTTCTTTTTTCTTACACTGTATACAGTATAAAAAAAACTGTAAAAAAAAACAAAAAAACGAAACGCAAAAACACGTTAAAAGCGCGTCAAAAATGCATTTTCAAAAATACGGCAAGCACCGTAAAAACACTGCAGAAATGCTCAAAAGCAACATGCATAGGTGTGAATTGAGCCTAAGTTCTAGTTCACCCCAATGCATTCTGGTCAGTTTCCGGTGCAGAAAAAAAAAGTAGAGCGTGCTGCATTTTTTCTGCACAGAACTGTACTGGAACCTAGCAAATTGTATCAAAAACGCACTGGAACTGCATGTGGTGTGAACTGTAAGCAAAAATTGATCTGGAACGTATCCAGAGTGCATTTTTGTGGTGTGAACTGGCCCTAAAAATGCATGCACAGTGTTTACCATGTTTTCCAATGGCTCTAGTTCACACCAGTGCAGTCAGTTCCAGTCAGTATACAGTCAGTTTCCGGTGCAGAAACTGACCAGAAACTGACTGCATTGGTGTGAACTAAAGCCATTGGAATACATGGAAAACACTGTGCATGCATTTTTAGTGCAGAAAAAAAGTGCACGGAACTGCATCTAGTGTAAACTGGCCCTGAGAGCACAAGCAAGTGGGGCAGTGGCATGCGGGAATTTTAACTGTTTTTTTAAAACTGTTAAATCGATGGGTTTAGTTCAGCTTTAGGGCTCGTTCACACCATGGTGCAGACAGGTCAGTTTTTCTGCATGCATTCTGCAAGGGCACAAAAAAAACAATGGTTCTTTATGTGCCCTGTTCACACCACAACATGCAGATTTTTTTCTGCGCAGGAATCTGCAACGCGTATGCTGTTATCCGCACAGGAAAAAAACTGACGTGACATCAACATTGGTGTGAATAGGGCACATAACTGACGTGCATGAAAACTGATGTCCAAGTGAGGAGGTGAGTTGCCATCTAGATAAAGGAAGGCCTGTAGACGTGGTGTATCTGGATTTTGCAAAAGCATTTGACACAGTTCCCCATAAACATTTACTGTACAAAATAAGGTCTGTTGGCATGGACCATAGGGTGAGTACATGGATTGAAAACTGGCTACAAGGGCGTGTTCAGAGGGTGGTGATAAATGGGGAGTACTCGGAACGGTCAGGGGTGGGTAGTGGGGTCCCCCAGGGTTCTGTGTTGGGACCAATCCTGTTTAATTTGTTCATAAACAACCTGGAGGATGGGATAAACAGTTCAATCTCTGTATTTGCAGACAATACTAAGCTAAGCAGGGCAATAACTTCTCCGCAGGATGTGGAAATCTTGCAAAAAGACCTGAACAAATTGATGGGGTGGGCAACTACATGGCAAATGAGGTTTAATGTAGAAAAATGTAAAATAATGCATTTGGGTGGCAAAAATATGAATGCAATCTATACACTGGGGGGAGAACCTCTGGGGGAATCTAGGATGGAAAAGGACCTGGGGGTCCTAGTAGATGATAGGCTCAGCAATGGCATGCAATGCCAAGCTGCTGCTAACAAAGCAAACAGAATATTGGTATGTATTAAAAAGGGGATTAACTCCAGAGATAAAATGATAATTCTCCCACTCTACAAGACTCTGGTCCGGCCGCACCTAGAGTATGCTGTCCAGTTCTGGGCACCAGTCCTGGAGGATGTTAGTTATGAGGAAAGATTGCGAGCACTGAACTTATTCTCTCTGGTGAAGAGACACTTGAGAGGGGATATGATTTCAATTTACAAATACCGTACTGGTAACCCCACAATAGGAATAAAACTTTTACGAGACAGGTGACCACCCATTAAAATTAGAAGAAAAGAGGTTTAACCTTAAACTACATAGAGGGTTCTTTACTGTAACAGCGGCAAGGATGTGAAATTCCCTTCCACAGGCGGTGGTCTCAGCAAGGAGCATCGATAGTTTCAAAAAATGATTAGATAAGCACCTGAACGACCACAACATACAGGTATATACAATGTAATACTGACATATAATCACACATGTAGGTTGGACTTGATGGACTTGTGTCTTTTTTTCAACCTCACCTACTATGTAACTATGTAAGTGCATGAAAACTGATGTGAACTGCTGTCTCTGCAAGTGAAATCTGCGCAGCTTACCCATCAGTTTCCATCAGTTTTCATGCATGTATGGTGTGTACGAGTCCTCAAAGTAGAACTTACAGGATTATAACCCCTGTCAGGTTTTTTTATTTGCCATCTGCACCCTATAAGGGAGATTCCCCCTTTACTTCCTGCTCCATGGCCAAAACAGGAAGTAAGGGGAGCCAGGGTCACCAGAACTAGTGTACCCATTGGAAAATTTCCCCTCTGTTTCTGTTCTGATGACAACCCAAAATTTGGCATTTTCTTTCAACTTAACTCTCAGTGATAACAGTAGACAGGACAAATAGAAAAGTGCAAATCTCTTTAATGGGTTACAGACAGCAATACAAACCTGACAAGTGTTCTAATCCACCTCCACTCTATCCAAAACGAAAAAAAAAGTTTTGCCTGAAGTTTTATGCACTATAACATTAAGATCAGATGTCTTCAATTAAAAAAACAGGAACCAGTACACACAAGTTACACACTGTATAAGTTCATTGGTGATTTTCTCCTTTTACCACTTCAACAGCAGAGGACGAACCCATATATCCTCATGTTGAAGTGGTTAAGCTAGGAGGATAATGGCTGCAGATGCAGCTATCAACCTGGCACCAAAATTTTTAGCTGGCTATAGGCTTTCTTGTAGACATGATTTGAGGGGCTCTACAGCCACTTGATCACTTCTACAGGGTGCGGAAGGGGGGCCCCTCACCTGCAGTCTTTACCGGGCTTCCCCGTACAATCAGGGAGCCTGGTGCCTCTGCTGTTAGGTTCACTGGTTCACTGATAGGGGAAGAAGGTACATTCATGGATTTTGTCACTTCTGGTTTTGGTTTGTTGTTAACAAGCCATCACCGGCTTGTAAAGCATCTAAACAAACCTATCTCAGTTTGATCAGATGTTTTGAGGCCAAAGGAGAGATCTGAGGTCTAATAGACCCCAAATCTCTCAGTAAGGAAAACCTGTCATGGCCATTCTATCACAAGGGATGCTGTTCAGTTTTAAAGGGGGACATGTTAGGTATCTATTTACTTGCTGTAACATCATCTTTAATATTTTATAAAAAGAAGTAATATCATATTGTGATTGTGTGCGCTAAAATTTATTAAAGTGTATCTTTTCTAAAAATTTGCAACAACCACCATTGTATTCTCCTGGGCCTTTACTTTCATATATATGGTTTTATATATATATATATATATATATATATATATATATATATATATATAGCGCTGACAACTTTTGTTTTTAGCTATATGTGTGTTATACAGGACATAAGTTGTTATAGTGCCATCTTGTGGACAATTGAAAAGGTACAATACTTTTATGTTTCATGATTAAGAGAAGTGACATGGAAGTGATTGATTGTTTACTTCTGAACATTAACTGTGACCTACCCACAATGCTCCTGGACAAGAGAAGAACTGAACTGCATTGTGGGAAGTTATAAAAGGGCTGAGAGCAGCCATCTGAGCTCTCTTGTTCCTGGGACGCGTGGGCTGCCTGCAGAGCTCTGTGGGTGTGTGTGTCCCACAGGGTTGCGGCCTACTTTGTGAGGGAGCGGAGCAGCAGCAGGTATCCTGCCATCATATCACAGTGTGCTGAAGCAGCAGAAGTGATTGTTCCGGAGACCCGTGGAGGAGGTAACCAAGGACTCCTGGTCGTTACTGAACGGAGCAGTGTGACGGCGTGGCGGTGGTTCCATACGGACTGAGAACTGTTGAAACAGAGGCATCCATCCGCCCGAATCTCGTGTGGTGAGAGGGTTAACACCCAGAAGTTTGTTTAAATACTACACACACTTAGAACTGTTACAGAGTGTTGCTGGGACTGATAGTCCCACGGAACAAGTTAAGTTGGAGAACATTACATCTGCATAGACTTCAGTATTCAAGAATTGATATTAGATGTTTATCTCCTTCGTATAAGAACACTTAACCAGTCTTCTGGATTATAACTGCTTTAGTGTATTACCTTACACTGCGCAACACCCAAGAGGAACCCCTTTTTGTGGATTACAATTACAAATTCATAAGCTAGCGAAGACTGAAGACGTCAAGACTATCTCTTTTACTGCAGGGCCCTTAGTTACAGAGTATAGTGACTTTACAGTTTAGAGCAGGGGGAGCTCCCTGATATAAATATAGATATATACATATACTTATACTTAAGTATATTTGTGTATGTTACTCAGACTGTTATAACTGCTTACTATACTGTGGCACTATGTTGGTGTGATAGTGGTGATAGTGTAGTTATTGTAATAACCTTTTATATAAATATATTATTTACTCAAAGAAAGAAGTTATTTTTGGTTATTACTGAAGTTTGTGTGCAGTGTTGTTTTTTCTCCTGCAGGTGGAGCTACAGACACCCAGGTAGAGGTAAGTATAAACATAAGTGTATATTGTGGGTTAAAGTCAATACTCATATCATTACAACACTGCACTACAGTTGTGCCAAGGGGATTGAACAACCAGCAACAGTCCTAGGGCTTTAGGATGTCTAAACAAGGGAGGTGTTTACATGTAAATAACTGGTCTAAAATACAGTATATCAGAAAATTGAGTACACCCCTCACATTTTTGTAAATATTTTATATCTTTTCATGTGACAACACTGAAGAAATTACACTTTGCTACAATGTAAAGTAGTGAGTGCACAGCTTGTGTGACAGTGTAAATTTGCTGTCCCTTCATAATAACTCAACAAACAGCCATTAACCACTTCAGCCCTGGAAGATTTGCCCCCTTAATGACAGGGCCATTTTTTGCGATACGGCACTGCGTCGCTTTAACTGACAAATGCGCGGTCGTGTGACTTTACACTAGGGGGCGATCAAGGGGTTAAATGTGTGACCTTGGGCGTGTTTCTAACTGTGGGGGATAGGACTGCCTGGGGGAGGAGACTGATTGCTGTTCCTAAGCAGTTCCTCACCCCAGACAGAATGGAGATCTGTCTGTTTACATTGACAGACCTCCGTTCTGTCTCTCTCAGGAGTGATCGCAGGTGTCTGGCGGACATTGCAACTGCCAGGCACGTGTGCCACCTAGTGCTCTTAAAGTGGCCGATGTACAGCTACGACAGCTCGCCCAGGGGAGCTAACCTGCCACAGCATAACTGCAGTGGCTGGTCCTCAAGTGGTTAATGTCTAAACTGCTGGCAACAAAAGTGAGTACTCCCCTAAGTGAAAATGTCCAAATTGGGCCCAAAGTGTCAATATTTTGTGTGGCCACCTTTATTTTCCAGCACTGCCTTAACCTTTTTGGCCATGGAGTTCACCAGAGCTTCACAGGTTGCCACTGGAGTCCTCTTCCACTCCTCCATGACGACATCATGGAACTGGTGGATGTTAGAGACCTTGCTCTCTTCCACCTTCTGTTTGAGGATGCCCCACAGATGCCCACGGCCTCCCCAGCCAGCCAGCCATTAGACATTAATGGCTGTCTGTTGAGGTAATTTCAGAGGACAGCAAATTTACACTCTTATACAAGCTGTACACTCACTATTTTACATTGTAGCAAAGTGTCATTTCTTCAGTGTTGTCACATGAAAAGATAGAATAAAATATTTACAAAAATGTGAGGGGTATATTCACTTTTGTGTCATACTGTATTATATATAAATTTTTCCTTTCACGATAACAAGGTTCATCAGATTGATCTTTAACAGCAGAGTAGTTTAGATTTCATATAACTTAAGTAAGTGAAATAAGGGAAAAAATTTAAAAAAATGTTTATTGTGCAAAGAAGGTTGGCTGTGACAGTTCCAGCCCTGGATCTCTTCAATAATGAACAGCATTATGATGAGGTAATAAGAAGCCAGTCTAATAGAGGACAAGCAAGAATGATATTCCTGGAAGAGGCTATGAGATAAGTATTCAGAGCCTGCCTTAGCAGACAAGAAGCGTGGATGCATTTAAGACTCAATTTATGACAAAGACAATAGCGACTGAGCTGAATAATGATCATGTAGAGATGTATATATACAACTTGAAGCTGATATGAGGCAGAAATTATTGCTGTTCTGTATTCATTTAATGTATTTTTTTCAATGCTGTGTAACTAACTACCTGAATTTCACTTGCCACTGGCCACCGACTCCACTGTCCGTTACATCAAACTCCCTACCACTGGCTCTGCACCCACCACAGACTGCACACTCCCAGTACTCTCAGGCATGCCTCCCCAGTTCTCCAGACTGCGCCTGCCACTCACCAGCCCTCCTGGCCTCACACATGCCGATAGATCCCTCCTGAAGACTTGCCTAGAAATGCTAGCTCCCGCTGTCCTCATTGACTCCTCTCTGTGCCTCCTGTCCAGATCCTTCGTTGTTGAATGGATCCTTCCTGCACCTGAGACCCAGGCCCAAGGTCACCCCCCCCCCCCCCCAGACTGGGGAGCGGTCTCAAAGGCCCTGACAGCCTAGCACTCCATCCCTAGTTCTTCCACCAACAACAACCACCCAGCTGGGCTGACCCTAGGTATTTAAGGAGGCCTGCCCCCTGCCAATCCAGATTGGGGATTGGTCAGGGCTCCTTAGAACAACCCAGGCAGTTCTACATCTCTTCCTCTTGTCTCTTCTAGAATCCTCTAGAAGCCAAAGGGAGGTAACCAAGAAGTGATGCTGTCTGTGAGTCACCAGCCTACTCTAAGCCACTCCCAACCCACACCCCTTCCAGCTAGGCCTGCCTAAATTTACCTGCACTTACAAAAAATCTCATCTCTAGCACCTACCTAAGTAGAGGGTGCTACACAATTTACAAGAGAAACCAACTGCTTTAAAAGACATTAAACTAATTAAATTTTAAAGAGCTAGAGTAATTAAATATGCAGTACAAGGGCTTCGGTGAGAGCATCTGTAGACTGGGCCATTGCCCATTTGTAGCCCACATATGTCATGATTCAGAATGCCTGCTTCTTATCCACACGTTGTTAAGATTCCCCGTTTGTTGCCGTTGAATTGCATTGGGCCAGTTTTTTTCCCATGTAATGTCACGACTACACATTTGTTGTTAATTTAATACCATGATTTTCCATTTGTTGCTCATGTATTGCCGCAATTACCCATTTGTTACCCAAATATTCTCGTGATTGAAAGTGTGTTGTCCACGTATGTTACCCACATATTTACAAAGGCAAGCAGTCACTTCCAGTGCTAAGTGGTCTTCTGAGGTAAAAAGCAGCAAGGACAATGGTATTCCGGGACTAGGCGGATGCTGCCCACCTCAGATGGTGTAAACCCAAAAGATACTACCAAAACAAAACAAAATGGAAGGCGCACGCACCTAATGCATTACCAAAAAACATTTATTTGATAATAAAATCAGTAAAAAGTGGGTACTCACAAAGTGGCAACTATCAATGAGCCATAAAACTACACAATGTTGGGCAGTGTGGACAAATATGCCGTATCACATCAAGGGGTAGAAACTGATGCGTTTTGGGGCGCACTCCCTTCCTCCGATTTTGTTTAGTTTTTGTATTAACCACATATGTGGACAAATGCCTGTGTGCTGTCCACATTCATTACCCTTAGGGCGCATGTACACTACAGCTTCTAAACTTGAGTTTAGGAGCTTTTCGTGTTTTAACCACTTCAGCCCCGGAAGGATTTACCCCCTTCCTGACCAGAGCACTTTTTACAATTCGGCACTGCGTCGCTTTAACTGCTAATTGCGCGGTCATGCAATGCTCTACCCAAACGAAATTTGCGTCCTTTTCTTCCCACAAATAGAGCTTTCTTTTGATGGTATTTGATCACCTCTGCCGTTTTTATTTTTTGCGCTATAAATGGAAAAAGACTGAAAATTTTGAAAAAAAATGATATTTTCTACTTTTTGTTATAAAAAAAATCCAATAAACTAAATTTTAGTCATACATTTAGGCCAAAATGTATTCAGCCACATGTCTTTGGTAAAAAAATGTCAATAAGCGTATATTTATTGGTTTGCGCAAAAGTTATAGCGTCTACAAACTAGGGTACATTTTCTGGAATTTACACAGCTTTTAGTTTATGACTGCCTATGTCATTTCTTGAGGTGCTAAAATGGCAGGGCAGCACAACCCCCCCCCAAATGACCCCATTTTGGAAAGTAGACACCCCAAGGAAATTGCTGAGAGGCATGTTGAGCCCATTGAATATTTATTTTTTTTGTCCCAAGTGATTGAATAATGACAAAAAAAAAAAAAAAATTACAAAAAGTTGTCACTAAATGATATATTGCTCACACAGGCCATGGGCATATGTGGAATTGCACCCCAAAATACATTCAGCTGCTTCTCCTGAGTACGGGGATACCACATGTGTGGCACTTTTTGGGAGCCTAGCCGCGTACGGGGCCCCGAAAACCCAGCACCACCTTCAGGATTTCTAAGGGCATACATTTTTGATTTCACTCCTCACTACCTATCACAGTTTTGAAGGCCATAAAATGCCAAGATGGCACAAACCCCCCCCCAAATGACCCCATTTTGGAAAGTAGACACCCCAAGCTATTTGCTGAGAGGCATGGTGAGTATTTTGCAGCTCTCATTTGTTTTTGAAAATGAAGAAAGACCAGAAAAAAAAAATGTTTTTCTTTTTTCAATTTTGAAAACTTTGTGACAAAAAGTGAGGTCTGCAAAATACTCACTATACCTCTCAGCAAATAGCTTGGGGTGTCTACTTTCCAAAATTGGGTCATTTGGGGGGGTTTTGTGCCACCTGGGCATTCCATGGCCTCCGAAACTGTGATAGGCAGTGAAGAGTGAAATCAAAAATTTACGGCCTTAGAAAGCCTGAAGGCGGTGCTTGGTTTTCGGGGTCCCGTGCGCGGCTAGGCTCCCAAAAAGTCCCACACATGTGGTATTTCCGTACTCAGGAGAAGCAACAGAATTTATTTTGGGGTGTAATTTCACAAATCCCCATGGCATGTTTGAGCAATATAACATTTAGTGACAACTTTGTGCAAAAAAAAAAACCATTTGTCTCTTTTCCGCAACTTGTGTCACAATATAAAATATTCCATGGACTCGACATGCCTCTCAGAAAATAGCTTGGGGTGTCTACTTTCCAAAATGGGGTCATTTGGGGGGGTTTGAACTGTCCTGGCATTTTATGCACAACATTTAGAAGCTTATGTCACACATCACCCACTCTTCTAACCACTTGAAGACAAAGCCCTTTCTGACACTTTTTGATTACATGAAAAAATTATTTTTTTTTGCAAGAAAATTACTTTGAACCCCCAAACATTATATATTATTTTAAAGCAAATGCCCTACAGATTAAAATGGTGGGTGTTTCATTTTTTTTTTCACACAGTAATTGTGCAGCGATTTTTCAAACGCATTTTTTGTGTGAAAAAACACACTTTTTTAAATTTTATTGCACTAAAACACACTATATTGCCCAAATGTTTGATGAAATAAAAAAGATGATCTTAGGCCGAGTACATGGATACCAAACATGACATGCTTTAAAATTGCGCACAAACGTGCAGTGGCAACAAAATTAATACATTTTTAAAAGCCTTTAAAAGCCTTTACAGGTTACCACTTTAGATTTACAGAGGAGGTCTACTGCTAAAATTACTGCCCTCGATCTGACCTTCGCGGTGATACCTCACATGCATGCTGCAATTGCTGTTTACATTTGACGCCAGACCGACGCTTGCGTTCGCCTTAGCGCGAGAGCAGGGGGGACAGGGGTGCTTTTTTTTTTTTTTTTTTTTTTTTTTCTTTATTATTTTTTTGCTTTTTTATCTTATTTTTAAACTGTTCCTTTCATTTTTTTTTTTTAAATCATTTTTATTGTTATCTCAGGGAATGTAAATATCCCCTACGATAGCAATAGGTAGTGACAGGTACTCTTTTTTGAAAAAATTGGGGTCTATTAGACCCTAGATCTCTCCTCTGCCCTCAAAGCATCTGACCACACCAAGATCGGTGTGATAAAATGCTTCCCCAATTTCCCAATGGCGCTGTTTACATCCGGCGAAATCTAAGTCATAAAATGCTCGTAGCTTCCGGTTTCTTAGGCCATAGAGATGTTTGGAGCCACTCTGGTCTCTGATCAGCTCTATGGTCAGCTGGCTGAATCACCGGCTGCATTCTCAGGTTCCCTGTTGAGACAGGAGAGCCAGAGAAAAACACGGAAGACGGTGGGGGGGGGGCATTCCCTCCCACTGCTTGTAAAAGCAGTCTAGAGGCTAATTAGCTGCTAGGATTGCTTTTACATGAAAGCCGACCGCTGGCTAAAAAGAATGATACCAAGATGATACCTAAACCTGCAGCCATCATTCTGGTATAACCACTCAAAGTCGTGAATGGCGTACCTGAAGACAAAAAAAATGGTTAACAATAAAGCACAGTAAACGGTAAAGTATAAAAAATTGCATACCTGAAAAGCAAACATGATAAAACATAATAACAATAAAACATTGCAGAATATAATACAGTAAAAAAGAGCTGAACAATAGAGAGAGAATAGAGAGAGAGAGAGAGAACAATGAAACGACAACTATTTTTTTTTATTTTTGTTTGTGTTTTTTTTTTTTTTACACTTTTTTTTTGTAACTGTAACTTTTATAACTGTAACCGGTTCCAGGTTCGGGTCTCTCAAAATGCGATGGCATCTTGGGAGACCCTGTGAAAGTGTGCCCTAGTCTGTGCAATGCTGTACCCTACACTAATACTCAACTAGTGAATGGTAGCGTTCAAAACATTCACCAATGCAAAGACCAGGATTGTCAGGACAGGAGGGACAATAATAGCGGGTGTCACGTCTATATCCACGCTTGCTGCAGACACAACATCTTTTTTGGGGGGGTTCGTTGGGTAGGGGTACTCGGGAGGACATATAAATGCCTCTCATGCAGCCGACTGCATTTGGTTGGGGATGTGAATGGGGGAAGTACGGGCGCTGCAGAAGCGGTGGGTTCCCAATTAGGATTGGCGAATGCAGCAGGAAGGGCATTATGGGCATGACAGGCCTATGTTTGTCTTTTTGGTGGCAGTGGGACACTACTTGTGCTTGCCACCTCACCACCTTGAACTGCACTTATGGGACTCGCCACGTCGCCACGTGTTACTGCAGTGCTGGTTTGACTACGACCGGGGTGTACTATGCCGCTGGTGCTTGCCAGTTCACCAAAACGCTACAAAAAAAAGTGACAGTGATCGATCGATACTGCACTTGGGTGGGCTGGGCTGGGCCGGGCGGAGGGGCAAAACGCAGGTGCTAGCAGGTATCTGGGCTGATCCCACTAACACTGCGTTTTTTGGAACCCTAAACTGCTGGGGACGCTAGTATAGATCTGATCGGATCAGATATTGATCCGATCAGATACTATACCACTAAGGGAGGCGTATGCTGCATGTGTGGGTGTTAGCGGTACTGGCGCTAATCTGACGCTGCCTGGGGCTGGTGCTTGCCAGTTCACCAAAATGCTACCAAAAAAACTGTTAGCGATCGCAGGGATCAGGCCTGACTCTGCGAACGCTGCAGTTATGCGTTTAGTGTTTTGTAAGTGACAGTGATCGATCGATACTGCACTTGGGTGGGCTGGGCTGGGCCGGGCGGAGGGGAAAAATGCAGGTGCTAGCAGGTATCTGGGCTGATCCCGCTAACACTGCGTTTTTGGGAACCCTAAACTGCTGGGGACGCTAGTATAGATCTGATCGGATCAGATATTGATGCGTTCAGATACTATACCACTAAGGGAGGTGTACGGTGCGTGTACGGTGCGTGCGTGGGTGTTCGCGGTACTGGCGCTAATCTGACGTTGCCTGGGGCGACGCATATCACTGCCGGGCGATCAGGGGGCTAAACCTTTATTCGGTAATAAACGGCGGGTGCCCTGACACTATAAAAAATAAACGAACTAACCAGCGTCACCCGTAAAAGTTATACGGTGATCAGTGGTGAAAGGGTTAACTAGGGGGCAATCAAGGGGTTAAAACATTTATTAGATAGTATATGGGGGTCCCTGACGCTATAAAATGCTGACAGCGAACCTAAATATTTACGTTCCTAACTAGCGTCACCAGTGACACTAATACAGCGATCAGAAAAATGATCGCTTAGCGACACTGGCGACAGGGGGTGATCAAGGGGTTAAAACTTTATTAGGGGGGGTTAGGGGGGTACCCTAGACCTACAGGGGGCTAACACTCACTGTCCTACCACAGTAACTGTCACAAACTGACACTATGCAGTAATCAGGAAAAAAAAAAAAAAAAAAACCTGCTTGGTGTCAGTTTGTGACAGGGGGGGGGTGATTGGGCTGGGATCGGGGGGCGATCGGGGGGGGGATCGGGGGTGTTTAGTGTGCCTGGCATGTTCTACTGTGTGTGTGTGTGTTGGTGCACTTACATGTCTTCTCTCCTCGGCGCTGGAACGGAAACTGGCCAGCCAAGGAGAGATGACATCACATCCTCTGCCTCTGTGTACTATACAGAGGCAGGGGATGTTTCTCATTGGCTGGGAGCGATCGCGAGGGGGGGGCCACGATCGGATGGTCTCCCCCTCGTCTCTCATCGCTCCCAACCAAACGCTGACCGCCGATGGCACCGGGGGGGGGGGGTGTCTGATCGAACCCCCCGCCCGCGGGAAGGCAATCACGTACCAGGTACGTGATTTTGCCTGCCCGTGCCGCTCTACTCACGTATATAGGCGGTCGGCAAGTGGTTAATTGCCAAAGCTCCTAAACTCAACTCCATAAAAGCCTATGTGTCCATGTACACATAGACTTTTACAAGAGTTTAGAAGCTGCTATGGTTAGGGGGTTCAACCTCCCTGAACCTCAATTGTGTTCATGGTAGGAAGGTTTTGACTACTGGCCGAAAAACGCAGCAAGATCACGATAAAATCGCATCGATTTTGACCCATTTTGCGCTTTCCTGCAGCCGACCGTCAACCTAGTCTGTGTGTACATGAGCCCTAATAGTGTCACAATTGCTACTGTATTCCCACATAATGCCATGCTTGGCAGTATGTCTTGACTTCCAATGTGTTGCCTGCACATTTCCTGCATATTACCACATTTGCCCACACTGTTTAGTGCTATGGTGCCATCAGTGTGTGACTACATTTTTGAGCAACATATTGCTGTAATTAAGGGCTTATTCATGCCAGCATCTGCATTACATTGCAGTGCTGATGTGTCATAAATTATGCATTGCACTGTTTACTTTTTCTTTTGTTTAACTTTATTAAAATGTCACAAAGTGACATTGTTTTTTATCTTTAGTCATGCATGTCCTACTTTTTTTCAGCAACACAAACACAAACAGCAAAGTAAGCTGCCTTGTCTATGCATTAGGACTGCAATGGGCAAGGCTGCGCAGTGCAGCCCAATGCATATGATGGTGTGAATGGGCCCTTAATCCCCTGAAGGCCTGTCAGACCACAGCCCTAAAACCTCCAACTTTTGCCACTACCTCGCAAGGAACAGTGACGCCATCTCCCGCATTGATCTCATGGCTCATGAGTTTACAAGTTTCCACAAATGACTTACCTTTAATAAAAAAACCTGCTGGCTGACAGGGCTGGACTGGCCTACCGGGACATTTCCCGGTAGGCTGCCTGCCCTGGGGCTGCTTTGATCTATGCTGTGCGCTCCCCTCCCTCCTCCTCGTCTCCCCTACTTGTAACACACAGCGCGCACAAGACCGCTGTGTCACGGAGCTCGGTGTTAAATGTTTGGCCGTGCTGTGACAAAAGTCCCGCCCTCCTCCTAGACCAGCTCATGTGATAGATGCAGTGTTCTGTCTATCAGACGAGCTGGTCTAGGAGGAGGGCGGGACTTTTGTCACAGCGCGGCTGATTATTGCAATGATGGTGAGGCTGTATGAGGGCACGGTAAGGCTGCAATGAGGGCACAGTAAGGCTGCAGTGAGGGCATGGTGAGGCTGCAATAAGGGCACAGTAAGGCTGCAATGAGGGCATGGTGAGGCTGCAATGAGGGCACAGTAAGGCTGCAATGAGGGCATGGTGAGGCTGCAATGAGGGCACGGTGAGGTTGCAACGATGGGCACAGTAAGGCGACAATGATGGCCACGGTGAAGCTGCAATGAGGGCACAGTAAGGATGCAATGATGGGCACAGTAAGGCGGCAATGATGGGCACGGTGAGGCTGCAATGATGGGCATGTGAGGCTGCAAGGAGGACACAGTAAGGCTGCAAGGAGGACATGGTGAGGCTGCAATGAGGGCACAGTAAGGTGGCAATGATGGGCACAGTAAGGCAGCAATCATGGGCACGGTGATGCTGCAATGAGGGCACAGTAAGGAGGCAATGATGGGCATGTGAGGCTGAAATGATGGGCACAGTAAGGCTGCAATGAGGGCACAGTAAGGCTGCAAGGAGGGCACAGTAGGGCTGCAATGAGTGCAGGGTGAGGCTGCAATGAGGGCACAGTAAGGCAGCAATGATGGGCACGGTGAGGCTGCAATGATGGGCATGTGAGGCTGCAATGATGGGCACAGTAAGGCTGCAATGAGGGCACGGTAAGGCAGCAATGATGGGCATGTTAAGGCTGCAATGAGGGCACGGTAAAGCTGCAATGATGGGCACAGTAAGGCTGCAATGAGGGCATGGTAAGGCGGCAATGATGAGCACTGTGAGGCTGCAATGATGTGCACAGTGAGGTGGCAATGATGGGCATGTGAGGATGCAATGATGGGCATGGTGAGGCTGCAATGATGGGCATGCTTAGGCTGCAATGATGGGAACTGTGAAGCGGCAATGATAGGCACATTAAGGTGGCAATGATGGGCACAGTGAGGCTGCATGGACTGGCACAGAGGCTGCATTGATGGGCACAGTGTGGCTGCATTTGATGGGCACTAACATCTTTAGTATCATGTCCTCAGTCTCTAACCATCTCCTGTAATATGCCTGCAGCCTCTCACATCTCCTGTACCATACCCGCAGCCTCTGACACCTTGACATCTCCTGTACCATGCCCACAGCCTCTGACCATCTTCTGTAATATGCCCACAGCCTCTAACCATCTCCTGTACCATGCCCACAGCCTCTTACCATCTCCTGTAATATGCCCACAGCCTCTGACCATCTCCTGTACTATGCCCACAGCCTCTGACCATCTCCTGTAATATGCCCACAGCCTCTGACCATCTCCTGTACCATGCCCACAGCCTCTTACCATCTCCTGTATTATGCCCACAGCCTCTAACCATCTCCTGTACCTAGCCCACAGCCTCTGACCATCACCTGTAATATGCCCGCAGCCTCTGGCCATCTCCTGTACTATGTCCGCAGCCTCTGACCATCTCCTGTACTATGCCTGCAACCTCTGACCATCTCCTGTACTATGCCACAGCCTCTGGCCATCTCTTGTCTTATATCATGTCTGCAATCTCTGAGGGAGTCTGGAGAAGAGTCAAGAATGGGAGCCCTGCCGGGATGGGGGTCATGGGAGAAGTCAGACATGTGTGGTCTGTGGAGAGGAGACTATAGGAAAACCAGAGCCACCAAGCTGGAGCCGAATGACTGATCCCTGCAAGGTGCACCTGAAAGGAGGTCAGTGACAGCGCCGCCAGGCCAGTCTGAGGGGAGGGTCACTGATGTAAGGGGGGAGTGAATACAATAATGTAAGGGGGCACTGATATAAAGGTTTCCCCCTATATCAGTACCCCCCCCCCCCTTACCTTAGTGTATTTTCTGCGGAAGGTGGTCTCTTTTACTACTTTTAACTGAAATTTGCTGTTTTCTATATATCTATATATCCCTAGCCCTATGTGCTTTCATATCTGTCTTATCTATATATATATATATATATATATATATATATATATATATATACGCTCTTCAAATGTGCTTTAAAATGCATGGTTTTCCCTTTTATGAACAAAAAATAATGACGTTATGCTGTTGGGCTGGTATAAAAATGCTATGGGGCTGGTATGAAATTATTTCCAGGGCTGGTTTTTATTCCCAGTCCGGCCTTGCTGGCTGAGTGTGATTCAGGAGGGGATAGAATAAATTTGTTGATGAAGTGGAAACCCTCATTTAAAGTACAATTGCAGTATCACCTTTTTTTCTTTTTAGAATCCTTTGTCCTATACAAATGTTATGAATTTTAACTTTGGAAATGCCTTGCAATATCTTTTACTGTATATGCACTCCTGCTTTGCCATTCCAGTGTTTTAGACTAGCATAGCTGAGTAACAGCCACATCCCCGATCACAAACCTCCACAGATCTATAGCTACAGATCTATATCTATATCTATAGTTAAGAAGGGGAGGAGTATCTTTTATCGGGTCTGACAGGTCACTGATTGAAGCCAGCAGCATAGTCAAATGCTGGTGCCTATGGAACTGCAAAGTCACATTTAGACACTCAGCACAACTGCTAAAACATACAAGAAGAAGTAGGACTATGAGAATTGAGTTTGATAGCACATTTAATTTGCTAAAACATTGTGTTTTATAAACTATTGACATTATTTTAAATATAAAATACTTGTTTTCACAGTTTTTTCATCATTTGTTGCATTTCTGTGTTGCTGAGCTGCTTCAGGCATTTCCTCTCTACATCAGAGGCGGCCCGTCCATTAGAGGTGTCCGGGTGCCACCCCCTCTCTCCAGGCCACCCCCTATATGCAATGGATAGATTCATGCATAGCAGCGGCGGGGGTTTTTTTAAGCACCTAGTTAGAGCCAGAGGCTCTAATAGGCTTCAAAATAGGGTGGGCTCGGGTCCCAGAGGATGCGTCTGGAGCCCACGCAGGTGTGTTACGGTGGGGTATCATTGGGTATCATTGCTCATCAATGCCATCTATCAGTGCCTATCAGTGCAACCTATCAATGCCCATCAGTGCTGCCTATCAGTGCCCATTAGTGTCACCCATCAGTGCAGCCTCATCAGTGGCTCCTCATTAGTGCCCACCAATGCAGCTTCATTAGTGCCCATCAATGCCCATGAGTGCCACATCATCATTGCCTTCCCATCAGTGCCTATCAGTGTCGCCCATCAATGCAGCCTCATTAGTGCCTCCTCATCAGTGCCCACCAGTGCCATCTAATCAGTACCCATCAGTGCAGCCTAACTGTGCCCATCAGTGCAGCCTCATCAGCGCTCATTAGTGAAGGAGAAAAATTGTATAACAAACTTTAAAAACTTTTTTTTTCTTCAAACTTTTCGGTCTTTATTCGTTTATTTAGAGAAAAATAAAAAATCCAGTGGTGATTACATACCACCAAAAGAAAGCTCTATTTGTATGAAACAAAATGATAAAATATTTCGTTTGGGTACAGTGCTGCCTGACCACGCAATTGTCATTGCTGAAAACTGGCCTGGGCAGAAAGGGGGTAAAGTGCCCAGTAGGCAAGTGGTTAAATGAAAGTTTTTGTAACTGAAGTTCAACTTTAAATAAAAGGTACTTCATAAAAACGGATTAAGTAGATAAATAAGAAAAACTTTTGTGCTTCTGGTTTTGCCTGACCACAAAAAACCTTTATGATTTTAGTGAATGGGCAAGTTTATGTGGTCTTTTTTATTGCATGTTTATGTACTCTCTAAAGGTGAAGAATTATTAAATATGTATAGCATGAGTTTACAAGCTTTGCTCTTCATGTACTGTGATGTTCCAGCTTGCAGAGTATGAGAGAAGAAGCAGATATCAGTGCTGTGGATTACATTTACACATTAATGTGAAAGGACTGAGGTTTTACTTCACAATGTCATCTTCAATTGAGGTTCCATGGGGTAATGCTAGTGGGATTACACTGATCTTACATAGGAATATGGATTTATTTCACAATTAAAGGAGACAAAATTTGAAACCAATGTAATGAAAGATTTTAAAATATGAAAACCTGATAGGGATAAGGTAATAGACTTAAAGGCAGGCAAATGTTTATTTTGGATATTGGTTTCTATGTGTTCACATCTATTGATGTTAATTTGAATTATTTCAGAGGCATCCTAGGATCTTGATAGGGATTGGTGCAAATATGGTCTAGAAATATTTTGCCCTGACACCACCTGCTGCTCTGGATTTGGCTGTAAAATGGATCTGTCACCATGAAATAAAATTATCCAGTGTGATTATGCAGGATGAAAACTCTGCTACTGGTCTGCGCAGAACATATGAGTGATGGTAATATGTGTACCGGCAGACATTAAACATATATCATTTCTGTGATACAAAGAAAGCACTCACGTTTCATTTTCCAACAGCACCCACTTGCATTGTATGCATCTTATTTTTCTCTATTTATATTCCAAGTATTTTATAAATTAATTTAGACCCTATTTGTATTCCAAGTAATTTTAAAATTCATTTAGAACCTACATCATGTATATTTTTCATGTTAACTTCAAGCATGTTGGTTTAACATTCACAAGTATTAAAGTAGAACTTTACTTACTAAAAATGTGCACAGGCAGGATTTTTAATCCATGAGAGATATGCCTGTTCTGCATTAAAGCTACTTACCTGCCTGTCCGCACTGTACACTGAGCTGCACGCGCTCGGTATAAGAATTTCAACAATGCTAAAATTATTGAACTACTACGCATGTATGGGAGTGACGTCATCTAACCCCAGCCAATGGAAATGGCCAGGGATCAATACACAGATGCCCAGCGGGTTAAACATAAAAAACTGTCAGCTCTGGTCGGAGCCACTATACTAACTATGCAAAGTTAGTATAGTGATCTCCCCTGTTGAGCTATTATGTTCTGACAGGTGGACAGCCCCCCGCCAGAACACTCCGATCAGCGCTCTCCACCATTGGCTGAGAGCGCCAATTGGGAGTCGGTCGGCTGCTGGTTTTCCAGCATGCACGACCGACAGCTGACTTCTGTCGGACAGACAGATATACACACAAGCTGAATGTCGGACATTTTTTGAACTGACCATTGTCTCCCAACATTCGACCCGTGTGTACCTAGCTTTTGACCATCACTGATTTTACATGCCTTGTTCCACACTGTCTGGGGAATTAAAATTATAATGGCACACTGTCAAGGACGGTGTGTCCCACATTAACTAAGCAGATAGACCTGGTTTACGTCTACCTGCTCCTACCACACCAGTTTCTATTTTAGCCGGGGTACAAACTACTGCAATCGGGAACCAGCATGATTCCAGTGCCGGTTTTCAGATGTATGGCTGAATTTGCATCGCACAGACATTGCATGTGATCGGCACCACAATGTCCCAGTGAAGCTCCAGGCATGTGTGAGCTTGGTGCTGGTGATGGTTACTTTAGTTGCTATGTCAGCCATGTTTAAGGGGTTGGGCATATGAGTATTAATGATATGTAATGATATGAAATGTACACCCCTGTATTGACCACCCCCTTTGTTCCCTATTATGATTGGCTAATAATAACGTATATAAGTTGTATACCCGCCCAGAATTAAATCAGATAGCTTTGAACATTTAGACTTTGCAGTACTGAGAGGGTCTTGTGAGTGTGGTGATTGCCATGATTATACTTAGCTAGTCTTGTCAGGTATATAGAAATACTGTTTGATTCCACTTCAGTTTGGAGGCACCGCTTGAGATTTTTGAATTTAGGACTGAATTTAGAAAAGGCTTACCTGTGGTAAGGTTCTTCTTGCCTCAGCTCTGATAAAACCTTAGTCTTTTAAAAAAAAAAGAGAAGGGAGACAGACCATGCTGTTAGGAAGTGGCTTTTGGGAAGCCTGGCTTTAGGTAAGCCTTTAAGAAGTTTAAAATGTAGTGTGACTTTTGGGAAGCCTGGCTTTAGGTAAGCCTTTAAGAAGTTTAAAAACCTAATATTACGCTCCTTTTGGGAAGGAGAATAAGATAAGGGTTAATAAGGCAATTACTATCGGGGCCCACAAACTTTTTCTCTATCTGGCTTTTCTTGTTCTCTATCGCATTTGCAACATAAAAGTATAGGATATCTGTTGTGTGGGATACGGGGCTGCATGGGGTAAGGCAGCCCTGTTTTTACTGTGTTATATGATGTCCCAAAAGAGGCAAATTAAATTAGAGTGAAGTACCGTATTTATCGGCGTATAACACGCACTTTTTTCCCCTTAAAATGAAGGGAAAATCGTGGGTGCGTGTTATACGCCGATCCCCACTGTATGTAAAAAAGGAAAAAGACCGAGCTCCGCTGAAAAAAACTGAGCCGAGTGCTCGGCTCCGCTCGCAGTCACACCGCCCCGCCTCCCTGCTGTTTCAGAGAGGATGAGAGGAGCGAGTGCTGCCGAAAAGGACCGAGCCGAGTGTACTGTGTACTCGGCTCGGCTCTGCTCCGCTCGCAGTCCCGCCCAGCTCCTATGATGGACATAACACAGGTCCAATGGCGGGACTGAGAGCCGAGCCGAGTATACAGTACACTCGGCTCGGTCTTTTTCGGCAGAGCTCGCTCCTCTCATCCTCTCTGAAACACAACACAACACTGGGCAAGGCTGCTCTGGGCAAGGCTGCACTGAGCAAGGCTGCACTGAGCAAGGCTGCACTGGGCAAGGCTGCACTGGGCAAGGCTGGGCAAGGCTGCACTGGGCAAGGCTGCACTGAGCAAGGCTGCACTGACCAAGGCTGCACTGGGCAAGGCTGCACTGAGCAAGGCTGCACTGGGCAAGGCTGCACTGGGCAAGGCTGCACTGGGCAAGGCTGCACTGAGCAAGGCTGCACTGGGCAAGGCTGCATATGACAATGGGCAAGGCTGCAAATGGACACTGTTCATTCTGCAATGATGGACAAGGCTGCAGATAAACACTGATGAGGCTGCATTGATAGGCATTTAAATGTAAGTTTTTTTCCTTAAACTTCCCTCCTAAAAGTTTTTTCCTTTAAATGCCCTCCTAAACTTGGGGTGCGTGTTATATGCCGGCGCGTGTTATACGCCGATAAATACGTTAAATTTCCCTTCTTATGTTCAGGTATTGTGGAAGGGGTGAGTACTGTTATATCATATTCATTATAAGTTTGCTAAAGGTTTCTTTGAAGAGGCAATGTTATAGTATATGAATAATATGACTTCACCCCTTTGCTAGTATGTTGGTTATAGAACTTTAGAATTATAAGTTCTTGATTCTGCTTGAAAAATGCGTAATTTGGTATCAGAGTGGTATTTTTGAAGTTTGCAGAAGGGATGTGTTTATTTGGAAGGGGGTTGTTGTTAAGAAAAGGGAATGTTCAGAGAACGCCCTACGGTGTGATGAGATAAGTAAGTGAGTAGTTTAAAGGTGTTTTTAATAAAAACATCCTACATTGTAGAGGGTAAAGCAAGTGAAGTTGAGAATGTAAAGAGATATTTGAGTTATTTATTAAAGAAGGTTTGCATTATACAAGGTTTTTTCAATGCAGTGTTCTTTTTACAGAAACTGACACGAACTGTTTTAAAACTGACACATATGGAAAGAAAAAAAAATAGAAAAATAGTGCTTTTAAAAACGGGAAGTTAGCAGTCACAGCTATTTGAGATTTAAAGTGGACGTTGAATGTTGGGACATTTCATGTATTTATTGATCATGAAATATATCTGAGGAAACTACCTTAAAGGAATAGCCGAGACAGGAGGTTTTTAGGCAGTTATTTAACACAGAAAGAGTTTTGTTTAAAATAAGGAAGTTAAAGTGTTATGGGCCAGGTTTAAAATTTGGATTATCAGTATGTTGTTAAAATAAGGATTTTTTGTGTAAACATTCCTTGTTTGTTTGTTGAAGTTATAATGAGTCGGTACAGGTGGGTCGGTGAAATGTGCAGATCAGTGCAGATCACTGTTCGGCAACAGGCACAGGTACAGAAGGTGGTGGGGACTGATTCCCATGTGGCATTAGGAAATGGTGCCTCAACTACACCAGACATATCTGATGTAGGGGAAGAGGACTGTGTGACTGAGGCTTCAGGGAAGGGCAGCCACACCTGCTTGTACAGGAAAAGGTTTAACCAAGGGAGGGTAAAAAGAGAGAGAGCTGGTGGGGAGGCTAGAACCCTTGTTGAAAGCACCCCAACTCGTGCAAGGAGCGGCCCCTGGTGCTGGGGTCTCGTGAGACTTTACCAGAGATTCACAGAAACACCGATATGTCAGTTTATTGGGCAGTGATAAAATTGTCGCTGCTCGGTACACTGACAGGGGGATATGGTTACTGTTTTGGGGGTTCTGAATGAGGTAGAGGGAAGTTAAAAATCTTTTTCCTCCCCCCTTGGATCCCCCCAGATTCCCTCTTCGCTCCCCAATTCTCCACCTTTGAGATGGTGAGTTTGGGGGTGTGAATTCTGACGCGGGTCGCCAGTGAAGCGCTGAGATCGCAGCTTTATGGACTGACCATTTCTGTGTTGATCAGTGAGGATTCTCAGTGTGGAGATCATTGGCGGGAGAACATGTTTAAACACTTCTCGTGCGATTGTCTCTATTTCATGGACTGTTTGTGGACTGTGATCAGTGACAATCCTTGGGGTCGCTGCTGTTTGCAGTTTCATAAGACGGACACCTAGGTAGAGGAAAGTTGTTGTTAATAGAGAGAAACGCTTAATTTTTCGTGTATGTGAATTTTTGTCTTGTCTTGGAATTCCAATTTAGAGTATAAGTTGTTTTTTCTTCTGAATACAGGTGGATTGTTGGGTAGGTGATATATGTCCTATGATCCTGTCAAGACAGAGAGCGTTGCTAAAGTGGGCAGGTGAGAGGGACAGAGTAGGGTACTCATCTGTGTGTGGTGCAGGATTGAATCGCAGATTTGGACAAGGACAAGTTACTATTTGAGTGATTCCTCCTGTCCAAAGTATTGTTTAGCACAATGCACGGAGGTACATATCCACTCACAGAGATCTGCTATTTTGCTTTAGGTGGAAGAGGGGATCAAACCACCGACCAGGCCTTCACCGCTGCTTTTGTGGAGAGCATACTGCTATATTTGCATTCCATAGTCAGCGAGTCAGAGAGACTTTCTGAGGTGGAGAATGAATGTTAAAGAAGGATTTGATTCAGAAAAGTTATCTATAAAAGTAAATTTTTATTGTTAAAATGTTGCAACTATCGTCAGTCTATTCATGAAATGTGTTGGGCACATATTAAGCCCATGCCCACTGCATAGTAAATTGGGAACATTAAAAGGGGACTGTGACACGTCACTGATAAATTACATGTATGCGCTGGTACCAAATGTTGTTTTTTTTTGAGGAATCTGATCAGATACACATTTTTATTCAATTTATGTATAGGGTATCTTGATTACTTTGGTTAGAGTCTGACTTTAAGGACTGTCTTAGTTGTAGTTGCCTATCCTTGCATTGTTGAGGTTAAAAGGTTTTTCTTTTCTGATAACAGCAAATGTACTATATTTGTGCAAATGGTTTTAATTGTGTTTAATCTGTATTAACAATGATTGGGGATTTTAAAATGTTAATTTTAACCAAATACAAGTTTAAGAATATTATAATTGGGAAGTATATCTATGCTAAGAATGAGGAAGTTATAGATTCCAGGCGCTATGCCAGATGAGTTGTGGTTGGTAAAGAAAAAGGAAGTGATATAAGGTTGTGTAATTCTATGCACTAGAGAAAAAATATTAAGGTTTTAACAGGTGTTTAAAGGTGTTCAAAGGGAAAATATGGAAAAATGAAGAGTGAATGAATTGGCCAAATGAACGTGGAATGAGAAAGTGGTTGTATTGTGTTTAATGAACGCATAGGGTATCATTTTGTTTGATAAAGTATCTTAAGTGTGTGTTTAAAATGTACACAACAAGTTGTCTCATATTGTGTTCAGGCCCACGCCGGTAACAGAAGGGTGAAATTTGGGAAAAATGTTGCTGCATATATTGAGTCCATAGGGTACTAAAATGTGATGGGAAGGATTTGTTTGAAATAAGCAATCAGAATGACTATTCTGAATATTTACCTTTTGAATTCCCAGAGTGTCAATCATGAAGTGTTGATGATGTAATGTTGTTTATCCATCAATGTTTTGTTTGTTGCTGATGATCAGACATATTTGCAAAGTTGGGAGACTTCTGAGTCAGAATATGTGTTTGGGTAAAATGTTCTGTTTTAAGTCCCTCTGGTCCACTTGGGTCCCGGGAATAGAAGAAACTAAAGAGGTTTAAGTTTTGTTGAAGTTCTGCTGGAATACTGGATTTGAAAAAAATGTTTAGTTAAATATATTGAATCTATATAATGAAAACCCTTGCTGAGAAACGTTTTCGTTCCTGCATGCTTTACTTATGTTTGAGTCAATGAAGAATATTATTTTTAATACCTCCAATGGTTAAGGCCTGAATTGATCAGGTAGATTCTGTAATTACTCATGTTGGATGAGGAGTATCTGCCCCAGCCAGCCAGCATTCACCCACAGCCCCATACACATGAAGAAATGCCCACCCCAGTCATACCCTACACCCCATTCATACCCTGCCCTATACCTATTCAGATAGGTCAGTGTAGTGGTCAGGTAGGTCAGTGTAGGGGCCAGGTAGGTAGGTCAGTCTGTGGGTCAGATAGGTCAGTGTATGTGTCAGGTAGGTGGGTCACTGTATGTGTCAGGTGTAGTGGTCAGGTAAGTGGGTCAGGTAGGTCAGTGTAGGGGTCAGGTAGGTAGGTCAGTGTATGAGTCAGATAGGTGGGTCAGCATATGTGTCAGGTAGGTCAGTGTAGTGGTCAGGTAGGTGGGTAACTGTATGTTTCAGGCAGGTAATTTTAGTGGTCAGGTAGGTGGGTCACTGTATGTGTCAGGTAGGTCAGTGTATGAGTCAGGTAGGTGGGTCACTGTATGTTTCAGGTAGGTCAGTATAATTGTCAGGTAGGTCACATGTGTTACGAGGGCAGGGCAAAAGGGGTGGAGTTGGGGGTAGATCCAAGGAGGCGGCAAAATTAGGTTTTCGCCTAGGGTGTCAAAAATCCTTGCATCAGCCCTGGATGTGATCTGTCAACAGACCATTCACATCTCTCTCTTTGTTGGTGCAGTGATTACACTACACGAGCAGAGCCTTAACAACCCTCCTGAGCAGGGGCGGGGATGGCAGAGAGATAGAAGTATGCAGCTTTTGCTCTTTGTGCTGCCTGTCACAGACACGCAGAACAGAGATCTGATCACTCCATTCATTCTTTATTAGTCTTCACTAATTTCAGGTGCAGCAACCCTTCTTTCCTTTTTGTTTCATTATTGGCACCAGTACTATTCATTTATTATACCTTAAGCTATGAGGCTCAAGGACTCAAGGTACAGGGGTATAGGGGTGCCTATATACAGGCAGAGTGTCGTTTTTTCAGGAGAAATCCCAGACATAAAGTAAATTTGTCGATGTACTACCTAGGTACAATTAACAATCCTAGATGTTTCCAATAAGATAACAAATTATTATAACTAATTCTTTTAGTTTAGGTCCACTTTAAAATCTTGGTATTGTACACATTTTTTTGCTCAGCCCCTGCTGCTGCCTCAGTCTGTGTCCAGGTAATGCAAAAATTCATCACACTCACGCAGCCCAGCTCCTCTGCTGCCTCTCATCCTACCATTGTAAGATCCATCATAGTCTCACACTGATCACCCTCTTGCTACCTCTTATCCTACCACTGTAACAAATCTATCACCTTTTCACAATGATTAATTCCGTGCTGCCTCTTACCTTGTGACCTGACTGAGTACTACACTGAGCATATTAATCAATGACGGGGGTGGAGACAGTGCCAGATTTATAGGGG
The DNA here is from genome assembly GCA_037952925.1 of Lithobates clamitans. Classification (NCBI taxonomy): domain Eukaryota; kingdom Metazoa; phylum Chordata; class Amphibia; order Anura; family Ranidae; genus Lithobates; species Lithobates clamitans. The sequence goes on from JBBGZY010000448.1 coordinate 2,873,847, forward strand.
GGAGGGGGCAAAAGGGAAAATTGCCCCAGGCCTCCCTGCCAGAGGGGGCCTCCATACTTCCTTTATAAAAAAAATTAGACTTCAGTAGCAAGTTGTCTAGTTTGCAGCCTTTGCCAAGCTCCGGTAATGTATCACTCCATCCCAACAGGCAGTTTTATTACATGAAGAGGGGCTTGCTGATACCTTTCCAGGTGTTAATGTAGCTCTTAGAATATATTTGAGCATAACAGCCACTAGTTGTTCAGGACAAAGGTTATTCAGCAAATTGGCAATGATAAAGAATTATCTGAGAACCACAATGACCCATGGAAGACTTAGTGCTCTGTGCCTTCTGGCTGTCAAGAGGAGTGTCCTCACGATGCAGAACAATGGCATTATTCAGCTAGCATGTTCCTATAAGGCAGACCTTGAGAGGCTGTAGCTAGGAAATTTGCCTGACTTAAAACCTAACTCCAAGGTTTGTGTCACTTTAAATAGTTTGTTTGGGCCAAGCTGGCCCAAATGAACTATTTTCTTAGTTAATTGCTGTGGCTGTTGTCAGCGTTATATAAACTATATCTAGCATCAGCTATGTACAGTATACTTCACTTCCAGCAGCATTACAGGGTCTTCCTGTCCTCTTCCCGAAGCTGATACGGGCTAAGCACTGCTCAGCTATTCATGAGAAGCCTTGTATTTTATCAGTGAATACAAGGCTTCCTTTGATTGGATGAGATAGTTATAGCTATCCACTCACCTCTCCACCTCAACCAATCAGAGAAAGCCGTGTATTCATTCATAAAAATGCAAGTCTTCCTGTGAATGGCTGAGCACTGCTCATCCCGACTCGATTTAGTTTCAGGAGCGGAATGGAATGCCGCTGCCAGAATACAGTGCCAATGCTATATACAGTTTAACCACTTGACCTCTGGAAGATTTACCCTCCCCCCATTCATGACCAAGCCATTTTTTGCGATACGGCACTTTTAATTTAACTGACAATTGCAGTTATACAACGCTGTACCCAAATAAAATGTATGTAATTTTTTTTCCATGAATAGAGCATTCTTTTGGTGGTATTTGATAACCACTGCGTTTTTTATTTTTTGCGCTATAAACAATTTTTTTTTTTTTTTAAACCCAATATTTTTAACTTGCTATAAAAGATATCCAATAAAAAAAAAATTCTTCATAAATTTAGGCAAATATGTATCCTGCTAACACGTTTTTGGTAAAAAAAAATCCCAAAAAGTATATATTGCTTGGTTTATGTGAACGTTATAGCGTCTAAAAACTATAGTATATACTTATGTATTTTTTTTCTTTTATACTAGTAATAGCGGCGATCAGCAACTTATAGTGGGACTGCGATATTGCGGCAAACAATCAGACACTAACTGATATTTTTATATTATTTTTTATACTTTGCGGGAACCAGTGACACCAATACAGTGAACAGTGCTAAAAATATGCACTGTCACTGTACTAAAAACACTGGCTGGAGAGCATACCTCCCAAATTTTGAACTTCAGAATGACACTTGAGGAAGGAAGTAACCTTGAATAGCGTGCATATGTGGGCGCGGTCATACTTCTGACAGTGGAAGGAGCTTACGGAGCGTCATTAAACAAAACTCAGGCTTCCTTGTACCTATAAAATATGCTTTTCTTTTTTTTCAAAAAGGTTTTATTGAAAGATACAAACCATACAGAGTATAGCAATGATAGTAGTAGTAATGTTTTACATAGTAATAATAATAACGTTTTACATATCAATTTGAGTGTGTCATGTAATTCAGGGGTTGTGTACATAGGTACAAGAGGTGGGATGGCAACATATATAAGAAACCGCAACTCAAAATAATAACAGTCATGTAAAAGGGTACCTGGATGGATCCTTTAAGGAGGTTCCCTAGGACTACAAGGAGGAGCAAAGGACAGCCAAGGAGGAGGTAGGGGCTGTGGGAGAGGGATAAAAGAAATGAGGGGGGAGAGGAGGAAGGTGAGCACCAAATTCTTGCTATGGAGGTAAGAAGGAGGGGGGCACCAGAGCAGTGGCTGAGGTATAGTGCGTGGCACTCTCCATCGTATTGTTGGTAGTGGGAATTGAGGTTGATGGGTGGGATGGGGTCTTGACGGACACTTTGTGTCCAGTTAAAGGATGGGTTCCATTGGTTGAGGGTTGTTCCGTAGGAGAGAGCAACTTTCCTGGGGGTGTTGGGAGAGACCCATATTATGAGAATGAGTGCTGTTCGAATTAGCCAGATCTGCTGAAGTTAATGTTGAGACCATAAAGTCCTGCCATCTGGAGTAGAAACATTTTTGGCATTTTCGTGTGTGAAATCGGTGTTAAGTCTGTCCTTGAACAGTAAGTGTAAAAGTTCTCGTTTAACTTGTGAGATTTCAGGGCAGAGGGTGGTTGTCCAGTTTTTCAAGACGGATCTTTGGAGATTAGGAGACAAATCAGAGACCAGTCCTTAAAAGGGGGGGTATCCAGGGACCAAGGGAGTGGTTGAGGGTCCCGGTGACCGAAGATGAGAAGCAGGGGGTCTTTGGGCAGTTTCAGCAGGGTTATGTCGAAGATGTAGGATAGGACCTGATCCCAGAAAATGGAGATGTAGGTGAGTCAAAGAAGGCCTGGGCTGATGGCAAAGAGGGCAGGTAGAAGTGACCTGATCCTTGTTGGTTGAGAGAAAGGGTATGTGAGCCCTGTGTATAGTCTTTAGTTGGGTTTCTCTCCAAGTTTCATTAGGAATCAATTCTTGTATTTTATTGAGTCCTTGTAGGAGTTTGTCCACCAGTTCTGTATCCGGAAAGTCTTTGCCCCAATTGGCTACTGATGAGGATGCTAGTGTAGGGGTGTTTTTTTGTAGAAGAGGTTGGTATATATCCGAGATTTTGTAGGAGCCATCTTTAAGAAGTAGATCTGTGCTAGTCGTTTTGAACCTTTTGTTGTCCTCTCTGCATGCATTCTTTAAGAAACTGATGCATTGCCCAAAATAAAAGGCATGAGATTGAAGGAGTGAGAACGTATCACCTATGGTTGAGAATTTAAGAGGGCGACCAGTTTCCACATCACATAGGGAGGAAAATTTTGTGAGGCCTTTCCGCTGCCAGGTGATGTAAAGTTGATGCTCCAATCCTGGAGGGAAGCTTGGGTTTCCTTGTATTGGAAGATAGCTGGATATGAAGGGTGAAAGTTTGTGGCTTTTTCTGACTTCTCTCCAAGCGATGGCTATGTCCCGTAATAGGAGGTTGTGTTGAAGTAGCGGTGGAACAGACTTCCACTTGCAGTGAAGGAGGGATACTAATGAGTAGGGATGGGCCATTGCGAATTCCATGGAGTAGTTGGAGTAGCGGGATGATTGAGCTATCCAGTCCAGACCTGTCCTCACTAAACATGCTAAATTATAAGTTCTAACATTCGGGAGACTGATCCCCCCTTTGCGTCTGAGAAGATATAGTTTTGTAAAAGCTATGCATGGTCGTTTGTTTTGCCAAAGGAATTTGGAGATGGCTTTGTGGAGAATTTTTGTATCCTGGTGGTGTAGAAGCAGCGGAATAGTTTGAAGTGGGTAGAGTAAACAGGCAAAACTGACCGTTTTCACTAGGTGGCATCTTCCCAGGAGTGAGAGAGGCAGATCCATCCAGTTGTCTAGTTCCTGTGAAATTTTTGTGATCAGAGGAGGGTAATTGAGGTGATATAGAGAGGATGGTAGTTTCCCTATTTTTGATTCCTAGGTAGGTTATATGGGATTTAGCAGCTGTGAAGATTGAGAGGTGGGTCCAGGGTGAGTTGGATAGGGTGCCTATGGGGAAGATTTCGCTCTTGTTGTAGTTTATGCGAAGGCCCGAGCATAGCCTGAACTCATCGAATATTGATTTGATTGTTGACATGTCGGAGGAGGGATTCGCTGAGAATATAAGAACATCATCAGCGAAGAGGGATGTACGTAGTTCATGTTTGCCAATATTCATGCCATGCAGTGGGGCTTTTTGGGAAAGGTATCTAGACAAAGGTTCTAATGCGATGTTAAAAAGGAGCGGGAATAAGGGACATCCTTGCCTCGTGCCTTTGTGGAGGCGGAATTCGTCTGACAGGAGGCCTGCCGCCACCAACCTGGCCGCAGGGGAAGGGGACGTGTACATGGTTTTGATGAGGTGTGCGAAGGGGCTGATGAAAACCATTTTTGACATGGCCATGGAGAGCCATTCGAAACTTACGTTATCGAAGGCTTTCTCCACATCCAAGGTGATGATGGCATAGTCCCCTCCTGGGTTGCATTTGGCATGTACTAGGGCCATCATTACCTTTCTGATGTTTAGGGTGGCTATTCTACCTTTCACAAATCCTGCTTGGGCGGTGTGTATCAGGGAGGGGATGATGTCGGCCAATCTAGTGGCAATAATTTTGGAGAGGATTTTGATATCGAGGTTTAATAGTGAAATAGGTCAGTAGGAGGCTGGCTGTAGGGGGTCTTTAACCTTTTTAGATGATATTATGATGATGGCCTGGTTTTCGGTGGGTAGGTAGGGGCCGCCGGACCATATGCTGTGATAAACCTTTTGAAGGGTGGGATCTAGTATTGATTTCAGGGATTTGTAGAATTTGCCAGTGAACTCATCGGGCCTGGGGCTTTAGAGGGGGCTAGGTTGTGAATGGTGGTTGATATTTTGGAGAGAGAAATGGGTGCATTAAGGGCTTCCAATTGTGAGGGGGTGACCTTTGGGAGGGCTATTTTCTCAAGGAAGGAGAGTGCTGTCGGTTTGTCTATAGGGTCTGTAGCATATAGAGTGGAGTAGTATTGTAGCATGGCTCTGTTTATGTCCTGTTGTGAGGTTTTAATGTTGCCTAAAGTATCTCGGCGAGAGGTGATATAGGTAAAAACAAATTTCCAGCCTTGTTGCCGAATTTGTCAAGGGTGGCATCCATATGTGCCTTTTTTTTTCATTCGAGAGTTTCTGCCCAAGTGTCAAAAGCCTTCTTAGCTATCTCCCATTCCTTCCTATTGTCAGAGGAGTCTATGGTGTAAAGGGAGCGTTGTGCTTGGTGTAGTCGGGAGCTGGCCGTTTTGTAGTTTGCTAGTGTGTTTCTTTTGAAAGAGGCCGCATAGGAAATAATCCGGCCTCTGAGGAAAGCCTTGACAGCTTCCCAGAAAAGGTTTGGATTTTCAGAGTGTTAGTCCATGCTTTTTCCATGTATTGTTGGAAGTCGGAATTGTTTTGGATGTAGGATGGGAAGCGCCACAGCTTGGGATTTGGGTGTTGGTCAGGATTGTCAAGCGTCGTCGAGACAGGTGTGTGGTCAGAGATGGCAATGTCATGTATGTCCATGTCGGATATCAGTGGGACAAGGTTGTCTGAGCAGAAGAAGTAGTCAATTCTGGTGAAAACATTGTGAGGGTTAGAGTGTGTGGTTTGCGAAGAAGCCAGGTAGATAGTTTGCTAAAGAATTGTTTGTGGGGGCTATTGGGCGCGTATATGTTCAAGATCAATAGATCTTTAGTCCCTACTTAAATATGTGCTGATAGGAATTGCCCCTGGATGTCTGAGTCAACAGACAGGACCGTGCAGGGGAGATTTTTATGTATTAGCAGGATAACTCCTGCTTTGCGACCAATTGAGTCGGAGCCGAGGACTGTGCCCACCCATAATTTTTTCATACAATGGAAGGCAGAGGTGGAGAGGTGGGTTTCTTGGAGTAGGGCAATGTCAGTTTTGAGTCTTTTAAGATGGCGAAGGATTATCTGAGTCCTTTCACATTCCAGGAAACAATTTTCATATGGGAGGGGGGCATAAGGGAGATTTGGGCTGGTGATGTATAGTTGTCTCAGGATATTAAGTGGTGGTGGGTTGTCCGTACAGTTTGGAATAGGGTGCAGTCCTCGCTATAGGTGGGAGATGGCTGAGTGCCTGGTGCTACAAGTGTGCCAGGGGGTGAAAGTAAGTGATAGGGGGGTTTGGAGGAGGGAAACAAAGTAGAAACAATAAGTCACATCAGATAAACTTCACTTTTTTCCGCATTGAGTCACTGTGTAAGCCAGCTCCCAGTACAGATCCAAGTATTGCTGCATATGGAAGCCCACGTGTTAAGAGATGATAGTTGCGGGTAGCTCGGGTCGTGTATGGGGAGAGATGTCGGCAGTGCCGGGACAAGGTCATTTGGTGCCCAGGGCGAAGATGGAAAACTGCGCCCCCCCTCGAACACACACACAATATTTTCAAGCCAGCAGCACAGCATTGGAGCTCATTGTGGCAGTCAGTAATTGCCTAACCTGCTATCCTCTAGCCTGCAGAGGCAGTATTAGGGCTAGAGGATAGCAGGTTAGGTAGTTCCTAATGGCTCAGTCCCTAGGATCAGTAAAGGATAATGGTCAACAGGCCCTCTTACCAGACCCAGCGAAACTGCCGCAGTGATCCCTCGAGCTAAATGCTTGCTCACTCTGTGTTGCCAGGGGCGACTCTGGTCAGTAGTGTAGCACGTCTGTACCCTGGTAGTGGCTCAGCGTGGCTCTCTCTGGTGGCTCTGGTTAGCAGCATGGCTCTCTCTGGTGGTTCTGGATAGCAGTGTGGCTCTCTGGTGGTTCTGGTTAGCAGTGTGACTCTCTGGTGGTTCTGGTTAGCAGTGTGACTCTCTGGTGGTTCTGGTTAGTAGTGTGGCTCTCTGGTGCTTCGGGTTAGCAGCGTGGCTCTCTGGTGGTTCGGATTAGCAGCGTGGCTCTCTGGTGGCACTGGTTAGCAGCGTGGTTCTCTCTGGTGGCGCTGGTTAGCAGCGTGGCTCTCTCTGGTGGTGCTGGTTAGCAGTGTGGCTCTCTCTGGTGGCGCTGGTTAGCAGCGTGGCTCTCTCTGGTGGCGCTGGTTAGCAGCGTGGCTCTCTCTGGTGGCGCTGGTTAGCAGCGTGGCTCTGTCTGGTGGTGCTGGTTAGCAGCATGGCTCTCTCTGGTGGCGCTGGTTAGCAGCGTGACTCTCTCTGGTGGTTCTGGTTAGCAGTGTGGCTCTCTGGTGGTTCTGGTTAGCAGTGTGGCTCTCTGGTGGTTCTGGTTAGCAGTGTGGCTCTCTGGTGGATCTGGTTGGCAGCGTGGCTCTCTGGTGGTTCTGGTTAGCAGCGTGGCTCTCTGGTGGCGCTGGTTAGCAGCGTGGCTCTCTTTGGTGGTGCTGAGCTATGTACAGAGTGCAGGGTTCTGAAATGAGCTGTGTACAGAGTGCAGGGTTCTGGAATGAGCTATGTACAGAGTGCAGGGTTCTGGGATGAGATATGTACAGAGTGCAGGGTTCTGGAATGAGCTGTGTACAGAGTGCAGGGTTCTGGGCTGCACTGTGTACAGAGTGCAGGGTTCTGGGATGAGCTTTTTATGGAGTTCAGGGTTCTGAAATGAGCTATGTACAGAGTGCAGGGTTATGGAATGAGCTATGTATTGAGTGCAGGGTTCTGGGATAAGATAAGTACACAGTGCATGGTTCCCTTGCACATGTTGTGCAGGCCTGCAGTCCTGGGCCCCAGCATGGTGGCAGAAGGCAAGGGGCCATTTGCAAGTGTGACCTTTTCTGGTAGTTCCGCCAGTGGTGTCAGTGTATACTGTGAATGGTGTCAGTCAGTAGGGAAGTGGACGTGGTCAGTAGAGCAGTGGACATGGTCAGTAGATCAGTGGATATTGTCAGTTGGGCAGTGGACAGTATCAGTAGTTTTTAGTTAATTTTTGTTATTTTCACCATTATATTTTATTTTCCAATTTATTTTTTTAGAGTTTTTTTTTACAATTTTTGATGGGTGGGGGTGGCAGTGGAGGGCGTGGCAGTGGAGGGCAGTATGATGGAAGGAAGGTAGTGGAGGGCAGTATGATGGGAGGGGAGGTGGTAGTGGAGGGCAGTATGATGGGAGGGGGGTAGTGGAGGGCAATATGATGGGAGGGGGTAGTGGAGGGCAGTATGATGGGAGGGCGTAGTTAATGGCAGTATGATTATAAGAGGGGGGATAGTGAAGGGCAGTATGATGGGAGGGGGTGGTATTGGAGGGCAGTATGATGGGAGGGGGTGGGAGTGAAGGGCAGTATGATAGGAGGGGTGTAGTAGGGGGCAGTATGATCATGGAAGGGGGATAGTGGAGGGCAGTATGATTGGAGGGGTGGTAGTGGAGGGCAGTATGATGGGAGGTGGTAGTGTAGGGCAGTATGATGGGAGGGGGTGGTAGTGGAGGGCAGTATGATGGGAGGTGGTAGTGTAGGGCAGTATGATGGGAGGGGGGTAGTGGAAGGCAGTATGATGGGAGGTGGTAGTTGTCACGGGCATGGCCAGAGCGGAGGCTGTTGGAGAGGACTGTGTGCAAGCCTGTTGCCCACCGATTATGGGCCCTAGCATTTGAGGTGAATGAGAAATCCAGTCTGAACTGTATTAATCGGACTCAGTCATGTATATATTGTATGGGGACTCCTTACTGTATATTTGTGTCCCTGAAGAGGGAGGGGGGATTCCTCCAGCAGCCCCCTGCTGATAAGACTGATTCATTCTGCTGGGACACATCCTGTGAGGAGATGCTGGTGTTATCAACATGTGTTTATGTTAATTGAGAGAGCTGATCACATTAGCCACCAGCCCTGGCTAATAGACGAATGGTCTAGGCTGAGGAGGGGGAAGATTGTTGTTTGTATTGTTAATTGTATTAATGTGTGAAGCTCGGTGCCCACAAGACTGTCATCTGGTCTGGGTACATTTTGTAGTAAATTAGGTCATGTTAATTAGGTTAGCTTTGAGTCATCCCTGCTGTATAAAGGTCTGTGAGATCTCAAAATAAAGGTAGTTCTGATGTACTCCAAGACTGGTGTTGTCTAGTTCTTGGGGTTCCTATAGCCAGATCCATTGGACCCGTGTTCCAGAACTTAGGAAGCGGTATATGACGGAAGCACTCAAGCGGAGTGTGGGGCGTTCCGTGACATTGGTGGCAAGCAGCGGGAAAGCTTCCTGAAGTCTGGGACATCCAAACTTCCATCTGGATCCAAGGTCCAGATAGCAGAAGAGGAGAGGTACAGATACCAACCGCCATGGATGAGGAATTCAGAAGGAGGTTGCGAGAGATGCAGATACAGCACAGAGGACCAGTATCGGAGCAGGTCCTGCTGGGATGGTGTGATTCTATTCGCTGCAAACTCTGGAAGGAAGCGCTAGCCCGTGAGCAGCGACACCAGGGAAAAGTTCTCCCCTCCATCGAGGAAAGGTACTGGTCGCAGTACGGACTGCGGGTGCGGTTTTTGGGAGAAAAACCACACAAGAAGCAGACAGCTGAATTAAGCAGGCTGGTCTGGGCAGAGATGAAGCTGGATGAGAGCTACAGAGCCCTCCGGTGGCATGTATCCCAAGCATGTCCCTGGATAGCGGATGACAGCCCAACGGAAGGCTTAAGCTACGGCGGCTTGGGACTGTTGTTTGTGAAGCTGACAGGGGACCCTAACTTTGGGAGTGATTTGGAGCGGCGGGTGGACGAAATCATGGATTTCAGAGAAGGGCTACTGAACATTTCGGAAGTGCACTGGGCACAGGAAGATTTGGAGTTTCTGGCCGTTCAGGAATGGGAGCTAGAGATCGAATACAGACGGCTGCTAGACATTGCTCAGTGCCAGGGCTGGGCTCCCTTTGCCTGGGACTATCAGGAAATACCAGCTGACAACCCTGAAATCCTGGCTGAAGAGTCGGCAATGTGGCAGAGCGATAGTGTGCTTTGCCAACCTGCCCCCACAGCTATGGAGGCGGAGGTCTTATGGCGGATGCAGCAAGTGCTGACTGACCTTGATGATCCTGTTTCTGCATGGGATGATCTTGGATGGAGGAATGTGCCTGTCCAGCAGCATGCCAGAGAATCTGCAGTGGAAAATCTGGAGATTGCCATCCCCAAAACTGAAGTGCTGACAACAGGGCAGAGCTCTGCTAACCTCTGCCCAGCACTGATGGCATCTTCTGAGTTCCACGGACAGGAGATGGTGAACCTCTATCCACAGACACCAGTTAATGAGGTAGAGGATTTAATAGACTTTTCTGCTGAGGAAGAACAACCTGATGAGCCTCCAGCAGAAGAGCTGCTATCAGGGCCAAAGTTCACTGTGTTCTGCCCAGCACCAACAGTGGCTTCAGCCTTCCTGAGAGAAGAGGTAGTCAGCCTTTCTCCCACAACACTGACAGGGACATGTGATTTTCTGCCAGCAGCATCTATGGAGTTAAAACAAACTTCTCCAGCTGAAGATCTGGTAACTGAACAGAGGGTCCAAGACCTCTGTCCCACACTTTTACCAATTCCAGAGACTGGGGATTTAATAGACGTTTCTGTAGAGGAGGAACCACCTGGCAATCCCCCAGCAGAAGTGCTGGCAACCGGACAGAGGGTCCAAGACCTCTGCCCCACACCTGCAGCAATTGTGGAGGCCCAAGGTGAGGAGGTTGCAGTCTATCGCGAGCTGCAGATCAGGATCCAAGGAGAGAATGCAGTCATCACCTCACAACTGCAGCTTGATCTGGTGTCGGTTGATGGGGCTTCAGTCCCCACCTGTATACCCCAGGGATGCTGGGCAGTCGGCCCAGATCCCCAACAGCAGGATGGAGTGAGCCCAGTCCCCCTGTCTTCTCTCCAGCGGCAGAAAGGATTCCAGGGAGAAGGGCCAGTCCGGGCCTCTCCCCAGCGGCAGATATGTTCTCTGAGAGAGGCAGAGGATGGCTGGGTGAGTAATGCACTGTTTGGGATGATTTGTTTGGGGTACTGTGTGGGTACAGGCAGTAGAGGACTGGAGCTGTGGACTAACTTCGGAGTCAACCCGTCTGGGGTCTCCTCCTGTGTTAGTCTCCTGCCGAAAGGGGAGAAATGTCACGGGCATGGCCAGAGCGGAGGCTGTTGGAGAGGACTGTGTGCAAGCCTGTTGCCCACCGATTATGGGCCCTAGCATTTGAGGTGAATGAGAAATCCAGTCTGAACTGTATTAATCGGACTCAGTCATGTATATATTGTATGGGGACTCCTTACTGTATATTTGTGTCCCTGAAGAGGGAGGGGGGATTCCTCCAGCAGCCCCCTGCTGATAAGACTGATTCATTCTGCTGGGACACATCCTGTGAGGAGATGCTGGTGTTATCAACATGTGTTTATGTTAATTGAGAGAGCTGATCACATTAGCCACCAGCCCTGGCTAATAGACGAATGGTCTAGGCTGAGGAGGGGGGAGATTGTTGTTTGTATTGTTAATTGTATTAATGTGTGAAGCTCGGTGCCCACAAGACTGTCATCTGGTCTGGGTACATTTTGTAGTAAATTAGGTCATGTTAATTAGGTTAGCTTTGAGTCATCCCTGCTGTATAAAGGTCTGTGAGATCTCAAAATAAAGGTAGTTCTGATGTACTCCAAGACTGGTGTTGTCTAGTTCTTGGGGTTCCTATAGCCAGATCCATTGGACCCGTGTTCCAGAACTTAGGAAGCGGTATATGACGGATGCACTCAAGCGGAGTGTGGGGCGTTCCGTGACAGTAGTGTAGGGCAGTATGATGGGAGGGGGGGTAGTGGAAGGCAGTATGATGGGAGGGGGTAGTGGAGGGCAGTATGATGGGAGGGGGTGGTAGTGGAGGGCAGTATGATGGGAGAGAGGTAGTTGAGGGCAGTATGATCATGGGAGGGGGATAGTGGAGGGCAGTATGATGGGAGGGGGTAGTAGTGGAGGGCAAAATGATGGGGGGTGAGGGCAGTATGATGGGAAGGGGGAAGTGGAGGGCAGTATGATCATGGGAGGGGGGATAGTGGAGGGCGGTATGATGGGAGAGGGTGGTATTGGAGGGCAGTATGATAGGAGGGGGTGGTAGTGGAGGGCAGTATGATGGGAGGGGGTTAGTAGGGGGCAGTATGATCATGGGAAGGGGGGTAGTGGAGGGCAGTATGATGGAGGGGTGTTAGTGGAGGGCAGTATGATGGGAGGGGGTGGTAGTTGAGGTTAAGTATGTTAGGGGGGTAGTGGAGGGCAGTATGATGGGAGGGCGTAGTGGAGGGCAGTATGATCATAAGAGGGGGGATAGTGAAGGGCAGTATGATGGGAGGGGTGGTATTGGAGGGCAGTATGATGGGAGGGGGTGGGAGCTGAGGGCAGTATGATGGGAGGGGTGTAGTAGGGGGCAGTATGATCATGTGAGGGGGGATCGTGGAGGGCAGTATGAAGGGAGGGGGGATAGTGGTGGGCAGTATGAAGGGAGGGGTGGTAGTGGAGGGCAGTATGATGGGAGCTGGTAGTGTAGGGCAGTATGATGGGAGAGGGTGGTAGTGGAGGGCAGTAGGATGTGAGGTGGTAGTGTAGGGCAGTATGATGGGAGAGGGGTAGTGGAGGGCAGTATGATGGGAGGGGGTAGTGGAGGGCAGTATGATGGGAGGGGGTGGTAGTGGAGGGCAGTATGATGGGAGAGAGGTAGTGGAGGGCAGTATGATCATGGGAGGCGGATAGTGGAGGGCAGTATGATGGGAGGGGGTGGTAGTGGAGGGAGGTATGATGGGAGGGGGTGGTAGTGGAGGACAGTATGATGGAAGGGGGGTAGTAGACGGCAGTATTATGGGAGGGGGTAGTGGAGGGCAGTATGATGGGAGGGGTGGTAGTGGAGGGCAGTATGATGGGAGGGGGTGGTAGTGGAGGGCAGTATAATGGGAGGGGGTGGTAGTGGGGGGCAGTATGATTGAAGGGGGTGGTAGTGGAGGGCAGTATGATCATGGGAGGGGGTGGTTGTGGAGGGCAGTATGATCATGGGAGGGGGGAGAGTGGAGGGCAGTATGGGGGGACTGTACAGCAGCATGACTGGAGGGGGGCAGTGTATGGGAGGAAGCAGAGTGAACATGAGCATCCTTGAGGCTCCTACCTTTCTTCCAGCTGCAGGAACAATCATCAGGAAGGACACGAAGTTGGGGCGGAGTCGGAGCGGAGTTAGGGGAGGACTTAGGCGCGAGAAGGAAGTTAAATTCTCCTCTAGCTTGCTCTGAATGCTGGGGCCTGTTCTTCTCCTCATCATGACGTCACATGCCAGGCGGGCCGTGTCTAGCAACCAGTTGCTTGAGCAGTGAGCCAGGCAGTGCCAGGGGGTTAATAATAAAGTGAGGGTCTCGCAATACACCAGGCAGTGAGGGACAGCGGCGGCATTTTTAGGGGGCATTGTATTGTCCCGGAATGAAGGTGCCCTGGACGCGGGACAGACCTCCCAAGGCGGGACTTTCATGGACAATCTGGGACGGTTGGGAGGTATTGTCAGAGAACTCACACAACAAGCACCCGTCTCCATGCAGCAGCTGCCAATCCTCGTTCTGCTAATGCCAAGGTGCATGCACGGAACCATAGCCAGAGACAAATGAGATCTAGGGTGGGCATGCACAATGGCACCTCTATGCGAATGCGCACACGCGCTAACGCGCGTCTGCGAGTGACAAAGCGCTAATATGCTAACGCCCATGCCCCCAATGTGCCAAAGTGCTAACACGCATGTGCCAATGTGCTAAGTTGCTAATGCGCATGCGCGTACGCACGTACGCTGGCGCGAATCCTGGCACACAACACCCTATATAAACAGCTTGTTCCTGTTGTTACTCTGCCTGATTGACCTTGCTCCTGAAAACCCGGCTATCTTATGACCATTCTCTTGGATCTCCCCTGCCTGCTGAACCTGCCTCTACTTGCAATACTGACCTTGGCTTGAACTTATTATTACGGCTCTGCCTCCTGATTCTGTACCCTGCTGCCCGTCTGTTGCCGACTCCTGCCTGTTCCTGATTCTGCAGTTGATCCTGATCTGGCTCCCGCTGAACAAGTTTGGTGATCAGTTTCCACATCTCCTCAGCAGAGGTTCCTATATCTCCAAGTTCCAGCCTCCTGCCTGCAGGCACCTGCACCCTTTCGTTGCCCTCGCACTCCCTGTACCCACCACCAGGGGTGCTTGGACCGGAACCGTGCAAGAGGCCACCCTCATCATTTCGGGCTCCACTGTAAGGTACGTGACAGGTATGCTGGAGAGGGGTTAACATCTTGGGGTTATCAAAAGGTTAACTGTGTGCCTAATCAGTGTTTTTGTGTACTGTATGTGCTGCTTCTACTAGGGGAAGAGATGCATTCTAGTTCTTGCATTGCAGGAGCACAGAATCCATCCCTCCCCCCTGTCAGAATGACGATCTGCCTTGTTTACATAGACAAATACCCATTCTGTGTTGTTTACCAATGATCGGTAGATGCCAGAGGACATCGAGTGCCTGGCACCCGCAGATCAGCTTCTGCTGTGAAAAATCACAGAAGAACTGGTACCCTGGTGGCAAGTACGCGCCCCTGCAGGCAGAAGAACAGGATCACGTATACACTGTATATGTGATCTTGCGTATAACTGCCGCCCAGTTGCAGTATAAAACTGCTATAGGGCAGTCAGCAAGTAGTTGTGCTGACAGTGACCACAGCAATCAGTAAATGAAAAGAACCCTGCTTGGCCCAAATGAACTATTTAAAGTGGTTGTAAACCCTGTACAACCACTTTTATCTACAGGTAAGCCTATAATAAGGTTTACCTCTAGGTACCATGAATATCTCCTAAACTTGTACCGTTTAGGAGATATGACCATATACGCTTGCGCCGACGTCATTGGCGCATGCGCACTTTAGAAACTGCTCAATCATGCCTTTGACGTGACCGGCGGCTCCCGCACGCAAGCGCGGGAATGGCGTTATCACGGCTCCGGCCAATCACAACGCCAGAACCCACGAACCCGGAAATAACTCCGGGAGACATGTCACCGGTCACAGCGGTGTATGGGGACCACTGCAACAGCGTCGATCTAAGGTAAGTATTTCATAATGACCTAGCATGTGATGCATACTAGCTCATTATGCCTTTGTCTTGCAGGGTTTTTTTTTTTTGTTTTGGTTTAGGTGGGTTTACAACCACTATAAGGTGGTATAAAACCTGATGTTAGGCTTCAATGTAAATCTCTCATTTTGTCAATTTAGAGTAAAATAAGAGGTTGTCTTTATGGCCCAACTCCTCTGCTAATACCTTCCTAGCGCCAGGGCCAGACTGGGAATAAAAACCAGCCCTGGAAATAATTTCATACCATCCCCATAGCATTATTATACCAGCCCAACAGCATAACTTCATTATTTTCTTGTTCATAAAAGGGAAAACCATGCATTTTAAAGCACATTTGAAGAGCGTGTTATATATAGAAAAGACAGACAAGAAAGCACATAGGGCTAGGGATATATATATATATATATATATATATATATATATATATATATATAACAGTAAAATCATCAAGAGGGACACCTGGGATTCTGGGAATGTGGGGGGGACTCTGGTGACCAGAGACCCCCTTCCGCAGAAAGAATACACTAAGGTAAGGGGGGGTGGGTTACTTTATATCAGCGCCCCCTTACATTATTGTATTCACTCCCCCCTTACAACAGTGACCCCCCCTCAGACTGGCCTGGCGGTGCTGTCACTGATCTCCTCTCAGGTGCACCTTGCAGGGCTCAGTCAGTCGGCTCCAGCTTGGTGGCTCTGGTTTTCTTATAGTCTCCTCTCCACAGTCCACACACATCTGACTTCTCCCATGACCCCCATCTCAGCGGCGCTCTTACTCTTGACTCCTCTCCAGACTCCCTCAGAGACTGCAGACATGATATAAGACAAGAGATGGTAAGAGGTTGCGTACATGATACAAGAGATGGTTACAGGCTGCAGGCATAGTACAGTAAATGTTCAGAGGTTGCAGACATGATCCAGGAGATGTCAGAGGCTTTGGGCATGGTATAAGAGGTGTCAGAGGCTGCGGGCATGGTACAGGAGATGTCAAGATGTCAGAGGCTGTGGGCATGGTACAGGAGATGTCAAATGTTGTGGGCATGGTACAGGAGATGTCAGAAGCTGCCGGCATGGTACAGGAGATGGTTAGAGACTGAGGACATGATACTAAAGATGGTAAGAGAATGTAGGCATGATACAGGAGATAGTCAGAGACTGCAGACATGGTACAAGAGATCAATGCCACCTCACCAGTGCCCATTAAATGCAGCCTTACTGTGCCCATCAATGCAGCCTCACTGTGCCCATCAATGCAGCCTCACTGTGCACATCAATGCAGCCTCACTGTGCCCATCAATGCAGCCTCACTGGCCCATCAATGCAGCCTCACTGTGCCCATCCATGCAGCCTCTGTGCCAGTCCATGCAGCCTCACTGTGCCATCAATGCAGCCTCACCGTGTCCATAAATGCAGCCTCACTGTACCCATCAATGCAGCCCCACTGTACCCATCAATGCAGCCTCACTGTACCCATGAATGCAGCCTCATTGCCCATGAATGCAGCCTCACTGTGCCCATCATTGCAGCCTCACCATGCCCATCATTGCAGCCTCAATGTGCCCATCAATGCAGCCTCATTTTGCCCATCAATGTAGCCTCACTACACTGACTGTGCCCGTCCAGCCTCACCAGTCAGTGCCTGGATTACGCACAGTGGGTATCTCTCGCTGTGTCACAGAGCTCAGTCTGAAATGTTCGGCCGCGCTGTGACAAAAGTCCTGCCCTTTTCCTAGACCAGCTTGTGTGATAGACAGAACACTGCATCTATCACAAAAGCTGTTCTAGGAGGAGGGCGGGACTTTTGTCACAGCGTGGCCGAACATTTCAGACTGAGCACCGTGACACAGTGGTCTCCCGCTGTGTGTGTGACATGTAGACAAGAGGAGGAGGAGGGAGGAGAGCGCTGCAGCCGTAGCTCAGCTCAAAGAGGCCCCAGGTCAGGCAGCCTACTGGGAATTGTCCTGGTATCCCAGAAGGCAAGTCCGGCCCTTCCCAGCGCTCAATAGTACCCCATTTACTAGCCCAAGCCCTTAGATATAGTCACTACATACAGGTAAGAGGGAACATCTGACCCTCTCAACTTCCTCCCACTATGCATTGCATGGCACCCTAAAGGTCAGTTTACAAGAGGGTGGGGAGAAGGTTTGAAGGTCAGTGTAAGCTGAGACACAAACCCTCATGGAGCTTACACAACACTTTTTACTATGGACTCTGGTAGTTGAAGAGAGCCAGAGAGGCAGAGTGGGGAGAAACCATGGGAAAGGTAAGTATCAATAGCAGAGGAGGTGGACTATAAAAAAAACTGTTGCTTTCACCTGAATGGAAACTTTGTATGGATCGTTTGAAATACTTGTAACAGTTCCACTTTTAAAGTTTTTGAGCAAATGATGGTATGTAAAAGCAAATAATGGAGTCTACTCTGATGAGTCACAAGCAGGGAGGATTTTTCCATTATTTGCTGCCTTCTACGGAAAAGTAAATTGTTAATTTAGGAGGGCTTGTACAAACACACAAAGCTGGACCGAGCCGATTACAAAAGAAATGGAGGAGTTTTGATAACAGAATGTTATAAAATGGAATTCTCATTCCGTCCCCCATGCGGTGAGAAGGTGAAAAGCACAGAGCGGGTAGCAGATGTTACCGGTAGGAGGGGAGACTCTGATCAGATACATGGCTGCCTTGAGCTGTCGGATTGCAGGCAGCAGTGGTCTCCTATGCCGAGATCTGGGATTTCTGAATCAGAGCAGTAAAAGATGTTACCGGGCACTTCCTACGCATGGCATCGGCAGATACAGACACTTGCTGCCTCCCGAAGTTGATAAAAGAAAAAGTAGACTGCAGAAGGAGATTAAAGAAGGCACGGACCATGAATACGGCACCCTGAACTTCCAGGTGACCGGGCACAACATGCTCTACGTAGAAAGATTTGTGCGGTATATGCATAAATTCTTTAACCAGATGTCCGTCACTGTGGAGGAGAGCTATGCCCTGCCGACCAGGAGCACAGAGGTTTTGCTGCTGCAGGATTCCGGAAGCAAGATGGCCGTCGACTACATTCTCTCCACCCACCAGAGAGTCGTCCAGGTAAGTGGCCTCAAGGCTACACTGGCCCCTATTATCCTGGAGGCCCTCATGATGAATCAGCCAGAAGGGGTCCAGCTTCAGGTCAAGCAGCATACAGAGGCAGATTACCTGAAAAGATTCAAAGTTCGGCCAGATGTGGAAAAGATGAAAGCTGCCATTAACTGAGACCCTCCTACTAATGCATATGACTGGAGAATCCTGGAACAATCAATGAACCTCTCTGGATACACCAAGCAACGGAAATTCTGCTGAACAGCTGGGAAATGGAGAAAATGGTCCACACTAATACCAATGTGTGTGATGTTGGGCTCTGGTCAGAGCTGCTATGGGATGACTGTTATGGATGACAGTCATATTTTTTTTATACAATACTTGTAATATTTAAAAATAAAAGTGAATAACTCGAAAATGGAATTCTCTTGTAAGAGACAACATGAACGAGGAGGGAAGGAGTGGGAGGAGGGCTGTGGTTACATGGTCTACAGACCAAAGAAAAAGACAGTCTTTAGTTTAATTGGAAAATGAATACAGATGAAGATTTTTACAGGCAAAGGGACCAAATAGGCAAAGAGACAAAATTAGGAAATCTGTTATGTTGGTGAAAATAGCAATGTATTTGTTTTAACATGTATTTAACAATGTATTCTTTTAACACAGAAATCATACTCCTACCTGAACTCCAGGCAAACAGCTAAATACACAGCTGAAATGTATACGACAGAGATGTTTTATCTGTGGAAGTATTTGTTTTTCTGTCCATCTAGTCCTGAGATTACGGGCCAGTTCACAACACCATGCCCGCACATGGATTTAGACCTCATGCAAAATGCACTCCATTTGCGATCTGCAGCGGGTGTCAGTAAAAAGTTAATGACACCCCAAATGCAGGTCACAAACACAGTGCGTTTGCCGCACCTGCCCACACAGATCGCATGATACTTTTGCACCATGCAATCTGGTTACAGTGCAATTTAAAAAGTAGAGCATGCACTAAGTTGTTGTGGTGTGATTTTAGCCCATTTGAAAATAAATGGTCTGAAATTGAACTGCACAAAACCGCATGTGAATCGCGCAGCACGTCATTGTGCGATTCATGTGTGGGGCATGGTGTGAACCGGCCCTTACACAGCCCCTTCAGACAGCACAGCCAGGTTGGTGACTTCCCATTAGCAATACAGTTTGGTCACTGCTTGCGCTCCAGTTTGTAACTGGTGAAGAAGAAGGAGGAGAAAGCTAATCATATCATAGCCCTACACTCTACTCTCTTCTCCTGTCCGTCCCTATTCTTGTTAGCAAATTTGTATGCAGCACACCTGATTGGCCTATATGGCTGTCCTTCTATCTCCCTTATATTTCACTGTGAAAGGGATTACAAGAGGTTGATACAGGTTAGGAATGTTCTGGTACAATAATTTTTATTGAGAAAAACAATGCCTGCATACAGGCTTATAGAAAAGGAAGGCAAAGTGGTCCTGCACAGGGGAACAAAACATCACTTTTCATGTTAATACAAACAAAAAATATTTTTCAAAATGTAAAGGCAAACAGTAAAAGCCTCTGAGAATGAGTAAATGGACTCAGGGGTCCAAGACATGGTAAGACTAACAGACAAATCAAAATGGATAAACAAAATATAAAAACAAACAAAAAAAAACAAACACAAAAAATCAAACCAAAAAAGGAGGGTGGGGGGGCGGGCTTAGGGTGGGGAAGGGTGAAGTGGGGAGTGCGAAGGTGAGAGGGAGGAAAGAGAAAAAGGAGATGTAGAATTAGACCAGAAGGGAGGAGGAGAAACAGACAAGATAAGAATGGAGAAGGAGGAGGTGTAGACAGACAATAAAAGAGCTCGGGGTCTGCGGGTTGGGTGGTATATTGGAACAGTCTGGAATACCCAAGCTGGCTCAGGGCAGAGCAGGGAGAGCATAAGACCACCATGGATTCCACACTTTGAGGAACTTAGCATGGGAAGTACACTGGTCATCTTTTCATGTAACATGAGGGTGGTCAAAATGCTCTTCACCTCCGCAATACCAACTAGGGCTTCTGTCACATTCTAGCAATAGCGTGTTTTGCAGTAATGAAGATTTGGTGGCCAGCTTTTGTTTGTAGGAGAGGAGGCCCAGGAGGGGGCAATGGAGTAAAGCATGCCGGGCGTCTTTGTGGAAAGGTACAAAAAAAAGGTTGACAGGAGGCCATAGACCCTAGACCAGAATCCCACCAGTAGTGGGCAGGACCACCAAATGTGTATCTCATCTCCGCGTTGGCCGCATCTATCATTGTATGATAGATTCGCATGAGCTATGCGGGCCGCAAACCCAATACCAGTGGAGGAGGACCTTGTAGGCTGCTTCCATGGTAACTGTATTAAAAGAACATTTGGTGATGGATGACCAGGCCTTGCTCTAATCCTCTAATTCTATAGAAGTCGTCAAGTCTCGCTCCCATCTGGAAACGTACGGGTGGGAGCGGGACAATCCCCCCAGTTAAAGTGGAATAAATAGAGGAGATAGTGCCCGGGTTCCAGTTGAATTAAGGTAGATACATTCAAAAGTCGTCGTCTGGAATGGGAAGGATGAGTTACAACGGAGAGTTGAAATCCAGTGTCGAAGCTGTAAATAGCAAAACCATTCCGTAGGGGGTGCGTCATAGGTCTCACGAATTGAAGCCCAAGGTGGGAAGGGATCCTACAAAGTGACGTACCTGTGAATAGCTGTGAGTGTGCCACCAGGCAAAAGCTAGGGATTGGTCTAGCCCCAGAGGAAAGAGGGCTTTATTCAGGAAAGGAAGGAGTGGAAAAAAGGAGGACATTAACTCTCCTGAAAAGCGGACCGAGCCCCAGAGATGCAAGCTATGGGTCATAAGAGGGCTAAGAGAAGGGGGGCGCGAAATTGAGGGAAGCCATAAAAGAGCTGAGACTGGGATAGAAGCACAGCTGGGGATTTCCAGAAGTACCCATTAAGGAATTTCTGAAGACGCATGTAACATTGTAAGCTGTGAGAGCTGTGCAGCTAGGTAGTACTTTGAGATGTTGGGGAAACCCAGTCCGCCTCTTAGTCTGTGGGTAAAGAGAGTAGTGCGGGCCACTCTGGGGCATTTGTGGGCACAAATGAAAGCTAAGATTTTATTCTGAAGTGAGCATAAGAAGAAGGCGGGTACTCTGACTGGCAAGGTGCGAAAGAAATAGAGAATCTTAGGGAGCACAGTCATTTTAACCGTGTTGATGCGACCGATCCACATCAGCAAAGGAAATCATCAGGGGTCCATAAGGGTGGTGATAGTACGAAGGAGGGGATCATAGTTAGCAGCTAGAGAAGCATAAGAAGGGGTCAAGGGGACTCCCAGGTATTCTATGGATGGGCCAGCCCAGCAGTATGGGAAGGATGATTGTAGGTGAGAGACCATGGAATCTGGGAGAGAGACATTCAGGGAAGTTGTTTTCTGGGGGTTAATCTGCAAGCCAGAGATGACAGCAGTGTGCAAATTGGGGAGTGTAGTGATGGTATTAGAGAGGGTCAGAAGAGTGTCATCCATTGATAAGTTAATCTTATAGGATTCAACGGCATAGGGAATCTCCGTAATGTTGGGGTCAGCACGGAGGGCCACCGCCAGAGGTTCCAGGACCAGGATAAGATGGGCCGGGGAGAGGGGGCAGCCCTGACGCGTTCCTTGAAATATAGGAATGGAAAAGGAGGAGAACCCTTCATAGCGGACTGACATTGCAGGAGAGGAGTACAGGACTGAGAGCCAGGTCAGGAAGGAATCTCCAAAACCCCAATGTTGCAGCACGTATCGTAGTCCCAGGACAGGATGTCAAATGCTTTGTAAGCATCAAGTGAAAGCAAGAATCCTGGAATTTTACGTTGATGCAGCAGGGAAATAAGATGTATCACTTTGCGTATGTTATCGGCAGTCTGCCGACCCGGGACGAATCCTACCTGGTCTCTGTGGATCAGTTGGCATAAATATTTATTCACACGGGCACTTAAGGTCTTACCCAGAAGTTTCATGTCCTCGTTCAGCAAGGAAATCGGCCGAAAGGCCTGTGGATCTTGTGCTTTCACTTCAGATTTGGGATCATAGAAACATGAGCTCGGAGGGCATCAGAGAAAATTTGCAGAAATAGAGACCGGAGAAACCGTCGGGGCCCGTGACCTTCGCAGGACGAGTCAATTTTGATAGCCAGGGATACTTCCAGTTCAGAAATGTACGCATTTAGTGCCTCCCGGGTGGTAGTGGACGAGGAGAGGAGCCTATGATCTTGGAAAAATCATCTGCCAAGTCAGTAGGGAAGGGAGCAGGTTTGCAGTAAAGGGAGGACAGGAAGGCGGCAAAAGACTCTGTGATTTTAGTCAGGTCCAAGGTGAGGTCACCACCGGCTGATCGGAGTCGGATAAGTTTATGAATCCGACCCGACGTGGTAAGTTTCCAAGCCAGAATCGCCCCTGGCTTGTTCGCACAAGAGTGGAATTTTTGTTTTGCCCAGCGAAGGGCTTTTTCCACTTAATCAGTGGCCAACAGGTCCAATTCCACTACAATGGCATCTCGAGCAATCGATGGAGAAGATTTCCAGGCCGCATGCGCAGCCCCAATTGAGTATTAAGGTCTCGAAGCCTCTGCTTCCGTTTACATGCTGACGCGATTTGGATGAGGTGGCCTCGCGAGGTGGCTTTGTGGGCCTCCCAAAGTAAAATCGCAGAGGAGACCGAGCCAACATTATCTGCAAAAAAGGTTTGAGATGTAAGAAGGGACTCATTAAGTCTCCAATGGGGAGGGGGACGAGGGGAGCAAGCAAGCAAAGTAAAAAAACAGGGAGTCAAAATTGGATCAGGGTGAGGAACGAATCAAGATTTTTCCAATACAGGGGACGAATCAGAGAGGGACCAGTAGGTGGTCTATTCTACAGAAGCTATTATGTGGGTTGGAATAATAAGTGAAGCCGTGATCGCGTGGGTGGTGTTCCTACCAGGCATCGACAAGCCCATGAGAGCACAACAGTGTGCGCATTTGTTCCTCCACTGAGGTTAGATAAAAGGTGGGGTAGTGCGGCAAAAGGTATTTGGGAGCCGAGGAGGAGGAAATCCTGGGCTCTTGCAGGTATACAAGGTCAACCAGGCTGGACATGAGGAAATGAAATACTTTAGATCGCTTTTTCGGGGAATTGAATCCGTGGACGTTATGAGAATATAATTTCAATGAAGAGGAAGCCATAATGCAGAGACGAGAGATGGTTGCATGTACCCAGCCCAATATAGGGGTCTTAGTGGCCGCCAATCAACCACAGTTACGTTAGAGGAAATGTGGCCCTCAAGCACCCGAGAAGGAAAAGAAGATAATGAGTTGAGAGAAGGGAATAGAAGAAGGAGGGGGCAAGGAGGGAGGGGGATGGAGAGAGGGCATGAACAAATACCACTGCAGAAATGGACCAGTCAGGATGCTAGAGAGGGGGAGCTCTGCCGCCGGACACATGGCTGAACTAAGTCCATAGGACAATCTCAAAATGACGAGGGTCACCCAGGGAAAGGGGAAAGAGGAGAAGAAAAAAAAAAGAAAAAAGGGGGGGGGGTAGAGAACACATATCTGCAACCCCCACGATCTAGGGGAGGAGAAGATGGGAAGACATGCTGTAATCAATAACATTTAACATTACATACCATTAACAAGCTAAGGTAACAAGAGTTGGGGAGTAATCACCAGGAAACAAGCTCCTCTTTGTAGGACGCTATGGTAGCATAAATAAGGCATGAACAGGCTGGTTGCACCATAGCTGGAGGGCAGTAGAAAGTTTAATATGACACCCGTGTTGGGGAGGCCCCACCCCACAACACTGGCGAAGAGGGTTCTCCCAGGGGAAGCTAAAATAGGGAAAAGGGCAAGAGGAAACATATCCACAGAACAGGAACAAACACATCATTAAATCAAACAGTGCACATGTAACAAAGAGCATAGCATAGTGGAAAGGCATGAGGACCTATGGGATTCGCCCATGGGGAAAATCTGTACGTAAGCCCCCAAGATAAGACCACAGTCTACTAAGGATCGTGGTCCACAGGAGGTGTGTGCATAATAGATAATAGTCAAAAACACATAATGCTTACCTAAATCCAGTGGCGGCTGGTGCCTACTATTTTTGGGGGGGCAGCACAACCAACACAACTACCCCAGACAAAGACACATACACGGCCAGCGGCGATCAGCCCGCAGCACCCCGCCACGCACGGGAGACATGGACACGGCCAGTGCCGATCACTCCGCAGAATTCCACCCCAGACACTGACACATCCAGCAGCAATCACCCAGCAGCACCCCCCCCCCCCCGGCTGGAGACACAGCCAGCAGTGATCACCTTACCTAGTGGAGACATGGAGGAGGCACGGAGGCAGGGAGAAGGAGGACCTGGGCCGCTCCAGCGAGGACACAAGCATTCTCCTTTCCAGCCGATTGGAGCCCAGAAGTGTGTCCTGAGACACGATTGGCCAGGGAGTCATAAGACTATAGGTGCTTCCTGATTGGCCGGGAGGAGAATGTAGCAGACACACAACTGGGTGTCACACAAATGGGTGGAATCAGGGCACACTCTCTGCGCCCCAAGCCCATCCTATTTTGAAGCCTATTAGAGCCTCTGGTTCTAATCAGGTGCTTCCAAATACACACCCCCGCCTATCCCTGTAATTGTAATTTATGTGTCCGGCATCCTGAAAGGGGCCGCCACAATGCCCAAAATTGCACGGGCCGCCACTGCCTAAATCCATGGTTTTGCGGTCTTCCTCTGTGTTTGTTCTGGTTGTTATGATCAGCTTCCCGCAAACCACTATTCTAGCTGGTCTCCAACTCATCTTGTTACTGCTCCTCTTTCTGTTCTTGTGCTGTTTTACAGGACCAGTGGTCAAATTCGTCAGGATGGGATATGGTCATTGGTGGCCAATTGAATTCCAGTGCTGGAGGAAAGGCTACACCGTCTGGTCCAGTGTCTGGGTCTGCACATTAAGGTAATTATTACTCCATGTTAGATAATCTCCTAGAAAAAACAAGTAATGCCCCGTACACACAATCGGAAATTCCGCCAGCAAAAGTTCAATGTGAGCTTTTGGTCGGAAATTCCGACCATGTGTATGCTCCATCGGACTTTTGCTGGCAGAGTTTCCGCCAGCAAAAGATTGAGAGCAGGTTCTCTATTTTTCCGTCAGAAAAAGTTCCTATCAGAAATTCCGTTTGTCTGTTTGCAATTCCGACGCGCAAAAAAACACACATGCTCAGAATCATCGCTTCGTGTGGAACTTCCCTTTTCTAGTGCCGTCGTACGTGTTGTACGTCACCGCGTTCTTGACGGTCGAAAGTTCAGAGAACTTTCAAATTCTTGAAAGAATAGATTTTTCTGTGAAGTTGCTTTGTTAAGCCTCGTACACACAATTGGATTTTCTGACGGGAAATGTGTGATGACAGGCTGTTGGCGGAAAATCCGAATGTGTATATGCTCCATCGGACAATTGTTGTCAGATTTTCCGCGGACAAATGTTGGATAGCAGGTTTTAAAATTTTCCGCAGACGAATGTATGTTGTCAGATTTTCCAAGCGTGTGTACACAAGTCCATCGAACAAAAGTCCAAATTACAAACACGCATGCTCGGAAGCAAGGATGACCCAGAATCGGTCGGTCTTGTAACCTTGCGTTCGTAATTGAGAATTAACATTTGTGACGTGGCAAATTATGAAATCTCGAAATACAGCGCACAATTCTCTTCTTCTTTAATGGGATAATAATGAAGCTGCTTTGCTGGTGATACTGAAGAAGTTATTATAATTAATTAATTATAACTAATTTTTAAAGGCTTTTTTTTCTAGTAATATCACGAATATTATTATTATTTTTTAAATTTTTTTGAGGCAAGTTACCACAACACCATTAACTATCCCCTAGTATTTAAGATCAAAGATACAACTATTTTGGTGTCCCTTGTCAATTTTACATTGTGTTTTTTTTAATGTAACTGCCTACTCCCAAACTGTCATTTGAAGTAAAACACCTAGCCAAGTATTATTCTCCACAATTTTTTTATTGTGCATTAAAAAAAAGAAGACATAAAATTAGACATGCTATCGGCCAATAGAACTTAACCAAAAAGTGCATTCTATGCATCCAAAAATATAGAAAATATACCAAATCAAATCATTATTCAACCAAAAAAATAATGTCAAAGCAATAACTCCAAGGCCAATAATAAATAACACGTTATCTCCTCCGATTCCACAAGTCTGGTTGACGAACGGCCGTTCAGAAACGAAATGAAAAGCATGAAACGAAAAGCATGAAAAAAAAGGCACGAATCAACACTCACCAAACTTCTTTTGGTGGTATTTGTTCACCTCTGGGATTTTTATTTTCTGCTAAACAAATAAAAAAAAAGCCTGAAAATTTTAAAAACATTTTTTTTTTGTTTCTGTTACAAAATTTTGTAAATAAGTAAGTTTTCTCCTTCACTGATGGGCACTGATGGAGCTGCACTGACGGGCACTGATGGGCACCGATGAGGTAGCACCAATGAGGTGGCACTGATAGGCACTAATACGCAGCACTGATGGGGCACTGATAGGCTGCACTGATAGGTGGCACTGATATGCAGCACTGATGGGTACACATAGGTGGCACGGATGGGCACTGATAGGCGGCACAGATGGGCACTGATAGGTGGCACGGATGGGCACTGATAGGTGGCATGGATGGGCACTGATAGGTGGTACTGATGTACACTAATAGATGCTACTGATGGATGCCAATCAGTGCCAAACAATGCCTGCCAATCAGTGATACCCAGTGTGGGCACTGATTGGCATCCACTGTGGGCACTGATTGGCATCCATTGTGGGCACTGATTGGCATCCCTGGTGGTCTAGGGTGGCATACCTGGTGGTGACATCCCTGGTGGTCCTGGTGGCATCCCTGATGGTCCAGTGTGGGCATGCTTGGGGGGGGAGCTGCACTGATAATCAATCAGCACAGACCCCCCCCTGTCAGAGGAGCAGCCGATCGGCACTCCTCTACTTGCGTCTGACAGACGCGAGTGAGGAAATGCCGATCACTGGCTCTTCCTGTTTTCATCGAGATCAGCTGTAATTGAACACTGCCGATCACGTGGTAAAGAGTCTCTGTCAATATTAAAGACGGCCCTGCCTACACTCTATGCATTATGAAGTTCGATCCATGCACTCCCTAGATCGGAGTTGCGGTATGTCAGACTGACACACCACAGCAACGATCGCCAGGGGGCGCACAGCGGCTTGATATCCTGGCGACGTCATATGACGCCCGGTCACGGTGTTGAAACCACTTTGCCGCCGTCATTTTGCTATATGGCGGGCGTCAAGTGGTTAAGCAGTTCCTCACATTACACAGTTTCATTAAATCTAAAGAAGATTGAACAGAGATTGGATACTCAAGTTGAACATGTATGGCCATTTTTAAAAGGGAACTGCCCTCTGGAGGTTGTGCCCAAAAAAAGTCAGTCAGAGGCCAAAGGACTAGTCGCTAGTATTGCTTGTAGTCTTCCTGCGGCAGATCATTCTCTGTTACCACTTTCCAAGCCTTGCTCTACTGTGCAGAGCTGACCAAATAAAATGGCAGTTTGTAAAATGTGTGGTCAACTTTAAACTGATCTGGTGTAAAAGAACTTCATCCCCATGTACAAATTTATTCTACTCTTACCTTACCTAGTACTCTAAATGTACCAACCCTCTCAGTGTGTTCAGCACTGTCTGCTGTAAGCCTCCCCTCTATCTCAGCAGCACTAGGGATGGGCGAACGGTTTGGCCCGAGCATAAGTTCGAGCCGAACTTTGGTTGTTTAGACGTTCGGCGAACAACGAACATTATATGGTGTTAACCTCAAATTCGAAAGCCGCGGAACCCCATTAAAGTCTATGGGACACTAACATGAAAAAACAAAAGTGCTCATTTTAACCAGTTGCCGACCGCCTCACGACGATATACGTTGGCAGAATGGCACGGGCAG
The DNA here is from genome assembly GCA_037952925.1 of Lithobates clamitans. Lineage (NCBI taxonomy): Eukaryota > Metazoa > Chordata > Amphibia > Anura > Ranidae > Lithobates > Lithobates clamitans. The sequence goes on from JBBGZY010000448.1 coordinate 2,901,750, forward strand.
GCAGAATCACGTACCTGTACGTGATCTGCCTCCCGCGGGCGGAGGGTCCGATCGCAACCCCCCCGTTGCCCGAGGCGGTCGGCATTTCTCCCCTGGCGATCGGAGGTGAGGGGGAGGCCATCCATTCATGGCCACCCCCTCCCGATCGCTCCCGGCCAATTAAATCATTCCTCTGCTGCTGTATAGTAAACAGCAGCAGAGGAAGTGATGTCATCTCGGCTCGGTATTTTCCGTTTCGGTGCCGAGGAGAGAAGACATCCGAGTGAGTGCACAACACACACACAGTAGAACATGCCAGGCACACATTACACCCCCCATCACGCCCTAATCACCCCCCCGTCACACTGACACCAAGCAGTTTTTTTTTTTTTTTCTGATTACTGCATTGATGTCAGTTTGTAACAGTTAGTGTGGTAGGGCAGTTAGTGTTAGCCCCCTTTAGGTCTAGGGTACCCCCTAACCCCCCCTAATAAATTTTAACCCCTTGATCACCCCCCGTCCCCAGTGTCACTAAGCGATCATTTTTCTGATCACTGTATTAGTGTCACTGGTGACGCTAATTAGGGAGGTAAATATATAGGTTCGCCGTCAGTGTTTTATAGCGTCAGGGACCCCCATATACTACCTAATAAAGGTTTTAACCCCTTGGTTGCCCTCTAGTCAACCCTTTCACCAGTGATCACCGTATAACTGTTAGGGGTGACGCTGATTAGTTAGTTTATTTTTTATAGTGTCAGGGCACCCGCCGTTTATTACCTAATAAAGGTTTAGCCCCCTGATTGCCCGGCGGTGATATGCATCGCCCCAGGCAGCATCAGGTTAGCGCCAGTACCGCTAACACCCACGCACGCACCATACACCTCCCTTAGTGGTATAGTATCTGAACAGATCAATATCTGCCCAGCAGTTTAGGGTTCCCAAAAACGCAGTGTTAGTGGGATCAGCCCAGATACCTGCTAGCACCTGCGTTTTGCCCCTCCGCCCGGCCCAGCCCAGCCCACCCAAGTGCAGTATCGATCGATCACTGTCACTTACAAAACACTAAACGCATAACTGCAGTGTTCGCAGAGTCAGGCCTGAGCCCTGTGATCACTAACAGTTTTTTTGGTAGCGTTTTCAGGAACTGGCAAGCACCAACGGCCTAGTACACCCCGGTCGTAGTCAAACCAGCACTGCAGTAACACTTGGTGACGTGGCGAGTCCCATAAGTGCAGTTTGAGCTGGTGAGGTGGCAAGCATAAGTAGTGTCCCGCTGCCACCAAAAAGAAGACAAACATAGGCCCGTCGTGCCCATAATGCCCTTCCTGCTGCATTCACCAATCCTAATAATTGGGAACCCACCACTTCTGCAGCGCCCGTACTTCCCCCATTCACATCCCCAACCAATTGCAGTCGGCTGCATGAGAGGCATTTTCTTTATGTCCTCCCGAGTACCCCTACCCAACGAACCCCCCAAAAAAGATGACGTGTCTGCAGCAAGCGCGGATATAGGCGTGACACCCGCTATTATTTTCCCTCCTGTCCTGACAATCCTGGTCTTTGCATTGGTGAATTGGTACAGAATTGCACAAACTAGGCACAGACCCAAACCTGGAACCGGTTACAGTTATAAAAGTTACAGTTACAAAAAAAAGTGTAAAAAAAAAAAAAAACACAAAAAAAGATATAAAATTAAAAAAAATAGTTGTCGTTTTATTGTTCTCTCTCTCTCTCTATTCTCTTTCTATTGTTCTGCTCTTTTTTACTGTATTCTATTCTGCAATGTTTTATTGTTATTATGTTTTATCATGTTTGCTTTTCAGGTATGCAATTTTTTATACTTTACTGTTTACTGTGTTTCATTGTTAACCATTTTTTGTCTTCAGGTACGCCATTCATGACTTTGAGTGGTTATACCAGAATGATGCCTGCAGGTTTAGGTATCATCTTGGTATCATTCTTTTCAGCCAGCGGTCGGCTTTCATGTAAAAGCAATCCTAGTGGCTAATTAGCCTCTACACTGCTTTTACAAGCAGTGGGAGGGAATGCCCCCCCCCCACTGTCTTCCGTGTTTTTCTCTGGCTCTCCTGTCTCAACAGGGAACCTGGGAATGCAGCCGGTGATTCAGCCAGCTGACCATAGAGCTGATCAGAGACCAGAGTGGCTCCAAACATCTCTATGGCCTAAGAACCCGGAAGCTACGAGCATTTCATGACTTAGATTTCGCCGGATGTAAACAGTGCCATTTGGAAATTGGGAAAGCATTTTATCACACCGATCTTGGTGTAGTCAGATGCTTTGAGGGCAGAGGAGAGATCTAGAGTCTAATAGACCCCAATTTTTTCAAAAAAGAGTACCTGTCACTACCTATTGCTATCATAGGGGATATTTACATTCCCTGAGATAACAATAAAAATGATTCAAAAAAAAATTAAAGGAACAGTTTAAAAATAAGATAAAAAAGCAAAAAAATAATAAAGAGAAAAAAAAAAAAAGCACCCCCTGTCCCCCCCTGCTCTCGCGCTACGGCGAACGCAAGCGTCGTTCTGGCGTCAAATGTAAACAGCAATTGCACCATTCATGTGAGGTATCACCGCGAAGGTCAGATCGAGGGCAGTAATTTTAGCAGTAGACCTCCTCTGTAAATCTAAAGTGGTAACCTGTAAAGGCTTTTAAAGGCTTTTAAAAATGTATTTAGTTTGTCGCCACTGCACGTTTGTGCGCAATTTTAAAGCATGTCATATTTGGTATCCATGTACTCGGCCTAAGATCATCTTTTTTATTTCATCAAACATTTGGGCAATATAGTGTGTTTTAGTGCATTAAAATTTCAAAAAGGGGGTTTTTTTCCCAAAAAAATGCGTTTGAAAAATCGCTGCGCAAATACTGTGTGAAAAAAAAAATGAAACACCCACCATTTTAATCTGTAGGGCATTTGCTTTTAAAATATATATAATGTTTGGGGGTTCAAAGTAATTTTCTTGCAAAAAAAAAAAATGTTTTTCATGTAAACAAAAAGTGTCAGAAAGGGCTTTGTCTTCAAAGTGGTTAGAAGAGTGGGTGATGTGTGACATAAGCTTCTAAATGTTGTGCATAAAATGCCAGGACAGTTCAAAACCCCCCCAAATGACCCCATTTTGGAAAGTAGACACCCCAAGCTATTTGCTGAGAGGCATGTCGAGTCCATGGAATATTTTATATTGTGACACAAATTGTGGGAAAAAGACAATTTTTTTTTTGTACAAAGTTGTCACTAAATGATATATTGCTCAAACATGCCATGGGAATATGTGACATTACACCCCAAAATACATTCTGTTGCTTCTCCTGAGTACGGGGATAGCACATGTGTGAGACTTTTTGGGAGCCTAGCCGCGTAGGGGACCCCGAAAACCAAGCACCACCTTCAGGCTTTCTAAGGGCGTAAATTTTTGATTTCACTCTTCACTGCATATCACAGTTTCGGAGGCCATGGAATGCCCAGGTGGCACAAAACCCCCCAAATGACCCTATTTTGGAAAGTAGACACCCCAAGCTATTTGCTGAGAGGTATAGTGAGTATTTTGCAGACATCACTTTTTTGTCACAAAGTTTTGAAAATTGAAAAAAAAAAATTTTTTTCTTGTCTTTCTTCAAAAACAAATGAGAGCTGCAAAATACTCACCATGCCTCTCAGCAAATAGCTTGGGGTGTCTACTTTCCAAAATGGGGTCATTTGGGGGAGTTTGTGCCACCTGGGCATTCCATGGCCTCCGAAACTGTGATAGGCAGTGAAGAGTGAAATCAAAAATTTACACCCTTAGCAATCCTGAAGGCGGTGATTGGTTTTCGGGGCCCCGTACGCGGCTAGGCTCCCAAAAAGTCCCACGCATGTGGTATCCCCATACTCAGGAGAAGCAGCTAAATGCATTTTGGGGTGCAATTCCACATATGCCCATGGCCTGTGTGAGCAATATATCATTTAGTGACAACTTTGTGCAAAAAAAAAAAAAATTGTCACTTTCCCGCAACTTGTGTCAAAATATAAAATATTCCATGGACTCAACATGCCTCTCAGCAAATAGCTTGGGGTGTCTACTTTCCAAAATGGGGTCATTTGGGGGGGGTTTGTGCCACCTGGGCATTTTATGGCCTTCAAAACTGTGATAGGTAGTGAGGAGTGAAATCAAAAATTTACGCCCTTAGAAATCCTGAAGGCAGTGATTGGTTTTCGGGGCCCCGTACGCAGCTAGGCTCCCAAAAAGTCCCACACATGTGGTATCCCTGTACTCAGGAGAAGCAGCTGAATGTATTTTGGGGTGCAATTCCACATATGCCCATGGCCTGTATGAGCAATATATCATTTAGTGACACGATTTTTGTAATTTTGTTTGTCATTATTCAATCACTTGGGACAAAAAAAATTAATATTCAATGGGCTCAACATGCCTCTCAGCAATTTCCTTGGGATATCTACTTTCCAAAATGGGGTCATTTGGGGGGGTTTGTACTGCCCTGCCATTTTAGCACCTCAGGAAATGACATAGGCAGTCATAAACTAAAAGCTGTGTAAATTCCAGAAAATGTACCCTAGTTTGTAGACGCTATAACTTTTGCGCAAACAAATAAATATATGCTTATTGACATTTTTTTTACCAAAGACATGTGGCCGAATACATTTTGGCCTAAATGTATGACTAAAATTGAGTTTATTGGATTTTTTTAATAACAAAAAGTAGAAAATATAATTTTTTTTCAAAATTTTCGGTCTTTTTCAGTTTATAGCTCAAAAAATAAAAACCGCAGAGGTGATCAAATACCATCAAAAGAAAGCTCTATTTGTGGGAAGAAAAGGACGCAAATTTCGTTTGGGTACAGCATTGCATGACCGCGCAATTAGCAGTTTAAAGCGACGCAGTACCAAATTGTAAAAAGTGCTCTGGTCAGGAAGGGGGTAAATCCTTCCGGGGCTGAAGTGGTTAAAGAGACTTATATGCAAATTATTGTCATAAAAAGTGTTTGGGGACCTGGGTCCTGTCCCGGGGGACAAGTATCAATGCAAAAAAGTTTTAAAAACGTACGTTTTATTCGGGAGAAGTGATTTTAATAATGCTTAAAGTGAAAAAATAAAAATGAAATATTCCTTTAAATATCGTGCCTAGGGGTTGTCCTTAGTATGCCTGTAAAGTGGCGCAGTTTTCCCGTGTTTAGAACAGTACCACAGCAAAATGAAATTTCTAAATAGCTCCGCCTCCATGGGAGGTTCCCGCCGAGTGACGCTTCTCCTCGATAACAGCTGTTATATAGCTGACGGCAGGGTCACTCGGTGACGTAAATGAGCGACCCGTCTTCCTCTGACAACACGTGGCATCAGGGGGGGGTGGGGTCACATGTTTACATCACCGGGTGGCCCTGCCCTTAGCTATATAACAGCTGTCACCAAGAAGAAGTGTCACTCGGCGAGAGCCTGCCATGGAGGCGGGGCTGTTGTGGCTTTTTTTTTTCTTTTTTCAGTCCGTCGGGTGGCGTGAGATGGATCTACATGGTGGGACATTTTTTATTATTATTTTTTTTTAGTAAGGGACTTTTTTTAATAAGGAGACAAAGTGTCTCCTGTCTTTTTTACTACTTTTGACACTTTTTTTGTGAAATGGTAGGGCTACAATGTACAATGTTTACCAATTCACATGGGGGGCTGGGATCTGGAGGTCCCCTTGTTAAAGAGGGCTTCCAGATTCCGTTAGGCCCCCCACCCGCAGACCCCCAGAACCACCGGGCAAGTGCTGTGGGGATGAAGCCCTTGGGGACAAGGTGCTTTGGGGGGCTACTCCAAAGCACCCTCCCCATGTTGAGGGCATGTGGCCTGGTATTGTTAAGGAGGGGGGGCGCTCTCTAGTCCTCCCTCTTTTCCTGCGGCCTGCCAGGTTGCGTGCTCAGATAAGGGTCTGGTATGGATTTTGGGGGGGACCCCTATGCCATTATTTTTAAATTTTGGTACAGGGTTCCCCGTAAAATCCATACCAGACATGAAGTGTCTGGTATGGATTTTGGGGGGACCCTTATGCCATTTTTTGGGGTGGAACCCATGCTGTTTTTTTCAATCAGTTTTATCTATATTGCTGAGACCAGATATTGCCGAGACCAGACAATTCATTACAGACGCGATCAGTTTTGAATGACTTTTTTTCCTTTCGAAATTTCATTTTGCTGTGGTACTGTTCTAAACATGGGAAAAATGCGCCACTTTACAGGCATACTATAGACACCCCCCATGCATGATATTTAAATGAATATTTAATTGTTATTGTTTCACTTTAAGCGTTATTAAAATCACTGCTCCTGGAAAAACGGCGGTTTTTAAAACTTTTTTTGCATTGATACACGTCCCCTGGGGCAGGACCCGGGTCTCCAAACACTTTTTATGACAATAACTTGCATATAAGCCTTTAAAATGAGCACATGTGATTTTTCATGTTCGTGTCCCATAGATTTTAACGGTGTTCGTGTGTTGGTCCAAATGTTTTGCCTGTTCGCAAGTTCTGGTGCGAACCGAACTGGGGGGTGTTCGGATCCTTACTCAGCACCAGAGGCATAACTAAAACCCTCAGGGCCTTGGTGTAAGAAACCATGAAGGCCCCCCCTGACTGCCAGGGCCCTTTTCTTCGGTCCCAGGGGCCCTTTCCTCTGGATTTGAGTGCCATAGACTGCAATGATAAATCACAAAAATCACAAGCAAGTTGCAAGGAAATCGCAAGCAAGCTACACAACTTTGGGTTCGCAACAGTGTGAACTGAGCCTTATGGTCCCGCAGCTGTCTTGGGGTCCCCCCACTGTGGCAGAATGCCAGGACCCAGTCATAAGTGTGAACTTTGTGACCCTGATAGCGCCACCACTGCACAGCACTGAAGGTCCAGTGCCACCATGTTCTGTGTGATGTCACCAGGAAGCCTGTTGTCTCCTCTGGGTTCTTTAAGTTGGCTTCCTGGTGACACGTGCTGGTGCACAATGTGCTAAAGATTTCCTGGCATATGCAGAGTGAAGGGCAAATTGCTCCAAAACCTCCTGGGATGTAAAATGTTGGTGTACCAATAGTACCTAAACTGACAGGCTGGAAAGGAGAGCATTAATCAGAGAAGCAGCCAAAAGGCCCATGGTAACTCTGGAGGAGCTGCAAAGATCCACAGCTCAGGTGAGAGATTCTGTCCACAGGACAACTATTAGTCGTGCACTCCACAAATCTGGCCTTTAAGGAAGAGTGGCAAGAAGAAAGCCATTATTGAAGGAAAGCCACAAGAAGCCCCGTTGGCAGTTTGCGAGAAGCAATATTTAGGACACAGCAAACATGTGGAATAAGGTACTCTGGTAAGATGAGACCAAAATTTAACTTTTTGGCCTAAAAGCAAAACGCTATGTGTGGCAGAAAACTAACACTGCACACCACCCTGAACACATCATCCCCACTGTGAAACATGGTGGTGCCAGCATCATGTTGTGGGGATGCTTTTCTTCAGCAGGGAAGCTGGTCAGAGTTGATGGGAAGATGGATGGAGCCAAATACAGGGCAATCTTGGAAGAAAACCTATTAGAGTCTGCAAAAGACTTGAGACTGGGGCGGAGATTCGGCTTACAGCAGGACGACCCTAAACATACAGCCAGAGCTACAATGGAATGGTTTAGATCAAAGCATATTCATGTGTTAGAATGGCCCAGTCAAAGTCCAGACCTAAATCCAATTAAGAATCTGTGGCAAGACTTAAAAATTGCTGTTCACAGGCGCTCTCCATCCAATCTAACAGAGCTTGAGCTATTTTGCAAAGAAGAATGGGCAAAAATGTCACTCTCTAGATGCGCAAAGTTGGTAGAGACATACCCAAAAAGAATGGCAGCTGTAATTGCAGCGAAAGGTGGTTCTACAAAGTTTTGACTCAGGGGCTGAATACAAATGCACACTTTTCACATATTTATTTGTAAACAATTTTGAAAAACATTTATCATTTTCCTTCCACTTCACAATTACGTGCCACTTTGTGTTGGTCAATCACATAAAATCCCAATAAAATACATTTACGTTTTTGGTTGTAACATGACAAAATGTGGAAAATGTCAAGGGGTATGAATACTTTTTCAAGGCACTGTACCTGAAGACAAGTGTCTTCTTCGGAACCTGACTTATATATTTTTAGAACAAATGTGGTTTATCATTCATTTCAGTTCACTTTTTTATTTGTCATATAATTCAGTTTCTATGTTGAGTGGTCCCCGAATTTGAAGTGCCCCCAAGATCAAAATCCAGCACTGTATAAAGGTCGGCTTTAACCTTACAGCACTAATGCTTTTGAACTGCTCTATTTACATTTTCCACAATTGCTCAGTACTATTGTATATGATTACTTATCTCGACTGGACAGTAGCTTTTAAGAAATGCTGCAACCATTTTTAACACAGAATCGCTAATTGATTTGTGTGACCCTTGTAAAGGCCAAACCCTGACAAATTCTAAAGCATGCTGAACTGTCTCGCTTATTCTTAGCTACTGATTTTCCCAACGATTATACAATATGCTTGGCAGATGAAGTCACAAGATCCCCCAAGTTTGAGATATGCGTGCCACAAACAAATGACACCATTTTCAAACAAATATCACTGTTGTCTTGAAGTGTTTGGATCCACAAGGGCACTCCTGTGCTTGTTACTCATCGCTTCATTAGAATAGACCGACTGACAAGGCTTCACAAAGCTGACTTGCATGCCTTTCATACCAGACAAGTAACAGTGTACCACAGACGGAATGCCTAGAAGGCCCAGTGTGTTGCAGCCTAAAGCTTGTCACATACTGGAGCCGGCCTTCTGTAACTTAGACAGTCAACTGTTTCTAGGAGAACCTTAAAGTGTCTCTGTCACTTGAAAAGAGTTTCTGAAAAAACGTTCCTGCAAGTGAAGGCTTCTAATACTTACCTGTTTACGGAGCGGCAAGTCCAAACTTTGCTGTCTGTAGAGTGACCCTAAATTCAAATTTTTTTTCATCAGTTATTCTAAAATAATAGGTATACCTCTACTCTGTTTTTTAAGTCTCTTACATTTTTTCAAGTTTGCACCTCATCACTACTATGAGCGAGCATTGCCCGTTTTTTTCTGGTAGCATGCTCCACTCTATGCGTAACATAATTACCATAGTGCTGAATGCATCAGAACCTAGATGTGTAGTCCATTTCTGAGGTGAGCAGGAAAGAGTGACTACATTCACATACATATAGCGGTGTGGAGAATGAAAATAGCCTCCCTAATAGGAAGTCTGAGAATAGGAGAAAAAAGCTTACATTTGAGAGATGAAACGAAGGAAGACATAGAGATAGAAGATGTATTTTACTTACAGTATCTCACAAAAGTGAGTACACCTCTCACATTTTTGTAAACATTTTATTAAATCTTTTTCATGTGACAACACTGAAGAAATAACACTTTGCTATAATGTAAAGTAGTGAATGTACAGCTTGTATAACAGTGTAAGTTTGTTGACCCTTCAAAATGACTCAACACACAACCATTAATGTCCAAACCGCTGGCAACAAAAGTGAGTACATCCCTAAGTGAAAATGTCCAAATTGAGCCCAAAGTGGCAATATTTTGTGTGACCACCATTATTTTCCAGCACTGCCCTAACCCTCCTGGGCATGGAGTTCACCAGAGCTTCACAGGTTGCCACTGGAGTCCTCTTCCATTCCTCCATGATGACATCAGGGAGTTGGTGGATGTTAGAGACCTTGCGCTACTCCACCTTCCTTTGAGGATGCTTCACAGATGCTAAATAGGGTTTAGGTCTTGAGACATACTTGGTCAGTCCATCATCAGCTTCTTTAGCAAGGCAGTGGTCATCTTGGAGGTGTGTTTGGGGCCATTATCATGTTGGAATACTGCCCTGCGACCCAGTCTCCGAGGGGAGGGGATCATGCTCTGCTTCAGTATGTCACAGTACATGTTGGCATTCATGGTTCCCCCAATGAACTATAGCTCCCCAGTGCCAACAGCACTCATGCAGCCCCAGACCATGACACTCCCACCACCATGCTTGACTGTAGGAAAGACACACTTGTCTTTGTACTGCTTACCTGGTTGCTGCCACACATGCTTGACACCATCTGAACCAAATAGGTTTATCTTGGTCCCATCAGACCACAGGACATGGTTCCAGTAATCCATGTAATTAATCTTCTTGTCTTCAGCAAACTGTTTGCAGGCTTTCGTGTGCATCATCTTTAGAAGAGTCTTCCTTCTGGGATGACAGCCATGCAGACCAATTTGATGCAGTGTTCGGCGTATGGTCTGAGCACTGACAGGCTGAGCCCCCACTCCTTCAACCTCTGCAGCAATGCTGGCAGGACTCATATGTCTATTTCCTAAAGACAACCTCTGAATATGATGCTGAGCACGTGCACTCAACTTCTTTTGTCGACCACCGCGAGGCCTGTTCTGAGTGGAACCTGTCCTATTAAACCGCTGTATGGTCTTGGCCACCGTGCTGCAGCTCGGTTTCAGGGTCTTGGCAATCTTCTTATAGCCTAGGCCATCTTTATATAGAGCAATAATTCTTTTTTTCAGATCCTCAGAGAGTTCTCAGAGAGTTCTTTGCCATGAGGTGTCATGTTGAACTTCCAGTGACCAGTATGAGAAAGTGAGAGCGATAATACCAAATTTAACACACCTGCTCCCCATTCACAGACCTTGTAACACTAACGAGTCACATGACAGGGAAAATGGCTAATTGGGCCCAATTTGGATATTTTCATTTAGGGGTGTACTCACTTTTGTTGCCAGCAGTTTAGACATTAATGGCTCTGTGTTGAGTTATTTTCAGGGGACAGCAAATTTACACTGTTATACAAGCTGTACACTCACTACTTTACATTGTAGCAAAGTGTCATATCTTCAGTGTTGTTACATGAAAAGATAAAATAAAATATTTACAAAGATGTAAGGGTTGTACTCACTTTTGTTGGATACTGTATTTTAGACCAGTTATTTACATGTAAACGCCTCCCTTGTTTAGACATCCTAAAGCCCTAGGACTGTTGCTGGTGTTGCCATCTTGGATGTGATGTCAGCAGGCCCAGAAGGCTCACTCAAGTGAAACTTACCCCTTCCATTTCCCCTGGCAGCTACAAACAAGGTTATGTAAAGAGGGGAAAGGAGGGATAAAGTAGCTAGGCCAGCACAGAGAGTAGATAGACACTTCCAGGGAGAGGGCTATGATGTGCAAGGTAGGAAGAGGCTGTGCTAATGAAATTACTTTTCCTGGAGTGGCCAAATTACCTAGTAAGTTCAAAAGCACAATGCAATTGAATTTAAAAAAAATAAATTTTTGGAAAGGAAAAACGCTGCAAGTAAGCATTTAAAATATTTGATTTTTTGTGCTTATACTTGCATTTTTTTAAGATGGTGACAGGGTCTCTTTAAAACAGTGAAGTACAGGTGCGCCACTCAATGGAAAGTTATGTAGTAGACACTTTAAATGCTTTACAGTAAAGCTTCTTTATTAATATGTGGTGAACAGAAGCTGCTTCCTTCTAATAGCACTTACAGACTGCAAAGTGCATGTTGCACAGTGGACTACTGCTTATTGACTGAAAAGGTCCTACTGCTGGGTAAAAGCATGAGTTCACATGGGAGGAAAATGGAATCTCTGGCAGCCGCCCATAAGACCTGTGAAAGAAATTACCTTTCAATCTCTGCCGGCCTTTGAAGTAAAGGCCGCGAGATGGAAAATCAAAATAACAAATGGGAAATCCATTCCCCTTTTTATTCCACAGAGGATTTCAGGTTACATGTGCACTGTAAGTCAGAAGTTCATGAAATCATTAGGTGATATTAATTATCCTATATTATAAGGACCTCAATGTTTTAACAAATCTTTATTTTCTTTAGAAGAAAGTCTATATACAGTGGAAGATTGCCTGTATTGGCTCTAGAGTTCATGAGAGCAAACTGGAGAAAGACAGTGCCAGTTCTATATTTACAGTAACAAAGAATAATGGTAAAAAATCCAGAAATGCATAATCTTTATGATTTAGCAGATCAACGATTTATTGATAGGCACATGCACTGCACTGGGAAGCAGTGGCAGCACCCCTTATCCATGCGCCTAATCTACATGCAGATTCCAACGGGGGTTTTTTTGTTTTTTTTGAAGCACATGATTAGAGCCTGAGGTTCTAATTAGCTTCAAAAAAGGGTGGGCTTGGGTGCTTGCGGTGATTGCGGCCTTCCCGTCCTTCTCCCACCGGGTTAATTTGGTGCCCCCCCCCCCCCCAAAAAAAATATTTAGCACCAGCCACCACTGCTGGGAAGCAAGGCAGAATGCTTAAAGAACACATTTTAGAGGTGCAGTCTTCTTTTTTGAATGTGTATATCATTTCTCTTCTTTGTGAATAGGTGACCTTGAATAGGCATGGGGTTATCAAGTGTTATGACACATAAAGCAAGCTCCCCACAGCTTGTACTAATTCAGCTTATATATTTCAATTTTGATATGTTCCTTGCAAATTATTTATTTTACAGCTATTTGAGTACTGGGGAATCTTTCACATCACTCTATTTTCACTACCTGGTGGGAACGTGCAGTATACCACTGCAATATTGTACATATAACTTGCAAGAACCAGTGGGATGTGCTAAGCAAAAAATGTATGCTGCAAGAAAGCAATAAGTGACGGTGTAGAGGTGTGACCATTTACTCACCATGCTCGTATGCAGGCACAGACACCTTTCAACTCCATTCTCCATGGAAACATACAGTAAATACATATTCTTGAGCTCCCCTTATTTAGCAGCTCAAAGAGGTCACACGTAATGGAGCAGAGTTAGCTGGTCAAGTGATTTCCAGCGAGTTCCAGCGAGTTGAGAGAGGCCCTCAGCTGTCACAACTGGTGAGTCTGCAGCTTCTCCAGAAGACCCTGTTACTGTGGGGAGCTCATCCCCAATTGCTACCAGAGTGTTCCAGTTCCAGTACTGTGGTTCTTTGTTCCATGGGTCTTGGATCCCTCCAGCTGTTCATCTGGGTTACCAGAGCTACTCTGGACTTTACTGCAATGGATGCTGTTTATTGCTGTGAAGAGTTCAAGTTTGCACAGCTTTCAAAAGCAACACTGCAGTGTATGCATGTGTTATTTCATCCCATCCTAAACCTGTTTTTCTTTATTCTGCATGGAATGACTGTTTTGACATCCTGCATCTGTTAAAATATTGCTTCTTATTTTGCACCTGTTTAGTAAACTGCAAGTTGTAGTTACTCCCTGACTGATCATTCAGCCAAATACCTATTTGGGATCCACAATGTCAGACAATGGTGATAGGAGTGACACTACAAAGATTTCTGGAAGAATTCCTGCCACAACAATTACCCATACAAGTACAGAGGGCCAAGTCAGGGTTTGGGTGATTGGGTCAAGAGATTGTGGTGGCTGATCCTTTTTATTGGATCCTGCCCACTCAGCAGGCAGAACTATCCATTAATGCTGTAGAGAGGGAAACAAAAATGTTAACCCTGCAACTGGGAGAAGACCAGGATTCCCTTGACAAGATAGTTAACTGCTTAGAAGCAGTGTATGGCCAAGCAGTAACATTGGGGTATCTCAGGCCCCACTTGTTGGTAGGAATCAGAGTGGGAGAATCTATTCTGCAAGACATAGCAGCGGAGATATGCCACAGGAAAAGGGCCCTAGTAGGACAGACTGGCTGGAGTAATGCAGATAGATGGGTGAAAGACAATTTACAGACAGACTGCTGCCCAAGAAGATCAGAGAAACCTTTCAAGAGAAAGATAGGGGCAATTCTTTTTTTTTTTTTTAACCACCTCAGCGAAAATTTTTCCGAGAGACGTTGTATCAACTTTGGAGATCAAAATTTATCGCCTCTCATTTTTCACATCATTGTGGCTGATTTCCAACTTAACTTATTATTCCCATCCTTTTTTTATTTGAGATAAAGACTTATCCAGCCAAGCAAGTGGTATAAACAACACATATAACAACTTCAGCGGTATCCCTAAACATTTTACCCTTTATCTCCCCTCCATGCCTCCCCTCCCACCATTCCCTCCACCCTCCCTCCACCCCATACTCACACCACCCATTCTACCTAGTGCTTTTATATCTATTCAGCCCATTCATACTCCAGCCATAACTTCCATATGTTCTTATATTTCTTCAAACTGCCTCTCTTTCTATACCAGAGTTCATATCTTTGACCTCTTTTTTCCATTCTGCTACTGTTTGGGGATCTTTTGCCTGCCACTTCCGTACTATAATCTTCCTTCCCTGAAACAGGCATCTTATAATTGCGGTCTGGGTATCTTTCAGCATGTCATTTTCCTCCATCAAACTCAAAAGACAAGTTCTAGCCTCCATGTCTAGCAAAGACCCAAATACTGCATTCATTTTCTCCACTAATTTTTCCCAATACCTGTATAACTTGGGACGTCGCCAGAACATGTGTATCAGGTCTCCTCTCCCATCCCCACAATGCTGACATTTCGCATCCTGCCTCCTTCCAAACTTAAATCATTTTTCTGGTGTATAATAAAGTCTATATATCATATATTACAAATAGAATTTGCGGCATCCATATCATCTTGATAAGGTTACATCTCCCAGCGACCGAGAGAGGAAGACTACCCCACACCCGACTCTTCTGTTTTAACTTCACCATTAGTGGTACTACATTGCCTGTTATATACTGCCCCGGGTCTTTGTTATATTTACCCCTAAGTATCTCATTTGGTTTACAACTTTTATTGAATTTACCTGTCTTGGCAGCGGGTCTACCAGGGGATCTATTGGCAAGAGAGCTGATTTTTCCCAATTAATTCTTAGACCAGAAAAACGCCCGAATTCTTTAATCAGTTTCATGGCGGCTAACAATGAGGCCTGTGTATCTTCCAAAAACAACAGAATATCGTCCGCATACATTGCGACTTTCTCCTCTACACCCCTTCTTTTAAAGCCCTGGAATTCTTGCAACGTTCTGCAAGGCTCCAATGCGAGGGCGAAGAGCAGGGGCGATAATGGACACCCCTGTCTCGTCCCCCTCCCCAACTGGAACCATTCGGGCCACTCCCCACTGACCCTAACTTTGGCTCTTGGTTTGTCATACAGGAGTCTCAACCATTTCACAAAATTAGGGCCAAATTTGAACTCTGCCAGTACTTTCCACAAATAGTGCCACTCAAGGCTATCAAATGCCTTGACCGCATCTAGTGATAAGATAGCTCTATTCCCCCCTTTCTCCGTAGGTATTTGTACATTATCATAAACTCGCCTGATCTTCATGCTCTCCGATCTATCCGGTATAAAACCGGTTTGGTCTGGGTGTATTATTTTAGGAATTATCTTTTTTAACCTGTCTGCTAGGGCTTTTGCCAGAATCTTGACATCTGTGCATAGAAGTGAGATCGGTCTGTATGAGGCTACCTCTAACGGATTCTTCTCTTCTTTTAGCAAAATTATAATAGGGGCTTCTGTCATGGACATGGGCAATCTACCTTCCACCACAGCTCCGTTCAGAACCTCCAATAATTTTGGGAGCAAAACGTCCCCATATCTCTGGTAAATTTCTATAGGCAGACCATCGGGTCCTGGCACTTTCTGATTCGCCATTTCCATTACCACTCTTTGCAGCTCCGCCAGTGTCAACGGGGTTTCCAGAGCGTCCCTCTCCTCACTAGATAACAGGACTATCTTCAGTTTTTCAAAAAACTCCCACATTTCTCCCTCTACATCCAACTGTGGGACTTATACAAACCTTCATAGTAATCCTTAAACACCTCTACTATGTCAGGGGTAGTTCTTATAATTCTCCCTTCCCTATCCCATATTGCTGATATAGTGGATGAGGGGCCATTTGCCCTAGCTATCAATGCCAAAGTTCTTCCCACTAATTCCCCTTCACCAAAAAGATTCTGCTTCTGAAACATTCTCCTCTTTTCCTCTTTCTCCAGAACTAGTTTCCTATATTCCTCCTGACCCTCTACCCAAACCTCATATCTAGCTAGGGTTGGTTCCTCCACATATCTACCTTCCGCCTTCCTCACCTTTTCCCTTATTCTGTGTTCCCTGGCCTGTGATTTCTTTTTAACATAGGAGATTTTCTGTATAAAGACCCTCCTAAGAAACGCCTTCAGGGCATCCCAAGTTATACCTAGCGGGGCGGATCCTAAATTCAGATTTATAAATTCTTTCAGGTTGCCTACAATCCCCCCATCATCCTCAATTACTTCGAGCCAAAAGGGGTTCAATTTCCACTCCCCCCCCTCCGAAACTCAACCCAGTTCTGACTGAAAAGACTACTGGAGAATGGTCTGAGAGCCCCCTTGGATCATAGTCCACCCCTACCACTATCTTTAGGGCTTCCTCATTACAAAGCACTAAATCGATCCTGGATAAAGTGGCATGCGTCCTAGAGTGACACGAATATTGCTTCTCACCTGGATGCCACTTCCTCCAGATGTCCACCCATCCTACCTCTTTACAAAATTGGAGGAGCGGACCCCTAGACACCCCTCCAGAAGCCACCCTTGCCGGGAACCTGTCTAAGCAATTGTCCATGGCCATATTAAAGTCACCTGTCACTATAACCGGCACCCCAGGTTTATCCACTATAAAACTTGTCAATTCACTGAGTATCTCTGTGTTGAATGGTGGAGGTATATATACACTTGCAAGAATGCAATCCCGACCCTCAATATTACAGTAGAGAAAAAATTACCGACCTTTCTTGTCCAGTTTACTCTGTCTGCAGGAGAAAACCAACACAGTGTTTATCAATACACTCACACCCCTCGAGTACGAGGTGTGAGTTGAGTGATACTGCTCCTGATAGTTCCTATTCCTCAAAGCACTAACCATACCTTTATCCAGGTGGGTCTCCTGAAGACAGAGTGTCCTGACATCCCTTGTTCTGGCCATAGAAAAAATTGCTTGTTTTTTACACACCTCCTTTACCCCCCGCACATTCCATGAACATATCTTCATGCACCTAAATGTCCCTAAGGTTTCCCTCTTACCAACTTTTGTGCCTATCATTCACCCGTTCCTGTCTTAACTCCACTCAAAATAATTCTCAATCCCCAAACCATTGTGACTAATATTTGAGATTTTTGTGCTTTTGCTTTTTTGTGTGTATTCAATGCTTCTTACTTCACTCCACTCCACACCCTTATCACTCTCCCCCCCATGCAACCTTATACATACCCCTCAGGGAAAAAAATCTGGATATAGGGATATTCTTACACCGTTATACTGTATGTTTTTCATCTCCCTTGCTCTCTGGAGAATGGTGACTTTATCCCTGAAAAACAGAAGTTTAACCATGAGAGGCCTTGGCTGACCCCCTGAAGATGGAATCCTAGGGGCAACTCTGTGTGCACGTTCAATTGCAAATAGATTGGAAAACGAATCCTTGCCAAACATATCCCTAAACCATCCCTCCATATATTCTGCGGGGTTGTTACCCTCGCTCTTTTCGGGGAGACCCAGAACCCTCACATTCTTCCTGCGTGCCCTGTTCTCATATTCATCCATTTTCCGTAGACACATATCCAATTGCTCCTTCATCATTTTGACTTCATGTCTCAATGGGTTCACATCATCCTCCACCTGGCTGAGTCTCCCCTCGAGAGTGGTAGTCCGAGCGCATACCTCCTGCATATCCCGTTTCAGCATGACTAAATCATCTCTAATACCTCTGATCTGATCCTTACAAACATTAATTGCTAGGAGAATGTCCTTTAAAGATGGTTCCTGCTCTAGTGTCCCCTTTCCCTCTATTATTTCATTGCTCAATCCACTCTTCCTTTCCAAATATGTCTGTGATGCCGATTCCGTGACTATGGGTACACATACTTCAGCTGAGCCTTGACATTTCCTTCCCCCAGGGTGGTTGGTCTGCTCCCCCTGAAGTTGCGCACCCCCCACCTGGCTACCTTTCTTAGGTGTGCAATTTGGTGTATGGGCAAAACGCTCAGCTTCGCGGCTGCTCCCTGATCTGCTTTATCCTTGGGGCCGCGCAGATTGTGCGCCCCAGATCCTTCCTGTGCTGCAGTCTCCTCTGACCCTTTCTTTCTAGTCATCTTGTCTCCTCTCACCCCTTGGGTCTTCAGGAATAAACGGTTATACAGTCTCTGCTATATGTTTCTTCCCACGGAGTGTGCTATTGACCCCAGGGGAGAGCCACCTCCAACCGAGCAACCGAGCAATCCGTGCAAATGAAGCACTAAACAGTGCACTCACCCCCCTTCTCACAGCAGCCACTCCAGCCTTCAGCGTCCTCCTCCCCACACTCCACAATAGGAACTCACCAGAGGACGCCCCCAAGGGGAAGTTTCCAGAAATCTCATCCAGGGAGGCCACAAGCGGGCTCTCCCACAGCGCACAGTGTACCTGAGCGATCTTCTTCGCACGGCCGTCCGGTCAGCCGCTCTGCCCAACAGCGTCCTCCTCCCTATACTCAGCCAGCCAGCCGCTCCGATGAGTGATCCTGTAGGATGTAGGCTCCTGTCCCCAGAGAAGCATGAGCCGAGGCTCCGGTCAGGTCTAGACAAACCGCCCGCTAGTTGTCCTCACAGGCATGGGGAGAGCCGCTACAGCGTCTGAGCTTCCAGCGTGGGCATCAGGTGGAGCAGCCAGGTCCGGTCCCGCAACGCCCTTCCCTTCCCCTCAACCTCCGGTCAAGAGGCCACAGTGTGTCAGGAGCAAAGACGTACATGCTTAGATGAACTAATAGCTATTGAAAGTAATGAATTGAGAGACCACAGGTGATACTGGGCATAAATGTCATCCAGGGACTGAGGGCTGAGATGCTGAAGTGGCGCCTGTACACTTGTGTCCACATAAGGAAATAAGGCAACTGCTGCACTCTTTGGAAGCATTGGGCAAACATACAAAATTTCGCCCGTGGGACTTTAAATGAAGTGTCCATGGTGATCACAGGAAAATAACAAGAGTATAAAGGTTACAAAGATGACAAAATTTATTGTAATAAATGACATCCAGTACAAGTCATGAACATCGGTGACACATGCATAAAGAGCAACAGCATGATAAATTGGTCCTGGGAACATAGCCATCATGACATAACATCAAAATATAAAAAGTATAAACAGTACAGATATACATGCTACATCTCTAACCCGACGCGTTTCGCGAGCTCTCCTCGCATCATCAGGGGCTGATGTGTATATCTGATGTCTGTAATAGACAGATAAAGAGTATATTGGAGTATGGGTTATGATGGAACAACAACATGAAACCAGAGTAAGTAGTCCAATACCCACTTGTCAGGCGTGAAACCCCGGGAGGGGTGGCCCCCAGGTGAGGGGCAGCGGGAATGCATCTCCCCCGGGAGCTGAGGGGGAGGAGACCACGAATTGGACGTCCAGGATCAGGCAAAGGGCTGGCACGGCAGTTGAAAAGAAGAGAGGAGAGGAATGAACCCGACAGTACCCAAGATGGTTGCAAAGTGTATTCACTATAATGAAATAAATAACAAAAGTATATGTATCTAAGGTAGTGGCAATAACCATATATAAGCAAATAGGCAATGGTATACTGGAGTATGAAGAATACAGGGTAATCAGCGGAGCCAGAGGAAACAAAAAAACAAAAGGCAAAAGCAGAGAAGTGGTGAGGAATTGGTGACCCAAGTGTTACCCATGAGCCTAGCAGGGCTACTCCATGTCAAAGCATATATAAGTAAGTGTGTATAGATGTATTGGGATGGTGAATGACACAATCTTCCAAGTAACCCATGAGTCCTAAATGACATGAAATACCATGATAAGGTGCATAAATATATGTATTGTATGGCTGAGGTTGTTAATGTCGCCCTGTAGTAGGAATGTAGTATGGTAAAACTGGGGTACAAAAAATGCAGGAGTGTCCTACACGGCATGGGGAAATGTGTATGTGGGAAAAGAGGTGCATGTGAGGGAAAAAGAAAAAGAATAAACAAAGAAGGGAAAGGAAGAAGGAAAGAAAAAAGAGGAAAAGAAACAAGGAGAAAAAAGAGAGAAGCCACAACAAAGGACAAGGAGAATAGCATAGAAGGGGGAAAGAAAAAACAGGGAAAGAAAAAACAAACAAAAACAAAACAAAAACAAAAAGACATACAGACGGCCAGAGGAGGTTACAGATAAACGAAAGTGAGAAACAATGGCAAAGTGTGGCTTCAATCCAGGTGGTAGACACCTAAATGCCCTGAGTCTGTCGCTGCTCCTAGATCCAGTTAAAACAAATACATGCATTGTTTTTGACCATTTATTCACATCTTGATATGGCTTCCTTTAGGTGACCTCTCCTTTCCCACCTGCGGGTCTGGCTCCGTGTGTGTGGCTCCCTTCTGTGGGTAGCGGCTCGTTTCCCCCGGGAGCTGCGATGCACAAATGGGGTTGCCTTCGTGTTCCCCTGCTGTCTCCGCCTCCCCACTCCAGAGGGGGCGGAGCCACCAGTGCATCGGCGTCATGCCTTGTGCTCCCGTGGGAGTTTTCCGCCCATGGCGGTGTCCCCACCTCCTGAGCGCAGCGGCAGCTGGACGTTGGGCGGGGACCTCTGCGGCGTTCCGCCGCTTTTTGGCGGACGTGGCTGGGCGGTCCCCCTCACCGATGTCCGTATGACGCTGGGGGCGGAGATCACGATGGACGTCCGGATATTTAAGGTGGGGGTTTTTGGCATGGTCAGTCTTTTTTGTATCTATTTGGCGTCCTTCACATCTTCACAAGAGAGCACATTGGTAAGCACCACCCTTACACACAGATAGCTACATGTTACTTCACCCGTGTACCTCCTACTTTTACAGGTACACCCCGTAGCCACACTTTGCCATTGTTTCTCACTTTCGTTTATCTGTAACCTCCTCTGGCCGTCTGTATGTCTTTTTGTTTTTGTTTTGTTTTTGTTTGTTTTTTCTTTCCCTGTTTTTTCTTTCCCCCTTCTATGCTATTCTCCTTGTCCTTTGTTGTGGCTTCTCTCTTTTTTCTCCTTGTTTCTTTTCCTCTTTTTTCTTTCCTTCTTCCTTTCCCTTCTTTGTTTATTCTTTTTCCCTCACATGCACCTCTTTTCCCACATACACATTTCCCCATGCCGTGTAGGACACTCCTGCATTTTTTGTACCCCAGTTTTACCATACTACATTCCTACTACAGGGCGACATTAACAACCTCAGCCATACAATACATATATTTATGCACCTTATCATGGTATTTCATGTCATTTAGGACTCATGGGTTACTTGGAAGATTGTGTCATTCACCATCCCAATACATCTATACACACTTACTTATATATGCTTTGACATGGAGTAGCCCTGCTAGGCTCATGGGTAACACTTGGGTCACCAATTCCTCACCACTTCTCTGCTTTTGCCTTTTGTTTTTTTGTTTCCTCTGGCTCCGCTGATTACCCTGTATTCTTCATACTCCAGTATACCATTGCCTATTTGCTTATATATGGTTATTGCCACTACCTTAGATACATATACTTTTGTTATTTATTTCATTATAGTGAATACACTTTGCAACCATCTTGGGTACTGTCGGGTTCATTCCTCTCCTCTCTTCTTTTCAACTGCCGTGCCAGCCCTTTGCCTGATCCTGGACATCCAATTCGTGGTCTCCTCCCCCTCAGCTCCCGGGGGAGATGCATTCCCGCTGCCCCTCACCTGGGGGCCACCCCTCCCGGGGTTTCACGCCTGACAAGTGGGTATTGGACTACTTACTCTGGTTTCATGTTGTTGTTCCATCATAACCCATACTCCAATATACTCTTTATCTGTCTATTACAGACATCAGATATACACATCAGCCCCTGATGATGCGAGGAGAGCTCGCGAAACGCGTCGGGTTAGAGATGTAGCATGTATATCTGTACTGTTTATACTTTTTATATTTTGATGTTATGTCATGATGGCTATGTTCCCAGGACCAATTTATCATGCTGTTGCTCTTTATGCATGTGTCACCGATGTTCATGACTTGTACTGGATGTCATTTATTACAATAAATTTTGTCATCTTTGTAACCTTTATACTCTTGTTATTTTCCTGTGATCACCATGGACACTTCATTTAAAGTCCCACGGGCGAAATTTTGTATGTTTGCGCAATATAGGGATGGAGGTGTCTCATGTTAGGGAGCAGCTCTCAGACTTTTTTTGTCTTTGGAAGCATTGGAGTAGGGTTGCCACCCTTCTTCAAGTCAAACCCGAACACTTTAGCGGTACACAGCAATCTTTTTTTATAGTATGAACTATACATATATTTTGCAATTAAATAACATTTCTAATCAAATTAAGTTAATCACAAGTGTCCCCCTTTACATCAGAGTCCACAGAGTTCCCCTTTTACTTCTGAGCTTGCAGACTGTAAGGGGGGACTGTGCAGACTCTGATGTAATGGAGAACTCTGGGGACTCTAACATAAGGGATGCTCTGGGAACCCTGATCACCAGTGGTCGAACAAGGTAGGGTACTGGTTAGAATCCATAACACCAAGACTCTTCCACTCTGCCTGCTCCCTGGGACAGCAGTGGCAGAATTGACCCTAATCATGGATGAGATTGCCCCAAAGGTGGGACACATTGAGCTCTGAGAGTTTCATGGTTGCGGCTACGTGACAAAAGTGAATATGGCTTTGTAGTCAATGGGAACAAACCGAGAATGGGCAAGAGATTAAATACTATCACTCCTACAACTAACCACTGATAAGTTGAAACCCAAAAGTGGTTAGAGATGCTTTTACAAGGGGACAATGGCCTGAGCTGTAACAATTGAATTTAATTTGAGATACCCACAGAAGAGAGTCCTCCCATCCACATCATTTTACAGCAGCATGATGTGCTATCATGTGACAGTTTCCCATGGTTGAAACTTAGTTGCGCCAATCCCTAGTTATTCCTTTAACAGCTGCATGTGTACAGCACAATATTGTAAGAGAGAGGAGTTTCATTTTCACCATGGTTTTCAGAACATGTGGATAACCTAAAGTGACATGCTGTATCCGATTTGGAATAGATAAATTCAAGGACTGTTTTGTATGGCAAAGAACAAAGGAGCTCAATGTCCTTCACCCAATGCTGTCCAACAGAACACTGGTGCACAATTAAAATTCCTGTCAGCCATCAAGAGAAGCCCATCAATAACTGAAACTGGCACACAGTCACAGATCCATTGAAAAATGATAAACTGCTTTGTATGTCTTCTTGGGAAATTTCCTTGCAATATTGTAAAATCTGCTATCTTTATACTTCCAGAAATAGATTTAAAAAAAGACCAAAATCCAGATAAAATGATTTTGTGTACCAGTTACATCATATTTATGTTCCTTGTTTCTCTATGTGTTTGTATTAATTGAAAGAACATGTAATGTCTGTTGCAGATACAGCAAGACAGACCACCCCAAGCAAGCTAGCAGTCAGAGACACTGCGTGTGTACTAAATCCAACAGGAGAAAGAAGCTAAAAACATAGCAGTAAACTCAGCTCAGTGGCAGTTTATTGAGAAAATTACTGTCACATCACAGATACAAATAAAGCAATCATCCTTGTGCCTTTCTAACCATCACCTACTTATGACAGTCAGAAAGGCGAAAGCATTTATTTATAGGTGTGATGCTCCTGTAATTTGCTCAATAAATTGGTGGAGCTTACTGACATGTTGTTGGCTTCCTTCTAATGTTTATTTGTGCATTAAAGATATGTAATCTGAGCGTGAAATAATGTTGACTGTTAAAAGCCAAAAACATGTAGGTACCATATGAAACACAAAAATATACGACACATTCAGGATGGTCATTGCATTGATTACTGGACCAATTCTAATTTCAAGAGTTTGGATGTTGAAGAACTTCTGGATAGTATTACTCTTTAATATTAAAGCCCACTTACAGACTATTTTTTTTTTAGTTTTGGCACAGAGGGGAAGAAAAGAACCTGTGGGCATTGGTACATTTAAGCATAGACTGTAACAATATCCTAACACAACATAATATACGGACAGAGGTTCTATTCCTTCCCTATTTTACTGGAAAAAAGGTGTATAGATCCAGAATAGGTGATCTGTAAGTACCCTATTTAACATTTAAATGTACAAACTGTGCCGGAACAGAAACCAATGAGACACAGCCACATGCACTGGCAAGCAGGATGGTAGACTAGATCCTCTCACAGGAATGAGGTACTGACATGGCAATATGATGTGTGAGTGCTGCTCTGGGAAGTCCTGCCTCCATAGGTCATATTGCATGTTGTCTATGGAAAGAAACAGCCAGCACAGCACAAAAAAAAAAAAAAAAAAAAAAGATCAAATACTCTTTTAGCATGATCTAAAAATAGTTGTGAAGCTACCTCAAGACTTTTTCTCTGCAAACAACAAAAAGTAGGCATAACCTAACCTAAACATTGGCAACAATGTGAAGATAAATAAGTCCGATGAGAAAATCGAATTTTAGGGATCAGCAGAACAGCTTAAGGTCAGTAAACACAATAATAAAATCATACAAAAATGTCCATACAACGAATGATCGGCCGACTATATGATTGTTGTTAGTATAGTACTTACATCACTTCTGAAGTTGTATTCTGTGGTACAAGCATTTTCGTAAGTTGAGTAACCTCTTGATTTTCGATATAGACCAGCATGCAAAATTAAAAATGTAATCATTATTCGTCCGATATTCCCATCATGTATCATGTAAATCTTTTATAGTTCTACAAATATAGCAAACAAAGCTTATGAAAGTGAAGCTGTGAATTAGTTTAATTGTGCTGAGATTAGGCAAAGTACTTTATGAACTACATACAACAAATGCTGTACGTCTTTCACTGGAGGCTTGAAAAATGTGGAGGCCATATCATCTAGCACGCCTTGCTTTTATGGAGGATTGCAATACATGCCTTACAGCATTAGAAACATGAACAGGAAGACGGAGGATACAAGTTCACTGAGCATAGACAGAACGTACATCCTGTGATTACATTACCATAGAATAACATACTATAACACTGCAGTGCCACCTGTTGGTATAGATAGGTATAATGTATATATATGGTTCACATTATAGAAAGCTACTTACTGTTGCTCTTTCAACACCCCTTCTCAACAGCATGTTCTTTGTCAAATTATATTCAGCTTCTTCTGGAAATAACAACGTTCCTTCAATAAAGGCTTGGTAAGTGCATCGGCAGTCATTTGCTCATGGGCAGTATTGAATGTCAATAACACCTTGCTCTTGATTGTCCCTCAATAGGTGATACTTGACACCGATGTGTTTGGTCCTAGGACTGACCCTTTCTGATTGCTTAGCTTTATACAACCCTGGTTGTGTCTATCCCAATGTCCACAAAAAGTTGATGAATCCATATCGCTTCTTGACAAGCGTGTGCTGCTGCAATGAACTCTGATTCAGTTGAAGATAGAGCGACAGTTACTTGCTTTCAACTAGATCAACTTATGGTTCCTTCCCCATACTGGAAGATGAATCCACTTGTGGCTTTGCAGTCTGTGCAGTCCCCAGCCCAATCAGCATCCTCATACCCGACCAGTTTTGGATTAGATGTTGCTGGTAACCGTAACTTCATCTGAATTGTTCCTTTGAGGTATTGTATCACTCTCTTCACTGCATTCCAGTCACGCTGACAAGAAGCTGAGACTTTCCTACGTAATATTCTCACTGCTGTGGCTATGTCTGGTCTTGTCACAGTGGCAACATATAGCAGCTTACTGATTGCTCTGCAATACATATCATTGTTGGGTAGCAAATTTTCTATTTCATTGCTCTTTTGATAGCCCGGTTCCATAGGAGTTTTCACTTCCTTTGCATCTTGCATATGGAATTGTTCCAAGATTTCGGAGATTTTCTTAGATTGGTTGAGAAGATAACTTCCATCTTCTTTTCTCTCTATTCGGATTTCCAGATAGTAGCTAATGTTCCCTAGCTCTTTGATTTCAAAATGTTCTTTCAGCTTGTGAACTGATTGTAATCCACCTCTTGTTCAAAACAGGTTATAATGACATCAACATAGATAAGGATGTATATCCATCTGTTTCCTTGATTCCTGGAGTAGAGACAGGAGTCTGCTTTACTTCTTGAGAATCCCTCTAAGTACTTTGTTCACTTTCTCATTCCACATTCTTGCAGATTGCTTAAGACTGTAGATTCTGAAGTTTACATATGAGGTTGTCTTCTTGCTCAAACCCTGGTGGTTGCTCCATATAGAGGTCTTCCTATTGTCTCCATATAGGAAAGCAGTTTTAACGTCTAGGTGTTTCACTTGCATGCCCTTCCCGGCTGCAATGCTAAGAAGCGCTTTGATGGTGGAGTGTTTTATGACGGGAGAGAATGTTTCATTGTAATCTTCACAGAATTTCTGGGAGTAAACCTTGGCAACTAATCTGGCTTTGTATTGATGGATATTTCCTTCTGCGTCTGACTTTACTTTGAAAGTCCACTTACTTCCTATTTTGTTGTGGCTAGGAGGGAGCTCTGTGAGTGTCCAGGTTTTTTTTTCTTGAAGTGACTTTAATTCTTCTTCTGCTGCCTTTCTCCATTTAATGGCTTCACATTTTGGCAGTTTTTCAAAGTCTTCCCAGGATGTTGGTTTGAGTATGCTGTGTGTTTTGACTGTGTATGACAGCTTGCAGGTTTGTATCCCCCTTGTAGTCCGAGTGGATATTCTGATTTTAGGCAGTTCAGCAGGATCTGGTGGGGAGCTTGATTCAGGCAATGTGACTTCCACCTCTTGTTCTGACTCTTGTACAGGTTCACTTTGGTCAAACTTTTCTTCTGGTTTGCTTGGCATATTCACTTCACAGCTTTCAGGGATCTGTGTTTCTGGTGATGGGCTCTCATGAAAATAAACACTACGGCTTATTGTCACTTTGTCAGTCTTTGGGTGTAGGATTCTGTAAACCTTGGTTTGCTTACTGTAGTTTATAGAATGCCCTATATGGCTCTGTTCTCCAGCTTGGATCGCTTTTCACTTGGAATATTGGCATATGCCCTATGCTAGGCTTTGATCCATGCCACATTTCGAATGGAGTACTTTTAATGGTTCTGGAGGGTAGTCTGTTCTGTAGGTAGGTTTCAGTCATGACTCCTTTTCCCCAGTACTTGTGAGGTACGTTGACATCCGACAACATGCATTTGGCCATTTCTATAAGAGCATAACTTTTCCTTTCTGCTACACCGTTTTGTTCAGGAGTGTATGGTGCGGTTGTCTGGTGTACTATTCCTTGTCTCTTCAGGTATGAGGTCACTTCTTTGCTTATGTATTCTCCTTCATTGTTTGTGCGTATTATTCCTGGTTTGTGTTGGAATTTGTTGCTAGACATGGCAACAAACTCTTGAATTTTCTCTGATGTTTCAATCTTGTGTTTCATCAGATAAGTACCTGAAATAATCAATGAAAGTTAGTAGATATTTGTTCCAGTCTGACATGGGAGTTTTCATTGGATCGCATATGTCACTATATAAGAGCTGTAGAGGTTGGGTAGTTTTTCTTTGATATGCCTGTGGAAGGGGAGCATGTGTGGCTTTTGCTTCAATACAGCACTTGCATTTCATGAGCACTTTGCCAGGCGCTATTGTTAAATCTTCTGGAAAGCCTCTCTTTATAATGTCCTGTATAGCTTCTGGACTTCTGTGTCCCAGCTGCCTGTGCCATAAGTGAATACATTTGCTGTGTAGGTCATTAGAGACTATGTTGACTTGGTGGTCTGTTGTGATGAGCCTGTATAGGTGATCATCTAGTTTTCCTTTTGCGAGGATTCACCTATCATTGTAAATTGTGCATTCATCACCTTGGAACTTAACTGTGAGACCGTTGTTTGCAAAAATTTTCACTAATAGAAGGCTGCCTTCTATTTCTGGAGCACACAGCACTTTCTTTACAAGGATACTGTGGTGACCTCCTTGTGGTGTGATGCAGTTCAGGAAGCTCTGGCCTTTACCTACTGATGTAATGCTTTTCCCATTTGCTAGCAAAACTTTGTCATTTGCACTGTAATCAATGTTTGTGAAGAAGGTCTCATCGTTAGTCATGTGGCTTGTCACACTTGAATCTATGCACCAGCCGCGTGGCTTGTCGCTCTTTGTTACTTTAAAGGTACCACTCCATAATGTCTTCAGTCTCCTTTGTGATTGCCTTGACTTTTTCTTTTGTGGCTAGCTCTAGCTTTTACAGCTCGACTTTCCAAATAGAACAGTCCTTTTTTAAGTGAGCTTTGTCATCATGGTGCGTATTTTCGTTCCTTCTGTCATATTCATTGATTAATTTCCCTTTGACATGCTAGCATCAGCTTCTGCTCCAGTCTGGTTTCTAAAGAGTAGTATGTGTCTCTGGAAGGCTGCAGAGGAGCAGGGCAACAATATAATTATATTTGATGTCCTCTCCGATGGCACGCAGTTGCTCTATGATCTCTAGCATAGCATTCACGTGGTCACACATTTGCTGTTTTAGACTTGAACGCTCATGCAGCTTTTGTAATAAAGTCCACATACCTTTGCCCGTTTTCTCTGTTCTTATGTGGATAAGCTGGTCAAATTCCACTAGTAAGCTTATGATTGCTTTTGCCTGTCTATCTCTTCTGTCCCATTCCTCCATCTTTCCATTTGTGGGTCTGTTTGTATTCAGCACTTGCCACAAGTCATCCTTGCTGAGAAACATTTGTAGTTTAAATTTCCACAGCTGGTAATAGGCATTGTTCAGCTTTGCAATTGAAACTTCACATCTGAACTGCTTGCCATCTTTTCAGTAGCTGGGTATACTTTCCAGTGCCTGGATGCCTGGGACCCATAACCTATTAGCAGGTTATTGAATAATTATGAGCATGAAGCTTCTTGTATACAGCAGTATGCTTTGCTTTTATGGAGGATTGCAATGCATGTCTTACAGAATTAGAATCATGAACTAGAACAAGGAGGATACAAGTACACGGAGCATAGACAGAACGTACATCCTGTGACTACATTACCATAGAATAACACACTATAACAATGCAGTGCCACCTGCTGGTATAGATAGGTATAATGCATATATATAGTTCACATTATAGAAAGGTACTTGCTGTTGCTCTTTCAACAAGGTGTAGGTATTCCTACATTAAAGACTGAAGGTGGTCAGGTTCAGTAACTCTCCTTCTGATTTTTGCTTTTTTAGAAGATTGAGTCATTGTCAGCTCTGACACCATAGATCAGCAACTTTTTACTGGTTTCAATGTTGGCTTTATCTGTGTTACCAGAACTACAGAAAAGATTTGTCAATATGATAGTTGTAGCAATGAGAAAGTAGCCAGAGAGCATGTGATAGATATTCTGCTGGACATAGATGTTATTAAGTGAGATTGTAAAGGACAGTGTGCTAAATTTAGTGAACACGTATTTAATTCAAGCTTCTAATCAGATATCCTTTTTTTTTTTAAAGGGGACCTTATTTCACATATGCCTAGAGGCTACTAGTAAAACAAGGTTTCTTCTCTACAGTATGCCTGACTTCACAGTTTCTGGCCCAAAGGACTCATTCATCAGTTGACAGCAGCAGTAAAACTCATTGCCAGCCCAGGTTTGGAGAAAATTGATATGCATTTTGCAACAGAACATTAAATTGTGTAGTGGGGGAGTTTTTAAATTGCTGTCCCTATTGCTTCTTCTGATATATAAGCATAATCACACCCCGTTTGAGAAGTTATAATTGTTAGCTTCTAAAACCAAAATTTATTGCTTGCTGTGTAAGGAAAAGTGATAAAAAATACTATAAATTCAATAGTGTCACCTAAAACTTTTTTCCTACTAAAAAAGGTTAAAAACATTATATGTGATAGCCAATTGAATGGACTAAAAGCACTGCTGCAACAAATAATCTATCCAGGTGGGATATTAAAAAAAATATATGAAAACCTTATTTATGTGCGCTGACAAAAAAAAATCCTATGTCTATCAAAATGCAGTCAAATCATGCATATAAACAAATATATAATAAACTTGATAAAATTCATTAATAAGCAAAAAAGTGCAACATGCAACAAATTAAGTGCAAACAGTCCATAAAGGTGCACCAAAATATTAAAATTAAGTGCAAAAATAGTGCTAAAGTCCTTGGTATTCTCCTCTAAGGTCTAGTTCACACTGGCATTGAAAGCAGGTGTTTGACGGACGTTTTGTACACCACTCAAACGCCTATGCAAATGATACTATGGACTACATGTCTATATGATGCTACAGCCCTATGCATTAAGATAAAAAAACCTTCTGTGTGTAGCAGCCTCCCCAGCACCCCCTAATTACTTACCTGAGCCTCATCTCTCTCCAGCAATGTCCACGAGTGTGTAAGCCATCCAGGATTGGCTAAGACACATCAGCGGTGCCATTGGCTCCCACGGCTGTTAATCAAAGTCAGTCAGCCAATCAGGGGAGAGAGGGGACGGGGCCATGTCAGTGCTCCGTGTCTGAATGGATACACGGAGCTCTGACATGGCTAGAGTGCCCCATACAGAGCTGTTGGCTGTGGGGGCAACCGATAGGAGGGAGGGGCCAGGAGGAAGGACCAGTACCAGTCCAGATAAGGACCAGATTAGACATGTGTGGTTCTTTTCATTTTAAATAAATATTAAGACAAATTTTTAATTATTTGGAGATTCAGATATATCCGAAATACCCAAATGACAGTATAAACAAAGTTTACCGAATGCTCCGAATAACGAAACGAAATTCGTCCAAATTCCGAATTTGGACGAATTGTACATCGAATTCCAGTTGAATTCGAATTGTAAACATATTTCTGAAATCAAAGACTGCGTGTGTTATTAGAGTACCATTTCAAAATAATGCTGTTTTTGTTAAGCCAAAGGTGCTTTGAAGAGTCATTGTTATGATTTGATGAAGATTTTTCTTTTGTTTGTTCACTTTGCCACATTAAAAATGTATCAATTTGAACATTTCGAATTGAAAAAAATAGGTAAATTCAAAGAAGATTAGAAAGAGACAAAAAACAAATTTCGAATACGAATTCTGAATAAGAATCTCGACTACGAATTGAACTAATCAACCGAATTTAACAAAACGAAATAACTAGATTAATGAATCTAAACGAAACAAATTTTTTTCGTCATGCACATGTCTAGACCAGATCATTTATGTACCTCCCATACCAGCCCTCAAATTTTCCACTCGCCTACTCGCATTATGCAAGTGGAAAATGAAGGCTCCCAGCTATAGCCCCGTGGTAAGAGAGAGGAGAGCAGTAGGCCGGATCATAAGAGCGCCGGGGAACATCACTGTAACAGCTTTCATTAGAATTGCTGAGTGTTCCCTGCACTCACTGTCACATACAGCCCCTCCTCCTAGCCTGTGTACTTTGATAGACAGATAACCCGTCCAAGGCCGGGACGTGTGACATTTATCAAAGTACCCGGGCCAGGAGGCAGGGCTGAATGTGACGATGAGCTGCAGGAACACTCTGCAATTCAAATGAAAGCTGTTACAGTGATCTTCCTCGGCACTCTGATAATCCAGCCGGCAATCCTCTTCCTCTCCTCTATTCCCCTGCACAGGTAGGCTGCATTGTTGGGCAGAGGTGAGGCTGCATTGTTGGGCAGAGGTGAGGCTGCATTGTTGGGCAGAGGTGAGGCTGCATTGTTGGGCACAGGTGAAGCAGCATTGATGGACACAGGTAGGTTGCATTGTTGGGCACAAGTGAAACAGCATTGATAGACACATGCTGGCTGCATTGTTGGGCACAGGTAAGGCTGCACTGATGGGCACTGATAAAGTTTTTTTCACATTTATTTATGTAACTTAATTCATTTAAGTGTCATTTCATGAGATAAGAGGGTGTGTTTAGGGGCAGAATTAGGGGTGGGGCAGGGTAGGGGTTGGGTGGGGCAACTGGTGGCTAGTAACTCTTAGACCCCATTCACACAGGGGCAACACGACTTGCAGGTCGCCTCAGCGAGGCGACCTGCAAACGACTGCCCGGGCGACTTGCAAAACGACTTCTGTATAGAAGTCTATGCAAGTCGCCCCAAGTCGCCCCCAAAGTCGTACAGGAACCTTTTTCTAAGTCGGAGCGACTTGCGTCGCTCCCCTTAGAACGGTTCCATAGCTCAGAACGGGAGGCGACTTGTCAGGCGACTAGGTCGCCTGACAAGTCGTCCCTGTGTGAACGGGGTCTAAAGGCCTGACTAGTAGCTCAGCACTTGAAATTTTGAGCCCTGTCCCATAGAATATTTTTTATTTATCTTTTTGTTTCTTACTTCTGGTTTTAGCCGGTTGTATTTCTTTTGGATTGCCATTGTCAAGATCAAATTATCAAACATACACTTAGAATCAGTTAATCGCGTATGAACCTGTGTTATTGTACATTGAACTCTTCCATGCATAAGAGCAACTTCCTGCTGACAATGAACCCACTTAACCCTTGTAGTGCATTGATTGTATGTATGGGGCTTTTTGATATGGAATTCTCTTTGTAAAAAGACACTTTTTTTGTGACGCGTCACTTGTATCTTTTTACTTGCAGTTTTTTCCTTCATGATAGTTGACAGTTATGATTTTATATCCATGTATTTTACAAATACTGCATTTTGCAGTATTGCAAAATTTTGCATTTTTTGTTGTTTCTTTTTCCTCTTTTTTTCTCCTTTTTTTTTTCTCTTTCCTCCCCCCAACAGCCAGGCTGCCTTCTTGGCCTGAACCTAATTGTTTCATTCAATTACAACAGCCTGTGTTGGTAGGGGCATGGTTTGTATCTCTATATGTATGTGTATACATATGTTGTCCTTCTGAGGTTTTATAGCTATGATTTGGGCTACACGCTAAAACGCGTAAACCCTGTATTATTTCGTACCACACCTGGATTAATACATTTATTTATTGCAGAAGATCGAGCTTCCGGCTTTCTTTCATCTACATGTATCCTCAGGTGCTAGGAGGACACTTCAAGCCAGTGCACAGACCGCTCACTATCTCTGGGAATTATTACGGGTGTTTTCTACTATATTTTAGTCTCAGGTGATTGACATGTTCACTAGCCAATAGGCAGTGCCTACTTTATCAGAAAGAGATGGGGGCATTGCAAGAAAGACATTCCCACAATGCAGAGCAGAAGAAGGAGACTTGGACCCAGGTTGTTAAGCTACTGATGTTTCAGGTTATTTTGGATCTTTAGGTTTGTATATAAATGAAAATGAGTGATTAGCAAGCGGCAAATGGAGTGGGAGGAGATTCCTTTTTTTTGATGAGCTTTAAATACGATGAGCTTTAAATATGTACATGATTGAAGGAATAGCACGACTATCGGTCCATCCACACATGCCAGGGTGCTAGGGGTAACCCTAGACCAGTGATGGCGAACCTTGGCACCCCAGATGTTTTGGAACTACATTTCCCATGATGCTCATGCACTCTGCAGTGTAGTTGAGCATCATGAGAAATGTAGTTCCAAAATATCTGGGGTGCCAAGGTTTGCCATCACTGCCCTAGACTCTGAACTGTCCTTTCAGACCCACATCCAAACCCTGTCCAAATCATGCCACCTTAGGCTTCGCAACATCTCTAGAATTCGCTCCTTTTTAACCAATGACACTACCAAGCTTCTAATTCACTCCGTGGTTATCTCTCGCCTCGAATACTGCAATTCACTCAACCTTTACATAGACTATCCCCCCTTCAGTCCATAAAGAATGCCGCTGCAAGACTCATCCACCTTACCAACTGTTCAGTGTCCTCCACCCCTCTCTGCCAATCCTTCCACTGGCTTCCACTCATCCAACGAATAAAATTCAAAGTACTAACCATAATTTACAAAGCCATCCACAACTCTGCCCCCAGCTACATCACTAACCGAGTCTCAAAATACAAACCAAGCTGCCCTCTTTGGTCCTCCCAAGACCTCCTGCTCCCTAGCTCCCTTGTCACCTCCTCCCATGCTCGCCTCCAGGATTTCTCCAGAGCTTCTACCATCCTTTGGAACTTCCTACCCCAATCTGTCCAACTGTCCCCTAATCTATCTTTAGACAATCCCTGAAAACCCTTCTCTTTAAAGAAGCCTATCCTGCTTCTAACTAACATTGTTTTACTTTCTGTATCAACTCATCCCCCACAACTATTACCTTTTGTATCAATTGACCCTCCCTCCTAGATTCTAATGAGCAGGGCCCTCTGATTCCTCTTGTACCAAATTTTAATGTAACTGTAATGTCTGCTTCGCAAACTGTTGGCGCTTTATATATCCTGAATAATAATAATAATAATAATAATAATAATAATAATAATAATAATATCTCTAACCCACTAGTGCTAGCCAACATTTGTGAAATCAAATGGCAAAAGAGAACACTAATGACTTTTCTTGTTTGCCAGCCTTTTCCTCAATATACAGTATATTAACGAAAATATACCAGCATTCCCTTCAAGAGGAGTTGATCCTTAGATTGACTCCTCCCACATTGAAACGGCCATAGAAAGCCCATAGATGGATTAAAAGTCGGCCGATCCCCGCTGAACTGTCTGATTTTCAAACCATGTATGGCGGGGGTGTCAAATTCAATTTATTTGGGGGTTGCATCGGCATTATGGTTGCCCTCAAAGGGCCAGTGGTCTCTGTAAGACTAGATGTCCAGAGCACCCCAGATGTAAAGCGCCCCCCCACCATTAGAAGTCAAGAGTCCCTCACCATCCC
The DNA here is from genome assembly GCA_037952925.1 of Lithobates clamitans. NCBI lineage: Eukaryota > Metazoa > Chordata > Amphibia > Anura > Ranidae > Lithobates > Lithobates clamitans. Next base: position 2,936,419 of record JBBGZY010000448.1, read on the forward strand.
TTACATCACAGTGCACCCCCCTTTACCTTGTGCTGATGCTGGGGGCAGAGCTGGGAAGCAAAAAGTGTAGGGTCTGGAGGAGGACCAAAGGAGGGCTGGAGTCTGCTTAATGCTGAAACCAGGTGAGTCAGAGACAAGGCGGTGCTACGGCTGCACAGAGAGGCACAGGATCTGATGGAGAAGTTTTGTCTTCCTCTCTGCTGCTGACTGCTAGGACAGGGTGGAGGCAGAGAGGGGGGCACTTCAGCTGCAGGAGAGGTGCAAGGGCCATATGAAATTGCCTGGAGGGCTGGATTCGGCCCATGGGCCTTGTGTTTGACACATGTGATCTATGGCCAGCTTAAGTGAACTATTAGGAGAACAACCCCAATATATTTTTAAACTTTTTCAGCAATTTCTGTTTTGAAATATATTTTGGTATACTAGGCAATACAAACTGCAGATACTCTCAATTTATTTTTGTTCAGAATATTCTGCTGATATGAACTTTCTTAGACAGAGCATTAAAAACCTTCTCACCAGTCCCAGAATCCCTGTCTCTGCTGTCAATTACAATAATCAGCTTTTCTAAAATGCTATGTATGTGTTGTCCCCGCTGTCACTTTGCTATTGAGTGATTTTAAATTCAAGTGGAAAAATTGGAAACTCTCATGACTGAAATTTGCAAAGATTTGTGAACACATGACCTAGTCTAAATATAGAAATGGTGACATTTGACATCATGTATCTTCCACCAATCACATTCTTCCATTTTGACACCAGGAATCTAAAAGTCTGAATCTGATTTGTGGCTGCAGGGTGACACTAGCAATTAAAATAGTATAAAAGTATTTACACGTGAGGCCACCATGCCTTTAATATTTGGCGTAAATAAATGCAAGCATGTTGAAAATGTAGCTTCTCTATGGTGGACTATTGAACACTGCAATGCAACTATGGATAGCGGGGGGGAGGGGGGATCTCCATTAAAGAACCATTCCTTCTTTTCACTATGAAATAGGAATTTACTATTTAACTGGGTCAAATCAGTTAATTTGCTTTATTTAAAACATGACTCATGAACAGTTTGTTTCCAGGAATCAGCGATAAAGGATGAGAAAAGGGCAATAGCTGTAACGAAGAAATATAATAATGTATGGGCAGTCTGTTTTACAAATTAAGGAATATACTTTGCTCACTTCAATTATCCAAAGTATCATACCCAAGGAAAGGTTCTACTTTTTTTCTTAATTCCCTGAACCTGGGAAATAGAAGTGAGCCAGGCCATAACTAAAGTTATGCATTTAGTAAATGTATGGGGAAAAAAAAAACAATAAAGAGAAAAATACAAGCTGATTTGCCAGAAATCCATTGAATATCTAACTTCCTGTATTGAGCTGAAACTCCACCTATTCCCACCTCTCTGTCTCTAAGCCCTGGTTCACACTGGAGCATTTTGACATGCGATTTGACATGTCAAATCGCATGTCAAACTGGCGGCAATTGCCGTCAATGGCACAGTCTTGGTGCGATGCCGCATGTGCAGTGCTGCGCTGATTTCAAAAAGTAGTTTCTGTACTACTTTTTGTGATTTAGGGCTGCGATTTACATTGATATCTGTGCAACAACCGCAGCTCAATGTGAACCTGGGGTAAGTCTGAGAACTGAGCAATAACAGTCAGTAACTGGCACTCTGCTCTGCCTCTCCAGCTGGCTCAGGCTCTCAGTGGTGCGCTTAGAGGCTGAGACAGCTGGCAGTCAGGTATCTGGGCGGAGTCCGATATTATCGTCAGGATCCCTGCAGAGCCTGGACTGGCTCTGTGATGTCAGACAACAGCGGACTTTAGCCCGCTGTCAGCTAAATCTGGGTCAAAGGAGTGCAGATAAAAGTACACCCCCATTACCCAGAAGAGAAGTATGGCCAAAAGAGCTTTGACCATACTTCTCTTTTAATTATCACAGAGTTAAAGTAGTAGTAAACTCTGTTACACCACTTGTACTTACAGGTAAGCCTATAACCTGTAGGTACTGTGAATATCTCCTAAACTTGCACTGTTTAGGGGATATTCAGAGTGCATGCAGCCAGTGATGTCACCGGCATATGCACTCTGAAGGTCAAGCTTACAGTGCTGGACCTTCAGAGCCCGTGCCGCCAACATCGGTTACTGCGCGCATGAGCACGAGTGACGTCATTGCACCCCCGACCACTCATATACCCGGGGGGGGGGGGGCGCAAAGCTGGAGGGAACACCAGAAGATAAAAGCCCTCTCATCTGTGACAGCACGGTGTTAAAGTGGTAGTAAACTCTGTTACACCACTTGTACTTACAGGTAAGCCTATAACCTGTAGGTACTGTGAATATCCCCTAAACGTGCACTGTTTAGGAGATATTCAGAGTGCATGCAGCCAGTGATGTGACCGGCACGTGTGCTCTGAAGGTCAAGCATACAGTACTGGGCCTTCAGAGCCCATGCCGTAAGCGGCGGATCCCGCACGCATGCGCACGAGTGACGTCATCACACCCCCGACCACTCATGTAGCCAGGGGGCGCAAAGCTGGAAGGAACCCCGGGGAAGATGGAAGCTCTCCCATCGGTGACAGTGTGGTGCTTAAGGGCTTCGTCCTAAGGTAAGTTTCTCTTGTGCTAGTATGAACATTATGGAAAAGGGGGCACAAAATTAGGGCTCACACACATGGGGCAGGGGATGCCACCTAATTCAAAAGGCACTCCTTTGTTTTAAAGAAAAAAATAATGATAATTTGGGAGTAAACTGACGGGATACTGGCCTTTTAAGAAATCAGCTTACCTGTAACGGGTATAGTGGCAGGAAGGCTGAAAATCCACGTGCCTTTCTGGAATCTTCGGTAACCCTATATAAAGGGAGTTCCATCAGGGGTCTGTCACCGTTGACTGGGACCTGTTGGCGAGCCCCCCCCCCCTACTCTGTCACAGGCACTTTGTGTGGTATGTCACCCTTGTTTCAGGGGGGACTTTGGTTATAATTACTTATATAATTACTTATATTATAATATATTTCACTTGACTAAGCGTTATATTTTTTCATTTAATATTTATTATTTAATGCTTCTTTGAATTAATAAAGAATTGTTCATTATATTAAAACCCATAAAAGTGCCGCGGCCATTTCTATGACATATGAATTGTGTGTGTGTTTTTTCTATTTACTGAAAGTATTTATGTATGATTGTTTTATATTAAGTTATTCAAGGGTGCAGCCTTTTATCCCGTGACATTGCCTTGCAGGGAAATGTATTTTTATTTTTCACCAGCTGCAGTTTACTACCGCTTTAATTGTGTATGTCACTTCCTGTCTCTGGATTGTTGGGTAAAAAACCCTGGAAGGAGGAAGTTAAAGGAGATAGAGGCATCTTGAGACCACACGTCCTCATGGAAGAGGTTAATTACAGTAGTTACATAGTCAGAGGTGTTGCTAACCAGACCAAATTATAAGGTACTGTGTTCCTGTGTTCTTACTATTTAACTGTAGCTGCACATACCTTCTTAATCTAAATCCATGAGGCAGACGGACTTTCTTATTTGTGTTCTTATGTTAGTATCTTTCTGCACAGTGCCAGATAGGTCTCTGTATGTATGTAGTGGTCACCTTCCAGTATATTAGTAGGTGAACTGTTTATTGTAATTGAGATTTTATGCAGCTCCTGTTATTTTAGTTAACCTTGTCCCCTCTGGTCTGGGATTCTTGTTTTAGCTTAGGGCTCAATAACCAGCATAGGCTAGAGCCAGGTTAGGCATCTATTCTGGTACTTTAAAGTCTCGTTGTGTGTCAGATTTAAAACTATTAGGGAAGGACTAATGCACAGACTGTGAGTTCCAGTGCCAAAACACAGTTAATTCCAGTGAACTCAAGCTCTGTTTTGCCAGGCTGGTTGAACAACAGTTGGAGGATCTCCCCATGACCTCTGATCTTGTCTTCAGGTCTCCAATGGAAAAACAGATGATGCATCATTCTCTCATGCCCCTGCAACTGGACTTTGCTGCAACATTCATCTGGAGGTATTTCTATTAATAACAATATATACCCAGGTATATGTGCACAGTTCCACCAGGACTTTTGTTGGGCCCTTTGCCCATAATACCTGTTTGTACATTGAATGTATATACTTTTACTAATCTTTTCTTATATAAAGCTTGTCTTATTTCCATACTGGTGTGCATTTATATACTTATGGTTAATGTTATATGCTGGGTTCAGTAGTTCCTCTGCTTCCAATTAGTTTGATTAGAAAAACTGGTTAATTTCTCAGGAAGAGAATCCCCTCTATTCATAGAGGTCCTGTCCTGGATGGGGGCATTGCCAACTTTATTATCAAAAACACTCTTTCACTTAGCGAAGGTTCTGGTTCTCCTTTTTACCTACAGTGCAATATTTAAGCTCTAACTATACAATATAGTTAGAGCTTAAATAAAGGTACCAAAATAATGGCAACAATCTTCACTTTTGGGCTGTCTCCAAGAATATTGGGATAGCTTCTCTAGGACTGATCTGGGATGTCTTCAAGGCCTTCACCAGGAGTCGTTATTTATTTGGTTTCTGCTGTCCATTCTGAACAGTCTTTTACTACACAAACCACGTAGAAGAAAGCGGATGAGAGGGCACAGCAGCATGCTAACTCTGCTACCTCTAATAATTTTGAACATCTTATGTCTGCTAGGAGAGAACCCCATCTACATTTAGCTGAGATCTCTAAATCAGATCTTGTTATATGCAAACCAGAGCTTTTCAAGCAGAGGGACAAAGATGGTAGATTCTCTGCCATGCTAGCGCAACATGATTGACCTCTCACTAGTGTCCCTACAGTTTGTACTCTGGCTGGCTCTATGATCACCTCTCAGGAGGGGATTCTGGTGGAATTGACCACATACAACACTAACCTATATACCTCCTCACTGCAGTCTGACTTTAACCCTTCTCCCCATGCCCCTCTAGTGCTAGGCTGGTTGTCAGACTCAGAGAGGCATATGCTTATGAAAGAAATGGCTCCAGAGGAGGTGGTATCAGCAACTGCTTCCTTTCCTAATGGTAAGACCCCTGGACCTGATAGTCTCCCCATAGAATTTTTCAAAGCTGACACAGATTTTCTAGCTCCTAAATTAGCATCTTTGTACAATTTGTTTCTAACTAATGGCTACCTACCCATATTTATAAGAGAAGCCCACATTATACTGATTCATAAAAGTCCTAAGGACTCTGCATGCTGCTCCTTCTACAGTCCTATAGCTCACCTGAATTTTGTTTTCAAAATAGCAGCAATAGGAGGATTGAAGCTGTGGTAGTTTGGACAAACCCGTGTTCAACCCAAACCTAAAGCTGATCCCTAATCATTATTTTTTTATGTTAGATCAAATTTTCCATGTGTGGTGTTTCAGTAATAGGAATGTAATTGTAGTTATTCACTGATGATTTCTAAAAAAATATATATATTTTTTCAAACAATGAATATGGGGATGGGGATAACAGTCCGCAGCACCCTAAAATGATGACAGGCTGTTGGCGGAAAATCCGACTGTTTGTACGCTCCATCGGACAATTATTGTTGGATTTTCCACGGACAAATGTTGGATGACAGGCTTTAAAATTTTCCGCAGACAAATGTCTGTTGTCGGATTTTCCCAGCGTGTTTACACAAGTCCGTCGGACAAAAGTCCAAAGTACAAACATGCATGCTCGGAAGCAAGGACGGTCTTGTAAACTAGTGCTTGTAATAAACATTAACAAATTATGAAATCTCGAAATGCAACGCACATTCTCTTCTTCTTTAAGGGGATAATAAAGAAGCTGCTTTGCTGGTGATACTGATGGAGTTTTTCCAAACTAATTTTCAAAGGCTTTTTTTTCCTAGTGATATCAAGAACAATATTTTTATGCTTGTTATTTTTTTTTTTTTTTGGTGCAGGTAACCACAACACCATTATCCTGTAGTTTTTAAGATCAAAGATGCAACTATGTTGGTGTCCCTTGTCAATTTTACATTGTATTTTTTAAAAACTGCCTACTCCCAAACTGTCATTTGAAGTAAAACACATAGCCAAGTATTATTCTCCACAATTTTTTATTGTGCATTAAAAAAAAGAAAACAAATAAAATTAGACATGCTATCTGCCGATAGAACTTAACCAAAATGTGCATTCTATGCATCCAAAAATATAGAAAATATACCAAATCAAATCATTATTCAACCAAAAAATAAAATAAAAGCCTCATGCATGTGTCCTGCTTCTTAATATAGGGGGTCAACAATGCCAAGAATTGGTGAAAGCAGGGGTCCATCACCCGAAGATAATTCCGAAAATCATCTGGATTATTCTCCTGGAGCTCCCGCAGCAAAGGCATATGACATATTGGTCACGATTAATAAAGCAACCAATTTTTGGTCCAAGAAATCCTCCTCCTCCTGTTGCTGGACTGGACTTGGGTCAAAGCAATAACTCCTAGGCCAATAATAAATAACACGTTATCTCCTCTGATTCTGCAACATGGCTGGTTGACGATCGGCCGTTCACAAACGAACTGAAAAGCGCAAAATGAAAAGCACGAACTGAAAAGCGCAAAATGAAAAGCGCGAACTGAAAAGCGCAAAATTAAAAGCGCGAATCAACACTCATCAAACTTTTCCTAACATGAAATTAGCAGAAGGAGCCCAAAGGGTGGCGCTAAAGAGCTGAAAAACCACATAGTATGTCACTACGCTCGTGTTTATTGGCCGACACTTGTGTGCCGTTTGTATGCAAGACAAGTTTGGGGCTAACGCCCTTCGGACAAAAGTCTGAGGTTTTGTCTGCGGAAAATCCGATCGTGTGTACGAGGCTTTAGGCTTTGATGTTGCATGGAATTTCCATCTGTGCATTTGATACTCAATCATCTCAAGTATTCGCTAATGTGCTTTGGTCTCATTTACTTGTAATCCAGCCGCTTGCGTTCCTAGCTGTGTGACTTGTTTTTCATAAGGAGCCTTGTGTACAATGAATTACAATTAAGTAATGAGAAGGGTGTTATAAGATAAAACAGTGGAAAATGACTGACCAGTTTCAGCTGTGGATCTTGTATAGCCGCTGCTAAGATATGCATGAGATATGAAACTATTGTAAATACTATTCCTGCCAACTCTTCTCTACCTTTAACACTCTACTCTATCCTCCACTGCCTTCACCCTTTAATTCACTCACTGTCCAGGAGATCGCCAATCACTACAAAAATAAGATTGATACAATTCATGAGGAGATCTCCAAAGCGCAGAAACCTCCCCTGCGCAACACCCCATGTCCACAGATACAATCATTACTTCCCTCATTTAACCCTGCTAGTATTAATGAGGTTGCTAAACTTTTATCTAACACTCATCTAACCAACTGCCCCCTGGATCCTGCTCTCTCGCAAATGCTACGCTCACCCTCTGATTCGATTCTGCACTCTGTAACTCACATTTTCAACCTCTCCCTCTCTTGTGGCATATTCCCAAACTCTCTAAAACATGTGCTAATCACCCCCATACTTAAAAAGCCCTCATTGGACACCATCATTCTTAACAACCTATGTCCCATCTCCTTACTCGCCTTCTCCTAAAAACTTCTTGAAACACTGGTCTACAACCGACTGAGCGACCATCTGACCATGAACAAACTTCTTGATCCCCTTTAGTCATGGCTTTCAATATCATCTCTACGCTGATGAGACCCAAATCTATCTCTCCACCCCCCCAGCTCTCTCCATCTGTCTCCTCACGCATCACCAACTTACTAGCAGACATATCAGCCTGGATGTCACATCAGTTCCTCAAACTCATCTAAACCCGAGCTCATGATATTTCCTTCCCCAGGGCCACTTCCCCTGATTTCTCTGTCAATATCAACAGCTCAACTATCAAATTGTTCCCCAACGCCAAGGTCCTAGGTGTAATCCTGGACTCCGAACTAACCTTTCTGATCCACATCCTATTGCTGTACAAAATTTGCTGCCTCAACCTATGCAACATCTCCAAGATAAACCCCTTCCTAACCAATATCACCACAAAGCTTCTAATCCACTCCCTGGTCATCTCTCGCCTCGACTAGTGAAACTCCCTCATCATTGGCTTACCTCTAAATAGGCTATCCCCACTTCAGTCCATCATGAACGCTGCTGCCAGTATCATCCACCTCACAAACCACTCAGCGTCTTCTATACCCCTCTGCCAATCCCTCCATTGGCTGCCACTCAGCCAACAAATGAAATTCAAGATACTAACTATAACTTACAAAGCCATCCACAACCTGGCCTCCAGCTACATCACTACATCACGTCTCAAAATACCAACCTAATCGTTCTCTTCGCTCCTCCCAAGACCTTCTGCTCTCAAACTCCCTTGTCACCTCATCCCATGTTCACCTTCAGGACTTCTCCAGAGTCTCTCCCATCCTCTTGAATGCTCTACCCCAATCTGTCCGACTTTCTCCTACTTTGTCCACTTTCAGACGATCCCTGAAAACTCATCTCTTCAGAGAAGCCTATCTGGCTCCCACTATATGATGTATAACTCCCAGATCATTACTTGCTACTTGCTACTGTGCTGTTCTCCAGTGATGATGAACCCAAGATCTTGTTGTTTCTTTTTTCAGGTCTTGCAATGTTTCTATTCGGCTATTGGATGACCTCTGATTATATGTATTCGCACAGGAGTTAAAGTGTTTGTAAAGCTTCATTTGTTTTTTTTAAATAAAAATAACAAATATGTTATATTCACCTGCTCTGTGCAAGGGTTTTCCACAGAGCAGCACCGATCCTCCTCTTCTGGGGTGCCCCACCAGTGCTCTTGGCTCCTCCCCTTCATAGGGTGCCCCAACGGAAAGCCACAGGGACACCCGATGAAGAATGCATTAAGGTGAAAAAACTTAAGACTTTATAATCACTTTATCAGTCCCAGCATCCAGCTTTATTGCTGCAAATAGAGTCATAATTTACACTGTTAAAAAAAAGAGAAAAAATAATTAGAAGCCAGGAAAAAGGTGTTTTGGCCATAACAGGCCTATAGAGAAATAGATAGGTACCATTTAAAATGGATTTGAAAAGAAGTTATCTCCACACATTTTTTTCAGGTTACTTAGGGCCCATTTACTCTATTGCTGTACTTTAGAGCACCTGTGTTAATGTACATTGCGCTGCACAATAACATGCATTGCACTAAGGCAGACAATTTTTTTAATGCCTTGCCTAATGCACCAGAATGCACCAAAAAGGTGCTTGCATCATTTCGGGAAGCAATATTGTAAATGGGCCTTAAAGGGTAACTCCACTTTCATGGAAAACAAAATAGCAAATGAAAAAAATAATACTGTATATCATATACAATTGCGACACAAGTCATATTGTAACTAAATGTTAGCAAAAATTACCTTTCCTTTTCGGTCTGCAGTTCTGTAATTTTGAAATGCAATGCACTATGGTTACCTGGAGGTGTTCTGTACACAGAATGTGTACAGAACTCCCCCAGATATGTATTTCCTGCTTGTGTGATTGGCTCACTGATTTTCCTAAAACTGTTCTTAGTGGCTGCCAGCTTGGAAGGAGCTAGAAGAGACTCTGGAATGTAGAGAAGACAAAAAGCAGCGCCATCTAAGTGTAGCAGTAAAACAATTTAATAATGGGAATGTATGAATAACACTCACAAGAGGATGAGTAAAACCAGCATGTATTTAATGTGATCTTCTGCTCTGTCCCAGGGGAAGTGCTTGGTGTCTCTCACTGCAGAAGCTGCCTCAATGCGACCAGATCTGAGGCAGTTTCTGCAGCAAGAGACACCAAGCACTTCCCCTGGGACAGAGCAAAAGATCGCATTATATACATGCTGGTTTTACTCATCCTCTTGTAAGTGTTATCCATACGTTCCCATTATTAAATTGTTTTACTGCTACACTTTGATGGTGCTGATATTTATGCCCTGGCACAAAAATGCTAATTTTTGGTAGGATACTCCCAATAGGAAATCACATCTAAAGGGATGCAGGCCCTGCAATTCTCCACGTTACACTTTGCAGGTACAGCAGCTGACTGATCATTAAGAAACCACTCCCATTAGACTCCCTTCTGTAAGGGCCCTTTCACACTGTGGCGGGGGCGGCGTCGGCGGTAAAGCGCCACTATTGTAAGTGGCGCTTTACCGTCTGTATTCGGCTGCTAGCGGGACGATTTTACCTCCCTGCTAGCGGCCGAGAAAGGGTTAAAAACCACCGTAAAGCGCTTCTGCAGAGGCGCTTTGCCGGCGGTGTAGCCGCGCCGTCCCATTGATTTTAATGGGCAGGAGCGGTAAAGGAGCGGTATACACTCCGCTCCTTCACCGTTCCGAAGATGCTGCTAGCAGGACTTTTTTTACCGTCCTGCCAGTGCACCGCTCCAGTGTGAATCAAAGCAGCGGCACTTTCGGGTCGGTTTGCAGGCGCTATTATTAGCGCAATAGCGCCTGCAAACCGCCTCAGTGTGAAAGAACCCTAAAGGAGACAGACAAACACACAGGGGTTTCTTCAGAATAACAAAAGGTAGAAATCTGCAACAAAGTTTGTAAAAATCCTTGTAATGTACATAGATCACCCAGAGGGGAATGTTTTTTTCTCAACAAAAGAGTTACACTTTAGGTGATAAAAAGTGATCTCCCAGAGGATGCTTATTTTAAAAATAAATATATTTGTAGCTCTTGAATATTGTAATGTCCTTATGTGATTTATCTTTAATAACTGGTTGAGTTTTTTTTGTAGATCTTGCATAGTGTAACAACCCTGATTTATAAACTTTTTTTTTTACCCACTTGCCGACCAGTCGCCGCAGTTTTACTGCAGCAGAATGGCACAGCTGGGCGAAACGTTATATACGTTATATACATTATAAACGTTATATAATGTCGCTTCGCCCTGTGGCCACTAGGGGTGCCCGCTGCTCGCCCCCAGAGCCAATGCGAGTGCCCAGCGGTCACGATGACCGCCGGGCTCCTGCGATCGCTCATGACACACCGAGAACCAGGATCTGTGTGTGTAAACACACAGTTTCCAGTTCTCTGTGGGGAGAAGTGACTGATTGTCTGTTTATACAAAGTATGAACAGCGATCTGTCATCTCCCCTAGAAAGTCCCAACCCCCCTTTAGTTAAAACACAGAGCGGGAACACAGTTAACCCCTTGGTTGCCCCCTAGTGTTTAACCCCTTCCCTGCCAGTGGCATTTTTACAGTAATCAGTGCATTTTTATAGCACTGATCACTGTATGAATGACAATGATCCCAAAAATGTGTCAAAAGTGTCCAATGTGTCCGCCATAATGTCGCAGTCACAATAATAATCACAGATCGCTGCCATACTAATAAAATAAAATAGTAATAATAAAAATGTTATAAATCTATCCCCTATTATGTAAATGCTATAACTTTTGCGCAAACCAATCAATATACGCTTATTGCGATTTTTATTACTAAAAATATGTAGAAGAATATATATCGGCCTAAATTGAGAAAAAAATTAGCATTTTTTAAAAGAAATGTGGATATTTATTATAGAAAAAAGTACAAAATATTGTGTTTTTTTTCAAAATTGTCGGTCTTTTTTTGTTTATAGTGCAAAAAATAAAAACCACAGAGATGATCAAATACCACCATAAGAAAGCTCTATTTGTGGGGAAAAAAAGGACATCAATTTTGTTTGGGTGCAGCGCCACATGACTGCTCACTTGTCAGTTAAAGCAACGCAGTGCTGAATCACAAAAAATAGCCTGGTCATTCAGCAGCCAAATCTTCCAGGGCTGAAGCGGTTAATGGGCACTTTCTAAATCATTCAACATATACTGCATCTCTATTTTCAGTTCATTGTAGGTAAATGATGTGTGACAAGCCAAAATAAAAGCAGCTGTCTAGAAAAAAATTGCCTAATGCAATTTTTTGGCCAAAAATGTCAGGGATAATGATTGAATTTAAAAAGTTAGCAAGGAAAGTAATGACTTTTAAAGGCAGACAGATACAATAATGGTATGCTGTTATAGAAAATACATCATTAATGTTTTAAAAACTTGGGTTGAATGAAGTGTAATCTTTGGCATCTTTCATTAGGAATACTCAATCAGCTATCAGATTGTAGTGGTGGAAATGAGAACATATCAATTTGGTTAAGCTGGAACACTGATGTCCAAGTTTTTTTTTTTTTTAAGCAGATGATCACATCCTGTGTCTATGTCCTATTTAGGTCTACAGGTGTACAAAGTAAACGACTGTGGAAAACCCATTTAGTCAAACAAACTAGTTATATTCCGTCTAAGTTCTAAAGTGTTTAATTTCCTCTGTGACTTTATAAAGTCAAATTCTCTGCTCATAGTTCATAACATAATAAAAAATCATATGAGATTTTTATTACATTTTCAATATTATTTTATGTTTTCCTGTTTGTTGAAAAGTGCATTTAGCCACTGGGTCAGACTTCTCCCAAAATCTAAAGAGCACCTGCAGTTTTTAAGCTAATGATATGGTAAGAAATTCAGACAACTAATGTCTGTATGGACCCATGTTTTGGGCCCTGGTGCAAGAAATCATGAAGGGCCCCCCCGACCTCTGACCTGAGCCATTCCCTCTGAGCCCAAAGCCCTTTCAACTGATCCCATGACCCTTTACAGGCCACAGTGGATCCCTTTCACATGTTGTGCAGTCCTATAAGGGGTTAATATGGCGCACAATGGAGGTAGCCGAGTACATATAACTAAAAATGGTGGGGGGAAGGGGGTGGGTTGGGGGTTCCTGAGAGGGGAAACTTGGTGGTGGTAGTTAATGTTTCACAACAAGTTCCGTCCATACTATGCTGCTCACATTGCTGAAAGCTTTATAACACCCCTCTACCTGACCCTGTACCCTGTACAAAGAGTATGAGGCAAGGGGTATTGTTGAAAATGAGAAAAAAAAAGGAAAAGGATAAGGCCAGGTTCACACCTATGCGAATTAGATGCAGGTTTCCCCGCATCTAATTCGCATAGCAGGAGCATGTGACTGGCTCCCTATGGAGCCAGTTCACAGATCTCCGTTGCGGCTGCGGAGCGCACTGCACAGAAACGATGTGCGTCTTTGGCTCCATTTCAGAGCCGAATTCAGGTATAGATTCGTCCCTGATTCATCCCTGAAATGGGGAACAGGGATGCACAACGCTCCTGTGTGGTCCGCAGCGGGTTCCAGTGTGAACCAAGTCTAATAGAAAAAGAGTATCTAAGCAAACAAGTACACTCCGTGGTATAATTGTGTCTGGTCTCTACCAACTCACAAGGGGTCAGACAAGTATTTGATCCAGGGTTCCCAAATTTAATCGAATATGGCTTGTTTGTCTAGTAGGATTGCTGAAAGGTGCTCATTTACCATGATTCGAGACAACTTGTTTTTTACCAAGTCGAAAGGGAACGTGGGTGTCCTCCAGGACCTGGCTATTGCTATTCTGGCTGCCGTGAAAATGAACGCTGTAAGTTTCCCTGCCTGTCTAGGTGTACCATCTACTGGGCGTCCCCTTGCTGTGGTAACTTAATTAAATTCACCTGTGTGAGTGAAAACATTTAATTGTAGAGATGGATCCAGAAGTGCTTAACCTTGGGACAAGACCACCATATATGTAATACAGTGCCTTCCAAGCCGCACCCTCGAAAACAGGAAGGAGAGGCCCCTGGGACATACGCAGCTATTCTCACTGGAACCATGTAGCTTCTCAGCAAGACCTTACAGTTAGCTTCAATCAATGAGGTACCTGATTTTGATCGCCAAGGGCTCCAGGGCCAATATGAACAAAAGAGGAGACAAAGGGCACTCTTGCCGAGTCCCTCTGTGAATTTCTATTTGACGTGAGCCGTATCCCTTTACCTGAATACTGGCAGGAGGTACGCTATAAAGAGTCTGAAACACTGTTAAAAACTGTGGGGCAAACCCATAACCTTTCAATACGTAAAATAAGTAATCCCATGACCAGGAATCGAAGGCCTTACAAATGCCCTTCCTGGGTCCACGATTATCCCAGTTGGACTGAACCACTGATATGATATTGTCGGATCTGATCAGGAGCCTGGCGGTCAGGCACAAATCCCACCTGGTCTGGATAGATATAGCTAGATAGAAAGGTATTCATTCGGTTTGCTAGTGTAGTTTTTTTAAGAAAAAATTGCCAGCACACTTACCAGCTAGCCTGCAAATCTACCAAACTGCCTCTGTCACAATGGAAGTTGAAGGCATCCCTGCATTCAATTCAACCAACTGTACAAAAAAGTGTCAACCACCCCAACCTATAACTAGCCTTTGCAGTAAGGTACACATTGAAAGGGCAACACACATCACAAACTAACACAGATTTCCCAACACACTTAGCAGCTAACCCCCAAAACGGCCAAATTGAAATCTAAAATCTAACAATTCATGTTAAAAACAGAGGACTTTCTTTGCCCTCATTGCAAATATATGCGTAAACCGCAGTGCCTTCATCAAGGCTCCTCTGTGTACTGCAGTAGGCTCCCTCCAGGCAAACTTGCCCTTAATTTATCCACTGCAATATGTGCTCCAACTTGGGAGACTCTGAAAATGATAGAGTTAGGACCTTGTTCAGGCGTTTATTGTTATGGGGTGATAATGCTCTACCACTGTCTTCCAAGTGATCTCTTGTGTTATCATCCACTTTCGATGGAAACTATAAATGAGAATGATGATGCACAATGTGCTTTAACAAATTACCGTATTTATCGGCATATAACACGCACTTTTTTCCCCTGAAAATCAGGGGGAAATCGTGGATGCGTATTATAGGCCGATCCCCGCCAATTTTGTGTGATCGGAGCGATCGCGGCAAATGCCGCGATCGCCGCCGACATACACAGCCGTGTGTAAATTCAAATTTGGCGCCGAGACTGCAGGGACTCATCGGAGCCGAGATACACATACCCGAGAGTCCTCGGCTTTTCTCGGCGCAGCTTACAGTCCTGCCCAGTCCCGCCATTGGACCTGTGTGATGTCCATCATAGGGCGGGACTGGGCAGGACTGTAAGCGGCGCCGAGAAAAGTCGAGGACTCTTTTCTTATCCCGGTGTTGGATCTGTTGTCTGCTTGGTACCCAGCTCATCAGCCTAGCTATTACAGTCTTTTATACAACAGGCGTTCAAATCAAACCGGGACTTTTGATTTTATATAACAAAAGAACAGATTTCAAAGAGTGGAAACTGCATTTATTTTTCAACTTACTCCCCTGCTACATTTTTTACACTTATACCAGCGTTTAACTAATACCTGGAAAGCTTTGGGATAGAAAGATTTGTCAGTACGTCTGAAATACCCTAGGACAGCCAGCTTCACTTCATCATCAGAAAGATTAAGAAAGATTAGTCTCTTGAGCGATTTTACGACAGGTTATGCGTTGACTATCCAGGATCAAGTGTTCCATGCGCTGAATGTTCACAGGAATGACTGCTGTGGGCTGGGAATTATCACTGATGTATGTACGGCCATCTTTGAAACATTTACACCATTCAAATGTCTTACTGCGGCTGAGCGTCTCATCACCGTACTGTGCTTGAAGTCTTCTGTAGATATCTGTGGATTTTACACCTTCGTTCACAAGAAACTTTATCACCACTCGCTGTTCCATTCCAGGACTAACACTGTTGTCTGCCTATTTGATTGACGATCTCTGGACTGGCCGCCTATCAGTAATATGACAAACTTGCCACTTACTACTGCGTGTAGTACCACCACACTAGCATCTCTTTTTATACCTGTAAAAATAAACATCCCGGTTGACTTTAATGCCCCTCGTATAAGATTTGAAAGCAACTGGGTACTAGCAGGCACATCAAATAATCATGCAAAGACTGCAATTAGCTCAAGTATAATATTCAATCCAGAATTGAGTATCTAACCCAATATCCATGTTTCTTGAAATCAAAAAACAAAAGACTTTTTAGCTGTCCAATAAAACAGCATATTGTCTACCTTACTGTATATTCACAGCTAACTGTAGGGACCAGTGGAGGAAAGGAGATCATGTCTCTTGAACAATGAAGAGCCTCTTCTTAAACCCTCTGCACCCCTTTCACCCTATAGTTATTTTGCTAAATTTAGCCAGAGGAGGCTACAACAGATAAACAAAATTGAGCAGAAAAGGACCAAAGTGAATTTTAGTGAATTATGAGACTCAATGCTCCCCATCTAACCCTGCTGCCCTAGGCCCTGACCCCCAAGTGCCATTATGACAAATATAGTCCTGATTATAAAAGTTTGCTCAACCAATTCTATACATTATGTTGTTTGAAAACTTTAAAAAAAAAAAAGATAAAAATCTAAATATAATATTGTATGAACGGAAATAGTTTTTCAAGACCTCTGTATTTTTCTCTATTGCTGAGAGCACGTCTACCACATTTGTAAACAGACATCTAGACAATGATTTACTTTCAGTATCTTTATAAAATAAATTCCCACACCAGCTAAATCAGATGAGGATTAATATTTCACTATTTCACTTTACCTCCTTGTTGCACTGCCAGTAAATAAAGTTAGCAATTATTTCCTGAAACAAAAAAGCTTAAAAAAAACATTTAGAGAGTCAGCACTATGGCACTGAAACAGTTATGTCATGGAAGGCTATTTAAACGTTGTCATAATATTCTAAGCCAAGTTAAGCAACAAAATTTCCTGTATAACTGTCCCATCACACCTTTGTTGTGAAGTGCTTTACTGCACGATCGTTAATGCACATTATGCTGCATGTTAATATGGGTTGCGTTATGGTAGCTCTGTGCACTATAAACCGGACCTGACCCTTTTTCTTGGCTAGTGTGTTACTGTGCATTGTAGTGCACTGCAAATCAGGTCTATAGCCTTAGTGCATTGGCGTGTCATTGTGTGTAGTCATCTTAAAGATATGTGTTATGCTACCTGATGTGTAGGTGTGAACCAGGAATATCTCTTAGTCCACAACATGTGCTACAATGGTTGATACCAGCCATTGTAGCACATGTTGTGGACTAAAACATATATCCCCTAAAGGCAGCATGACTGGATGAAGATACCTGACCCTATTGGTATGAAGTCCATGGCCAGGACGCAACGCGTATGGGAATTAGGAGCCAGACCCTTTGATGTTATCCCCTGGCCGCTCTGAGAGATATTGAAGCCAGTTGGGATTGCAAGACTTTTCTAATTTACCAGCAGATAGGCCATTTTATTTACATGCACCGATATATGTTTACCTGTGTCTGTGGAACGAGGAGCTGAAGGAAGAGAGTGGAATACATGTCCGGTTTTATTCCCATTAGGAAACAGCTTGTCATGACCCGCTGGTGAAACAGGAGTCTTAGCGTGAGGTGAGCAGCCAATCTACACACTGGTGGTGGAATACTTTTATTTGTATGTGTGTTTTCTTTTGGATTACAGTTGCGCTGCACTATTTTTCTAGTTTATTGTCACTGAAGAGTGGAGTGAAAACACTTTTGAGTGTGAGCGGCAATTTGTGTTTTGGATTTAATTTATCTTATTCACTGATTTGGTGAAGGGAAGGTTGCGCTGATTAGTGTTCAGGTTCTTTTGGATATAAAGAGGATAAATACAGGCAATTGCTTTACAAATAGGGGTTGATTTACTAAAACTGGAGAGTGCAAAATCATTTGCAGCTGTGCATAGAAACCAATCAGCTTCCATTTTTTTTGATCAAAGCTTAAAAGATAAGTTCACCTTTTGTAACATTTTACATGTTACATGTTACACTCCTATTCAGGATGTAACATGTAACATGTTACAAATGCATGGAAAAAGAAACAAAGCTGGATGGTGAACTAACAAACACAGCTATGTTGCTTAGCTGTACTTGTTAGTTCATCACTATTTGCTGTTGGTGTTCTGCTCTTATTACACAGAATAAAGGTGAATGCATTGGAGTGCGGCCATCCAGTTTCGTCTCTTTTTCCATGTTCCTGTTGCAAACAGGGCTGGCACCCACCATTTTGCAGACGCAGCTGAATCACAGGAAAGGTGATTGTCCTGGAGCGGTCTGTTTTGATCTTCTCCCCCCTGCTCACTGCCACAATCTAAAGAAAACGTGGCCGTACGGGGCTCTGCCCTCTGGCCGCGTCATTCATTAACAGTGTTCATTCACTATAAATGGGAAAACTACAAGTCCCGACAACCTTTGCGGCTGTCATGTTGCTGTTGAGCGCTCTGGTAGTTCATTGTCTCTTCCTGTCAGTGTGTAGCTGCCTGACCGTACAATGGTACAAGCAGACAGATACACTGACAATTCTGCAGGAGTCTGCTTGATCGTGGGTGCAATGCTTTACAGGTTCCGAGTTAAAAAAAAGAATAAATGCACATTTTTTTACCTGCAATTAGATGTGCAATTATTTTTATTTTTTTTTATATTCTTTTATTGAACAAGCTGAAGCTAGAAGCTGATCGGCTATCATACACAACTACACCAGATTTTCCACTCTCCAGTTTTAGTAAATCAACACCATAGATAAAATAAACTGTCTGAAAGAAGCCTTTCTTTATGGTTGATCATCTTAAAGGGACCACACACCTGTTATTTCTTCCGCATGTAGTATCTTAAAAGCGGGGCTTTTTGTCAGTGGGAACACGGGTTCCGGCACCTCCAGCACTGAATGTACTGTATGTAATGGCAAGAGGTGCTGAAGTTTGCTGGTCTATTGATGCTGGTTGCTAGATGGGGAGTCTTTTGTTGCTGGGGGAATCTATTGGTGCTGGGGGTGTCTATGTTGGTGGGAGGAAGTATTGTTGTTGCTGGGTGATTCTTTTGTTGCTAGTGGGGGGATCTATTGTTGCTTGGGGGGGACAATTTTTGCTGGGAGGGATCTACTGTTGAGGGAAGGGTCTATTGTTGCCGGCTGCTGGGAGATCTATTGTTCCTGGTGGACAAATCCTCTCGGGGTATATGTTTGATGTGGTGGATCTATTATTTCTGTGGGTGGGGTACATTTTATTGTGAGGGGTCTTTTGTTAGTGGGGATCTATTGTTACAGGGTTAGTGGGGGGGGGGGGTCTATTGTTGCTGGGTGGGCCGGGATCTATTTTACTGCTTTTCTTGTTATCATTAAAAAATTCCATACAAATTACTTAGCACCACAAAATACTTGGCTCTGTACTCTAAAATTGATGGTACTGGGAGGTGGGTAGGGGGTAGAACCAAGGGACATGCTCACAGGTGGGTAGACGTCAGAGACAAGGGGTGACCCAGAAGGAGGGTGTACCTGCACCTATTCTCTGAGAAAAAAATCCCTGCTTAAGAGGTAGACATCCTTTACTACTTTATTGCCTTGAAAAGGAATACATTAATGCATTGTTATCCTGGGCCCCAATGCAGACTTGTGAGTTCACCAATAGACAAGTTACAGTCAGCTTAGCTAGATAATGGAAAGTGAACAGTCATATTAAATTTTCCGATCTTCCAAAGCCAAAACTGTGATTCCACTTCCACGTAATTATTGAAGTTGTTATTCTGTTTGCTTTTAACATTTCCTTTATTTGCAGTGAACAGTCCCCTGCCTAAATTTGCCTAGAGGGAAAAGCGGTTCTGAACCAAACAAAAGGACACCTATGTAGGCCCTAAAATAGGTGATTTTAGCAGAGGCAGTTTCCAGTGATGAAAATTCATAGTTACATATTTACATAGTTACTGAGGTTGAAAAAGCCACTAGCCCATCTAGTTCAACCAACAAGAAAAAGATAAATTTCATCCTGAGCAAAGAACACTACCCTCCAAAAATGATAATATAGGCTCTGCTATTACGTTTCATCAAGCTTCATATACACTACATTACCAAAAGTATTGGGACGCCTGCCTTTACACGCACATGAACTTTAATGGCATCCCAGTCTTAGTCCGTAGGGTCCAATTTTTAGTTTGCCTTTGCAGCTATAACAGCTTCAACTCAACTCTTCTGGGAAGGCTGTCCACAATGTTTAGGAGTCTGTCTATGGGAATGTTTGACCATTCTTTCAGAAGTGCATTTGTGAGGTCAGGCACTTATGTCAGATGAGAAGGCCTGGCTCGCAGTCTCCACTCTAATTCATCCCAAAGGTGTTCTATCGAGTTGAGGTCAGGACTCTGTGCAAGCCAGCCAAGTTCCTCCACCCCAAACTCACTCATCCATGTCTTTATGGACTTTGTGCAGTGGTGCGTAATCATGTTGGAACAGGAAGAGGCCATCCCCAAACTGTTCCCACAAAGTTAGGAGCATGAAATTGTCAGAAATGTCTTGGTTTGCTGACATCTTAAGAGTTCCCTTCACTGGAACTAAGGGGCCAAGCCCAACCCCTGAAAAGCAACCCCACACCATAATCCCTCCTCCACCAAATGATTTGGACCAGTGCACAATTTCATGCTCCCAACTTTGTGAGAACAGTTTGGGGATGGCCCCTTCCTATTCCAACACCAGTGCACAAAGTAAGGTCCATAAAGACATGGATGAGAGAATTTGGGGTGGAGGAACTTGACTAGCCTGCACAGAGCCCTGACCTCAACCTGATAGAACACCTTTGGGATAAATTAGAGCGGAGACTGCAAGACAAGCCTTCTCATCCAATATCAGTGCCTGACCTCACAAATGCACTTCTTGAATAATGGTCAAACATTCCCATAGACACACTCCTAAATATTGTGGCAAGCCTTCCCAGCAGAGTTGAAGCTGTTATAGCTGCAATGGGTGGGCCATTTCAATACTGAACCCTACAGACTAAGACTGGGATGCCATTAAAGTTTATGTGTGTGTAAAGTCAGGCATTCCAATACTTTTGGCAATATAGTTTACATCCGTACTTAGGTATAGTTCCTCAGCTCCCGTGATGGACGATCTATCCCAGCAGCTCCTCATAAGTACAGTATCACGCACCGCTGTTTTCCAGTCCTCTGTAAGTAATTATACTGCAATATGTCCAACCCCCCTTTTTTTGATGCTCGAGTTCTTACCAGAACTGATCGTTATCAATACATATTTTTTACAGACCAATGGATGCTCTTCTCCAGATGAAGTGTCTTCACACGATATGTGTTGAGCTGTGATATAATGCACCTTGCTATAGTCAATCATCATTGCATCTTTTTACTATACTTTTAATTACTTGCTTCCTAATACGGAGTTATCACTCCATACATTGGCAACTGGAATGTGATGCTATTTTGTTTTCAAGGTTGTACATATATGAACTACTTGGATTATGTATCTGTATTCCTATGTGTCTGTGAACTGTACTTTATCCTACATGTAAATATGTGCAGTGGCTTTTAATGTTTTCCATATTTAGCTCGATTTTATACCTTCTTTATGCTAACTCACTAAGTCACCATGTATGCATTACTCTGTTCAATTGCCGTTTGCCTCACACAAAGTCCCAACTTCCTTTTCAAATTTAGTGATCTAGGGATGGAGGCACATATTACCATTTGTACGCCTCATTTAAACTCCCATCCTTCCCCCTTCCCCACTTTTTTATACATCCGTACTTAGATGTGACAGTTTATATTTAAATATTGTTTAATTATCGTGCAAGGAAGACAATGCAATGCTTCTAAACCCTTTCAGTTTTGTGCATTGCACCAAGCAGCATGCACTCCAAAAAGAGATCCGACTGAGCAGCCATTTGCAGCTCCGGGTGAAAAGGCACTGTTGCGGGGTTGATTTTATTTATTTATTATGCGAATCCTGCCTGGAAACCTCCTCTCAAATAAGAGAAAGATTTTCTCTTTCCTTGGGGAGGTAAGAGTAAGAATATCTGCTGAATCCTCTAATCAGGAGGAAGGGACAGGCTGTTCAGGCCAATAGCGCTCAGTAATAAGATCAATTACATACTGGGTTTCTTGTACACTGGCAGAAAGGGCAATATTTATCTTCTTGCTAAAGATTACCTCATCCGAACAGAACGTCCAGGGCTGATTTTTTTTTTTTTTTTCATTCTATTTAACAAGCGGTGACATTGCCAGTTACAAATTGATGCAGAGTACATCTCAAAGAGCTGCTCAGCCAATAGCGGGAAGCTGATGCCCTGAGCTCCTGTCATGTGCAAGCTCATCTCCCTTGGAAATCAGGTTAAACATTAAAGAAACAGAAAGTTGTCAGCCTTCATTATTAGAGGTGATCCGCAGTTTGTGTCTTTTATCTGCTTCGTCCTTTTTTTTTTTCCTTTCCTTTTTTTTTCAGTTTTTTTTTTTTATACATACTTTATAACAAAGTTACCATGGCACCATGAGAACTGTTCCCACACAATCTTTGAATTTGCTTGACAACAGGGTGCAGTGGGAAAAAGAATGAATAGCAAAAAACCTAATAATTCATTATAGAGATAACATAAAGATAGGCATTTGGTAGGTTTTTAATATAGATATTTTTCTTTACATTTAAAATTAGTAATTAAAAATAGAATAGTAGAATACTGATAAATAATAGGCAATTGTTGGGATTTTAATATAGATATTTATTTAAGAAAGAACTAAACTCTTTTAATAAACATTCGTTTTTTGTTTTTTGTTTTGTTTTCTTGTTTAATCCTTATGCTGCTAGCCTTTGTAAATAGATAGGAATGCATATTTTATTTACTTGTTTTAAGCTTTGTTTTACATTTCTTTGGTTGCTTTCTGGTTTCTGGTCTAGGCCAAAATGATGTCATAAGTCCCAGGAAGAAGGGCTTTCTCAGCTAAGCAAACCCCCCATGCATGAGCTAAGGGCAGATGAATTTAAGGAAGTAAATGCTATAATTTGCCCTACTCAAGATGGAAAAGTGATCTAGCAATAAAATAAAGCATAGAGACATGGATGAATAGCTGAGTTTGCGTTGAACGTTAAAGTGGAGCTCCACCCAAAAGAGGAAACCTCTGCTTGTTCGCACCCCTCTTTTTTGGGGGGGGAGCGGGTACCTGGTTTTGACAGGCACCCGCTCCCACTTCCGGGTAGGATCGCCGATCTAAGTGCATTTCCGGCCCCTCCTCCTTCCCCACACTGCCTTCAGGGACACACACAGGTTCCACAAGACGGCGGGACAATTCAGTAGAAAACCATCTGGGAATCCTGAAGGTGCCTGCATCCAAAGCTGACTGACGAATCGGCTCGGGGTGCTGACATCGCTGGATCCCTGGACAGGTAAGTGTCCTTATATTAAAAGTCAGCAGCGACGGTATTTGTAGCTGCTGACTATTATTTTTTTTTCAGACTGGAGCTCTTCATTAAAAATAAATTAAATAACATTTTCAGTTTGTGACGCCTAGATACAGTATATTATAGTAATAATAATAAAAAATAGCCATTTGCTGGGATTTTAGTATAGACATGTTTCTTTACATTTAAAATGTTATTTTTTTCCCTAAGATGGATATTCAGTTGCAGTGTTTCCTTCAATGTGGACTTTCAACATTTTATTCACATAACAACTAGCACTTTTGGTCTGACACCTTTTATTGTAAATTCAGCCCACAAAATGGCATGCATTGTGAGTCTATAAAAGAAAATTAACTGTGTGAGTTTCATGCATATAAACAGTTATTTTCTTGTACTATCAGTATCAGATATTTTTTTTATTGTGTTGATACTGAATGTATTCATTGTATCTATAGAAGGAGCCATGGTTGTTGTCACAAGGGCTGGACTTCAAATGTGTCTGTCTGTGTCTCTCTATCACATAGTGGATTGCTGGGACCAGACAGATAAGACAATGAAAAAAAAATGCAGCCACCACAACTAAGGATTGGTAAATTGCAATATATAACATTTTTGCTTTTTGAGAATTACCGTATATACTCGAGTATAAGTCGAATTTTTCAGCACATTTTTTTGTGCTGAAAGTGCCCCCCTCGACTTATACTTGAGTCAAGCACTTTTCTGCAGCAAAAAATTTCATTTTCCGAACCGACTTTGGGGCCCCGTATCTCAGGGCCACTTGGTGCTAGAAACCCCAAATTTGGTATGCAAACCCAGTGGAACTGGTACCACAACATATGCAAAGCTGGAGTTCCTAGCACCAAGTGACCCTGAGATACGGGGCCCCAAAACTGGTTCGGAAAATGTCATTCTCTGCTACAGAAAAGTGCTTGACATTTTCTGAACTGATTTTTGGGGCCCTGTATCTCGGGGCCACTTAGTGCTAGAAACCCCAGCTTTGGAAATGTTATGGTACTAGTTCCACTGGGTTTGCACACCAAATTTGGGGTTCTTAGCACTAAGTGGCCCCGAGATACGGGGCCCCAAATTCGGTCAACTGTGTCCATCTGCAGCAATGTAATTTCGGGACCCTTTGGGTTCAGAGACCCCAAATTTTGGCTGCAGCTAGGGGGCATCTAGGAACCCTTAACTACTGAGTTTGAAGTTCAGGGGACCTATGGCTGCAAATGGGCACAGTGAAGCATGCAAATGGGCACAGTGATGCTGCAAATGGGCATTGTTGACCCTCTTTTCCCCTTACAGTAGCTGTGCATTTCTCACCCTCGTCTTATACTCGGGTCAATACGTTTTTCCCATTTTTTTTGTGGTAAATTAGGGCCTCGACTTATACTCGGAACGACTTATACTCGGAACGACTTATACTCGAGTATATACGGTAGCTACACTTATCCCAGATGAATTTCAAACAGGTTTGATTACCTCTAATAATGAGAGGCCCCTATTGCTTTCATGAATTGTGACCCATTTTTCATACTTTGGTCTCATCTCCTTACTTCAAATCAAACATAAAAAGTGCAACTACAGTATCTCACAAAAGTAAGCACACCACTCACATTTTTGTAAATATTTTATTCTATCTTTTAATGTGACAACACTGAAGAAATGACACTTTGCTACAATGTAAAGTAGTGAGTGTACAGCTTGTATAACAGTGTCAATTTGCTGTCCCCTCAAAAGAACTCAACACACAGCCATTAATGTCTAAACTGCTGGCAACAAAAGTGAGTACATCCCTAAGTGAAAATGTCCAAATTGGGCCCAGTTAGCCACCCCCCCCCCCCCGGTGTCATGTGACTCTTTAGTGTTACAAGGTATTTGGTGTTATCACTCTCACTTTCTCATACTGGTCACTGGAAGTTTCACATGGCACCTCATGGCAAAAAAACTCAGAGGACATGAAAAAAGAACTGTTGCTCTACATAAAGATGGCCTAGGCTATAAGAAGATTGCCAAGACCCTGAAACTGAGCTGCAGCACGGTGGCCAAGACCATACAGCGGTTTAACAGGACAGGTTCCACCCAGAACAGGCCTCGCCATGGTCAACCAAAGAAGTTGAGTGCACGTGCTCAGAGCATCATATCCAGAGGTTGTCTTTGGAAAATAGACATATGAGTGCTGCCAGCATTGCTGCAGAGGTTGAAGGGGTGGGGGGTCAGCCTGTCAGTGCTCAGACCATACGCCACACACTGCATCAAATTGGTCTGCATGGCTGTCATCCCAGAAGGAAGCCTCTTCTAAAGATGATGCACAAGAAAGCCCGCAAACAGTTTGCTGAAGACAAGCAGACTAAGGACATGGATTACTGGAACCATGTCCTGTGGTCTGATGAGACCAAGATAAACTTATTCAGTTCAGATGGTGTTAAGTGTGTGTGGTGGCAACCAGGTGAGGAGTACAAAGACAAGTACCTCAAAAAGTTAAACTCTGTCCTTTTTTGAGGAAAATCAAGAAGTGTTATTTATTTATTATTATTATACAGGATTTATATAGCTCCAACAGTATTCATTATTCCTAAGCAGTACCAAAGAAATCTAACTGGTGCCTTAAAACCCTCTTGAAAAACAGTACTGCACATCCTATGTCTTGACTTGAGCCTCATAACTTTATATCTACAGTGTGAGATCATTTCAGGTAATGCTGCCTCTGACTGTACTCTTACGAGACTTCCTGATCACAACAGTACTGCTCTACTGCTTTCCTGTTGCTGCTTGATTATTCCTCTACCAGTTGTTAGATCACAAGTCCTAAGGGGGGCAGCTTTGAAATGAGAGGACAAAGATGACTACCTCCACACAGAGATGCAAAGGTCGATTTACTAAAGGAGTTACGAATCTTCACTCATTTACTTTAAGTATCCAATCATGTGAAAAGCATATTCCTGTTTAACTTGAATACCCAATCATGTGCAGATGCTTGTCACGTGATGAAATAACTGAGGTGAATATTAGTGCAATTTATGGGTATAGATTCTCATCTATTTTAGTAAATCAGTGCAACAGTGTAGAACAAGACAGGGTGGAGCTGGCCATATGTTGATAGACATTTAATCAGTGTGTGGCCATCCCTGCACACCAGAAATTGATATTTAGATTGACCCCCGATGAAGGGAAATGCTGCATTTTCGATCAACAGCTGCAGCCAGTCAGCTACAGATATTGATCAGAGTATTCTGACAGCAGCGGTGCAGCTTTCAGAAAACAATGTTAGTTTTTTTGTTCAGACAGAAAAATATAACTTTGTATGGCCAGATTAACCGCTTGCTGTCTGCTCCATATCTGTTTTACTGCTATAGAGTGGCAGCTGTGCACTGGATCACGTATATATAGGTGATTACGGATTTCCACCTGCAGGGGGCACGTTGCTCATAATTCACAGCACAAGCCGATCTGTGGGTCCAGCACTAGATGTCCCCCGACACCCGCCGATCATCGACAATACACAGAGAAATGAGATATGTAAACAAGGTATAGTTCAGTTCTGACAAGGGGGAAGAATGAATTCTGTATACCTGCAAAGCAGGGACTAGAATCCATTACTACCCCTAGTAAAAGCAACATACAGTTAACACACAAACACTGGCTAGGTACACAGTTAACCCCTTGATCGCCCTAAATGTTTAACCCCTTCAGAGCCAGTGTCATTAGTACAGTGACAATGCTCTGATCACTGTATTAGTGTCACTGATTCCAGGCAAAGTGCCAGAATGTCCGCTGCAATATCACAGTCCCAATATATGTTGCTGATCACTGCCATTACTAGTATCAAAAAGTAAATAAATACAACAGCCATAAATATATCTTATATTTTGTAGACGCTATAATGTTCCTGTGAACATATCAATCTATGCTTATTGTTTTTTTTTTTTTTTGTTTGTTTTTTATCAAAAACATGTAGCAGAATACATATTGGCTTAAATTTATGAAGAAATTAGATTTTTTTTCAATTTTTTGTTTGATGTGTTTTATAGCAGAAAGTAATATATATATATTCTTTTAAAATTGTCAATCTTTTTTTGTTTATAGCCCCAAAAATTAAAAACACAGAGGTGATCAAATACCACCAAAAGAAAGCTCTATTTATGCCAAAAAAATTACACTGAAGTGATTTACCTCAGGTGATACACAGAGATGAAACGCAAAGGGGGTTTGGGACTTTATTTGAATTTTTTCACCCTTGCCTATTATGTTTGGAGGGTGCTCCCAGGGTGTGTCGGTGCACTCCCTTCTTCCTTGGGTTCATTCCCTCAGCTCCCGGGATAGACTTGCCTCACAGACCCTGACTTGCAACACTACTTATTTAGAATAATTTATACATATGCTATGTGTTTGCTCCTAAAGAGTGGCAAATGGCCACAAAACGCGTCAAGCCTTTCAATATCATCATGTTCACAACACATAGCTTGACCTCAACTGTGATTCATTTGTATCCTATAACCCATTTGTATCCATTGCTTAATAATCATTTGGCTTTTATACTAGTTACTTTCATGGGATACTATGCGATTTCAGATGCATATATATATATATATATATATATATATATATATATATATATATATATATATATATATATATATATATATATATATACATATATATGAATTGCTTTTTTTTGTATGCCATCACCTTGTATACAGAAAAATACTCATGTTCAACCATGTATCACATGTTTATGAGCTATGCTTTCTTTATATGCCAATGAAACAATTTTACAATTTCTCCTAACACGTGTCTTGTGCCTCATTCAAATCCTCCTACATAAGCTGTTTATCTGCAGCCCTCTCTCCTCTACAGCCATTCAAAGTGCAGAATTTAGACAGTGCTGAGTGTAATCTCAGACCTGAGTGGAGATAATGGGCACGCTCCCTCTTAATAGTCTCAGAGAAACATGGATAGCTGAGGCTGTCAATCACATGCTGTGTGTTGGAGGGGGGACGGGCTGTCTCCCGTGATTCTGTGGTGTCGGCATCAACTAGAAGTGACTCATAGCAGAGGGAGGAAAGTGGACACAGAATCTTCAGGATCGCTAAGTACTATACATGCTATAGAAGAATATAGAAGGATATGTATTGTTCATTTTTCATTTCAGAGGTTTACAACCACTTCTGGACCAGCCACCACAGTTTTACTGCGGCAGGTTGGCTTGGCTGGGCAAAACGACGTTACCTTATGTCGCTTTTCCTTTTGGCCACTAGGGACGCGCGTGTGCGCACCCGCAGCGTGTGCGCACCCGCAGCGTGTGCCTGGAGTCGTTGTGAGTGCCTGGCGGGCGTGATAACTACCGGGCACCCACAATCGCTTGTGACAGAGCAAGAACCGGGATCTGGGTGTGTATCCCAGTACATTCAGGGGAGTAGAGACAGATTGTGTGTTCATACTTTATACTAAGTATGAACACCGATCTCTCTCTCCTCCTAGACAGTCCCATCCCCCTACAGTTAGAACACACACTAGGGAACACAGTTAACCCCTTGATCGCCCCCTAGTGTTAACCCCTTCCCTGCCAGTGACATTTATACAGTAATCAGTGCATTTTTATAGCACTGATCGCTGTATAATTGTCAATGGTCCCAAAAATGTGTCAAAAGTGTCCAATTTGTCCGCCACAATATTGCAGACCCAATAAAAATCGCAGATCGCTGCGATTACTAGTAAAAAAAAATAAAAATAAATAAAGATGCCATAAATCTATCCCCTACTTTGTAGAAGCAATACATTTTGTGCAAACCAATCAATGTACGCTTAATGTGATTTTTTTTGACCAAAAATATGTAGAAGAATACATATCAGCCTGAACGGAGAAAAAAAAATGTTTTTTTTTTAAAATGTGGGATATTTATTATAGCAAAAAGTAAAAGATATTGTAGGATATTTACGAAAGGCAAATCCACTTTGTACTACAAGTGAAAAGTGCACTTGAAATTGCACTGAAAGTGTACTTGGAAGTGCAGTCGCTGTAGATCTGAAGGGGACATGCAAAGAAAATAAAAAAACAGCATTTTAGCTTGCACATGATTGGAAGATAAAATCAGCAGAGCTTCCCCTCATTTCAGATCTACCCCTCAGATTTACAGCGACTGCACTTCCAAGTGCACTTTCAGTGCAATTTCAAGTGCACTTTGCACTTGTAGTTTGCACTTGTAGTGCAAAGTGAATTTGCCTTTTGTAAATAACCCCCATTGTGTTTTTTTCCAAATTGTCGCTCTTCTTTTGTTTATAGCGCAAAAAATAAAAACCGCCGAGGTGATCAAATACCACAAAAAGAAAGCTCTATTTGTGGGGGAAAAAAAGGACGTCAATTTTGTTTGGGTACAACGTTGCACGATCGCACAATTGTTAGTTAAAAGAGATACAGTACCGAATCGCAAAAAATGGCTGAGCAGCCAAATCTTCCGGGGCTGAAGTGGTTAGGTCAGTAATGGGGGGAATGATCAGCTGGCGCTCTCTGCTTGCTTTTGTTGGGCACAGCTTCTACAGTTCAGGCTCTCTTGGAGAATAAATATAAACCAAGTGACCAGAAAAACACAGCTCAAACTTCTTTTATGAGCTTAGGTCTAATGACTTTTCCTAAGTTTATTTCAACTCTAATAGGAACTGGCATGGAGTCAGCCTGCTTAAAATTTCAGATGGCCTAATTTTTTTTTTTTGAGAACACAAAAGTAGCACAACAAAAGGCTCAGGTCCCAATAATGATTACATAAAGGCTTCAATATTAATGCCTTCTATTTAATCCTTGCAGGGTATTATAGAGGGTGCAATAAAATAAAGCAACTTGCTCAAAACATTCCTACAGCCTTTTGCTGCATCAGCTCTACGAAATGAGACTTATTAAAAGCCTACCGCCAGACATTATACATTTGGTGCCCGTAAAAATGTTTATAACAACCACAAGACAGCAGCTACATAAAGACAAGGGATTGGGTTCTTCTGCTCCCCAGTGTTTACAAGGCTCAGACTATTCTGCTGTGAATTTTATAACAGCAGCTCAAGCTGAGTTTTATCTGGGTGAAATCCGTATTCCCCTGAACGCAAACAAATAAATGCATGTTCTTTCTGAGGACACGGCCATTTAAAACGCCAGCTGGTTTGAAAAAGATGTATTTATCCTTAAGCAGAAAACGGAAAAAAATTAAAAAATAAACGCAGAAGCGAACAAAATCTCTGCAGGTCTACAAATTGTAACTTTCCTTTTTCTCTTCTATTCCAGGAATCAGGGAGCGGGCATCTTGGTTTGTGACCTCACAGCGGGGGGGGGGGGGTGACTACAGTACATACTGTGATAAAAAGCCGCGTGCCAAAAAATAAATAAAAGCCGCTTGCCAGTCCTTACATGTGGCTGCATTAGTTGTCTTTCGTATTACCTAGTGATCTTGCCACTAATACGTTTCCTAAAAAACTAGCAATCAAAATCAGGGCACAAAACATGGAAATAGCATCACGATAAAAAAATAAAATTGATTAAAAATCATAACTAACCACAATAGGGCAAAATACATACATTTAAAAAGCCAACGTTCATTTATTTATTTATACAATCATGCATATTGATTCAGGGATTTGGTCATGTTGGATTTTTAATGAAAGCTGTTTCAACCTAAAAGCAAATATTTATTTAATTGCAGCCTACCAATTCTTATATGTGATGGCTGCATTTGTTTTCTTGTTTAGGCTTTTTTTTCTTGTCTTTTCACCTGGTGGTCCTTCCAGTAAGTCTGTTGTTTTTGAACAGAAATGAAGGTTAAGCACTATTCCTAAAGTGGTTGCAAACTCTCTAAAAAAAAAAAAATAAATAATAAAAAAAAAACATTGCATACTAGCTCATTATGAAATACTTACCTTATGATATACTTACCTTGGAACAAAGCTGTTGCAGTGGTCCCCGTACACTGCTGTGACAGATGACATGTCTCTCGGAGTTATTTCTGGGTTTGCAGGCTCCGGTGTTGTGATTGGTCGGAGCCACAATGTCGTCACTCCAGCACATGCACGTGGGTTCCGCCGGTCACGGCACGGCTACTGAAGAAATGGCACGAGCGAGCCGTTTCTTCGGTGCGCAAGCGCCAATGACGTTGGCACATGCAGATATAGTGAATATCTCCTAAACGGTGCAAGTTTAGGAGATATTCACGGTACCTAAAGGTAAGCCTTATTATAGGCTTACCTGTAGGTAAAAGTGGTAGTAAAGGGTTTACAACCAGTTTAAGTGAATAGTACAATAATACCTCTTGTGTTCAATTAATACATTAAAAACATACAAAATCAATATACTCCTAAATAAACTGCATAGAATACATGTTCTTCTGCGCAGCCTTCGCCCTGTGAACTTTCCAGCCCTCCTGACACTCTAGGTTCAGACATGTTGTGTATACCTTTAAATAACACACGGACACAATGCAGATTCTTTTTGCTCTCTCAAATTTTACTTAACCACTTTGGCCCTGGAAGGATTTACTACCTTCCTGACCAGGCCATTTCTTGCAAAACGGCACTGAGTCGCTTTATCTGACAATTGCGCGGTCGTGCGGTGCCCAAAACAAAATTGATGTCCTTTTTTTCCCACAAATAAAGCTTTCTTTTAGTGGTATTTTATCACCTCTGTGGTTTTTATGTTTTGCCTTATAAACAAAAAAAGACCGACAATTTTGAAAAAAAAAAAAACAATATTTTTTACTTTCTGCTATAATACATATCCAAAACAAATATAAAAAAACAAATTTATCCATCAGTTTAGGCCAATATGTATTCTTCTACATATTTTTGGTAAAAAAACCCCATAATAAGCGTATATTGATTGGTTTGCACAATAGTTATAGCGTCTACAAAATAGGGGATAGATTTATGGACTTTTATTTTTTTTTTATGTTTTTACTTGTAATGGCGGCGATCTGTGATTTTTAGCAGGACTGCGACATTGGGATGGACAAATCTGACCCAAAGTGACACTATTTGGGGACCAGTGACAATATTACAGTGATCAGTGCTTAAAAAAAAAATGCGCTGATCAATGTATAAGAGCCCTTTCACACTGGGGCGGTTTGCAGGCGCTATTGCGCTAATAATAGCGCCTGCAAACCGACCCGAAAGTGCCGCTGCATGTATTCCTGTGTGAAAGCCCCGAGGGCTTTCACACTGGAGCGATGCGCTGGCAGGACGGTAAAAAAAGTCCTGCCAGCAGCATCTTCGGAGCGGTTAAGGAGCGGTGTGTATACCGCTCCTTTACCGCTCCTGCCCATTGAAATCAATGGGACAGCGCGGCTATACCGCCGGCAAAGCGCCTTTGCAGAGGCGCTTTGCGGTGGTATTTAACCCTTTCTCGGCTGCTAGCGGGGGGTAAAACCGCCCCGCTAGCGGCCGCATACCGACGGTAAAACGCCGCTAATAATAGCGGCGTTTTACCGCCGACCCCGCCCCAGTGTGAAAGGGCTCTAAACCCCTGGCAGGGAAGGGGTTAACACTGGGGTGTGATCAAGGGGTTAACTGTGTTCCCAGGGTGTGTTCTAACTGTGTGGGGGCTGGGCTCACTGGGACAGCACAGAGATCGCTGTGTTGTGTCTTAAATAGGGTATTAGTCAGCCGAATCCTGGATAAACAGCCAAGACTCAGTTCAACTAGTCCCCCAAAAGCAATTAAATGACAATTAGAAATGACAGATATATAATATCAATGCACACAGTATTAGACAATAAGTGAATGGATTTCTAAGAAGGCTATTGGTTGCTGACTATAACACTACTGCTAAGGGGGGACCCCGGGTCAGCCTATTATACCTTAATAAAGTGCTTAAAACATTTAAAGTGCTTCACATAAAGTTCATGTGCCCTTCTTGGACGGAAATTCTTGATTCTTTAATGTGAATTATCATGGCGCCCCTATTCACACTGAATGCAGGTTTGAAATCATTCAGCTGAACTCGCACAATTTTAAACCCGCATTTTAGTGCAACTTCGGGGGCGATTTGAAAGACATCTGTGCGGGTTCATGCACAGATGTCTATTGAAATCGCCCCCAAAGTCGCCAAAAGTAGTGCAGGAACTACTTTTGGAAATAGGTGCGGCGCCGCAAAGTCGGCGTCCCACCGATTGGGACGGTGTTGTTGCCAGCAATAGGCTCCAATTTGGCATGCGATTTGACATGTCAAATCATGCCGATGTGAATGAGGGCTAAACCATCACCACCAGTTACATTCACACCTGATGTGCTCTGATGGAATATCACTCACCAGATTGCCATGATCTCTTTAACTAAAAAAGAAGGTCAATAATCACTTGAATAATTTCAAAAACAGTGCTGTGCTACCAATACTACAGTAATAAAAATGTGCAATATCAAAAAATCAAAGTTCGTAATCCTAAAAATAGTGATAATTTCCAGTAATGAAAAAAGTGTCTTAAAATTTCTTCCAACGTGAAATCTTCACCTGAAACTGTTCACTGAGAGTCAAAAAGTGCTGGTGCTCTCCTCCACCACTGTGCTCTAGCCACACACCTTAGGATCTGACCCCTGTTTTACCAGCAGGTCAGATAAAGCAGATACCCTATGGGGGTAATAAATGAATCGGCCCAGCGTGAAGCTGATATTCCCTCCGTGTCTCAGGTTTACCTCGGGTGTTTCTGGTATATCATAGGGATAAAAACACCAAATATAGTGCTCTCTGTTTGCAAATAATTTATTTCTCCAATAGATACAGCATATATGGTACTTACAAGTAATAAGTACTCACAAGTAAAGCACTTCAGCAGTGCGGACTACGGACACATGAAAAGAAAAGATAATCGCAGGATGACGTCACCAACTGAGACACCTCCCCCTATGTGCATTACGTCAAATGGACGTGACTTCATTGGTAAGGGGCCATCACTTGAATGCTGAGTTTCCTTATAGCTCTTCACATATAACACATAATTGTTATGGTTCCAAAACAGTACTCCTCCACTTCGCCATGCAACCATAAATCAGAAAAAAGATGATATAATGTAATAAAGTTTATTAAAGATAGTTTAAAAATAAAAAAATTCTGAATAAAAACCATTGGAAACTGAAAATAGTTTAAAAACATGTGAACAGGCTGCTGACATATATGGTGTCCTCTCAGAAAGCCGCTACCCATCAGAAAATGCAACCGAAGTGACGTACCGTCGTGGCCATCTTGGTACACCTGCAATCGTCCACAGTGACCCTGCAGTCAGGAGGTGGCAAGCGGACATCTTTTTACACCCACCGAAGTCTTGTATTTGACACTTATTTTTAGCAGCAAACTGAGCTTATCTAGTGAAATACAGTATTTTGAAACCCATCAAACTGTTTTGATGTTGAATTTTAAACGCATTGGCGAGTCTGCTGATCTCACAGGTTTGCTAATCTGACAGAACACCGCTGATTTTAAAATTCAACATCAGAACAGTTTGACGGATTTCAAAATATTCTATTTCACTATATAAGCTCAGTTTACTGGTAAAAATAAGTGTGAAATGCAAGACTTCAGTGGGTACATCGGGTGTGAATGTAACTGGTGGGGATGGTTTAACCACCTCAATACCAGGCACTTACACCCCCTTCCTGCCTAGGCCATTTTTCAGCTTTCAGCGCTGTCACACTTTGAATAACAATTGCGCGGTCATGCTACACTGTAACCATGTGAAATTGTTATAATTTTCTTCACACAAATAGAGCTTTCTTTTGGTGGTATTTAATCACTGCTGGGTTTTTATTTTTTCCTAAAAAAAAACAATAAAAAATTTTGAAAAAAAAAGTTTTTCTTAGTTTCTGTCAGTAAATTTTGTAAATAAGTATTTTTTCTCCTTCACTGATGGGTGCTGATGAGGCAGCACTGATGGGCACTGATAGGCTGCACTGATGAGGTGGCACTTATGGGCCCTAAAGAGGCGGCACTTATGGGCGCTGATTAGGTGGCAATGAGGAGGAGGCATGAATATGCCGCACTTATGGGCACTGATAGGTGGCACTGATATGTGGCACTGATGTGCACTGATAGGCGGCACTGGGTGGAACTGGTGGGCACTGGGCACAGATAGGCGGCACTGGTTGGCACAGATAGGCGGCACTGGTGGGCACAGATAGGTGGCACTGATGGGCGGCACTAATGGGCATTGGTGGGTGGCATTGATGGACATCAGTGATGAGCATTGATGGGCAGCAGTGATGGGCAGCACTGATAGCCAGCATTGGCATCACTAATGGCCACTGATTGTTGGCACTTGTGGGCACTGATTGCTGGCACTTGTGGGCACAGATTGGTGGCAATTGTGGGCACTGTTTGGCACTGATTGCTGGCAGTGGTGGGAAATCATTGCTGGCACTGATAGGCACTTAATTGTAATCTAGGTCACTGGTGATCAGAGCACTAAGGTTGCCACCTGTCCGGAATTCACCAGTCCGGACAGTTCGAGTTTGGAACATACGTCCAGGTTCCAGACCGCCCGAAACCCAGACACATTATTCAGACTGGACTATGGCTTCCCAGCAGGGTTGCTGGCTACAGTTGTGTAAGCCGAGAATGTCTGTTACACTCTCTTTCACACTGCCCAGATCCAGAACTAACAATTCCCCCCCACACACAGATGGGAGAGGAGATCGACTCCTCTTCCTCCCACCCCTACCCCTCTGTGTCTGCCCACACTCCAATCCCCGGCTCTGTTCCTCAGAAAAGGAAAGTGGGGGTGGGAAATTTGAAGTCCAGCAGCCTCAGATACAACTGGATGAAGGGTGCTGACTACCAAGGGGTGAGTGAGCTCACCATCCATCCCTGTCTGTGACTGTCTCCCCTCTTCTCTCCTGCCTTTGAATGAGTAAACTAAAGTAAATCAGGGTTCTTAGAGCACCCCTTACATCAGAGTTCCCCTTTACACAAAAGGCCACAGTGTTCCCCCTTATATCAGAGTCCTCTCCGTACATCAGATTTCTCAGTGTTCCCCCTTAAATCAGGGTTCCTAGAGCATCCCTTATGTTAGAGTCCCCAGAGTTCTCTCTTACATCAGAGTCTGCAGAACCCCCCCCCCCCCCACCACCCATACAGTGTAAAGGAACTATGTGAGTTCAGATGTAAAAGGGGAACTCTGTGGCCACCGATGTAAAGGGGGAATCCTGTGATTAACTTCATATGATTAGAGATGTTATTTAATTGCAAAATATATGTATAGTTTATACTATGAAAAAAAAATTGCTGTGCGCCGCTAAAATGTTTGGGTTTGACTTGGCAACCCTAATGGCACCCCCTCACATAACCTTCATTTTGTATAGTGTTATCCACATATTTGGGGTAGCAGCTTTAGGCTGGGTTCACACTATCTTTGCATGTGGCTCACAGCAGCGGTCTGGTGTGTCCCCGTTCACCATTTCAGGTCCTTATTCAGCCCGAATTTTGGGCTGAATTCTGACCAGAAACAGACCAAAAGACCCACAGGGCTCCTGTGCAAATTTTCACTGGATCCGCATTGGAGATGTGTGAATCGGCTCTATAGAGAGCCAGGCAAAATCTCCGGCTATTGCAAATAGGATGCGGGGGGATCTGCATCCAATTCGCAATAGTGTGAGCCCAGCCTAACAACTAGATTTTTTTTATTCAATATATTTTTATACACATTAGCGTACGGTTTAATTAAGAATTATTGTTTTTCAACAGAATAATCTGTTATGCAGATGTAGCAGTTAGAGGGTTGAGACAAACGATTTACCACTAACAGGGGTAACTGATAAGGATGATCAACATTTATTTATGTAAACCTTTATCCCACAGGGAAAAAACTTACATAAAAACATGGAAAAGTGACGGCAGAAAAAGACAGTAGTCCATCGAGTCTGTCCATTTTTTTTGTTTTTTTTGTTAGGTTGTTGTTGTAACTGCTTAAGACCTCATGCACACTTTTTTTTTTCCTGTCTCTAAATGCCCCTGCATGTTAACCTATGTTTCCATGCACACATAGGCTTTTAGCAGCGTTTAGTGGCCGGAGAGTTTAGAGGCAGGAAAAAAAAACCCACTGCCAGTGCATTCAGGAGCAGCAGAGTTTGGGCAGAAAAAATGCTTGATGCCACTAAAAGCTGCTAAAAGTTGCTAAACACGCCTAAACACTAGGTTCATATAGTGCATGAGCATTAATTCATTAATACACTTCAATGGCAAGACTGAATGATTTATTCTGACCGCTTAAATGAATTAATGCCCAAGAGCAAGTGCCTGTAGAAGCTTCTAAAAGCTTGTAAAAAAAAATCTGCAAAAACACAGCTGGCTTTTAGGAGAGGTAAATAAATTGATTGTAAATGATCACCTTGAAAAACACCCCATTCAGTTTAAAATTGAAACTAAGGCAAAATATTTGTGTATAGATATAAAAAAACAAAACATAAATGCCCCCCCCCCGCCTTTCCATAAGTGATCACATTACCTCTTCTCCTTCTGTTCTCAGCTTCATAAGAGCTGGGGGGAGGAGAAACAGCAGCATACTGAGCTTCTAAGTGAAAGGCTGTGCAGGGTGGGGGGGGGGTGTCAGGACAAGTCTGCTCATTGGAGGAGAGCAGGTTGAGTTCTCAGCACAGCTAGAGAACAACTGTCCACAGTGTGTTCTCCTGGTTAGTGTAGTCAATTTTTAACAGGAAAGCAGAGTGACTAGCAGGAACACCAGGGGTTTCACACGAAGGAAGCAATACAAAGAGAACAGGATACTTTCTGGTACAAGTACATGGTACAGCAGGCACATATCAGGAATGTGAAATGTTGGGGTAACAAACGCTTTAATACACATCAATAAGATTATTTTTACATACAATACAAAAAATTGAAACCACTTAAGATTCTATTTAAGTCTCATTATTTATAGGTCTTCATATCTGTCATCAGTCTTGCGCAATGGTGTTAATTTCTGCATGAATGTTTGAGCGAAACGTGAGCCGCGCGGCTGGCGATAAAGGGATCATTATGATGCTTCTGTTGGCTGTACAGCCTTGACACTTCCCTGCACTTCGAACACAAGAAGCAATTGCATAACAGGCTCTGGGCATCCACTAAGCAAGAACCATATCTGTACATAAGTATCTTTTACTGCCATGTCAAGAAAATATTAATGCATTCTTTTGCTGATTAAAGAAGAAACCTAAAAAGGTTTATTTTATTTATTTATTTATGTATTTATTTATTTATTTAACCCACAAAAGTTACATGGATATAAATAATCTCTGATTCTTGCTGACTTGCCTTCCCTCAACTGCTGTCAACACCAGCACTCAAATTGAGATCACAATGTTCTATGTTGTCTTTCTTCAGCTAATTAACTCCAAACCGTACCCCTAGCAATGCTGTGCGCTGCTGAGTGCCACCGTCTGCAGCCCTTATCCAGCCAGCCCATCATGTGAGAAAGCAATCAGTCGGCTTTATTTGTGACATGCCTGTGGAATAAGAGAGGTGAGCATCAGACAGCAGCAAATGATGCTGTATGTATTTTAAGATTGTAAATAATACAAATAAAGCTGAAACAGAATAGAGAGCCTCGCATTTTTGGAGCTTGTAGAAGCTCAAAATATTATTTTTTCCCTAATATTATTAAATATTATTTTTCCCTAAAGGGTAAATAGAAAAAAAAAAAAAAACAGTATCCCACTTCCTATTCCCAATTCCCTTTCTTCAAGTTTGGTAAAAATTAAATTTAGAACTCAGATGCCGAGACACTGATGGACAATGCCTCTGTCTATATCATAGCATAGCTGTAAGAAGGTGCTGTGAACCTGTCAGAGACAGAACCTGCTCCTGATTTAGAGGTACAGTAAGTAATATTATTATATTATTATTATTGATAATATTATTGTTATTATTATACAGGTTTTATATAGCACCAACAGTTTGTGCTGCACGTTACAAAATGGAAGGAGACAGTACAGTTTCAGTACATTTTAGTACAAGAGGGATCAGAGAACCCTGCTTATTAGAGCTTACCAGCGGCTGGTGCTCAAAATTTTTTTGGGGGGGCGCAAATGAACTGAAAAATTCTGAAAAATACTGAAACAAAAATATCAATTGCAGCCACTGTGCCATCCATTGCAGCCACTGTGCCCATCATATGCAGCCAACTGTGCCCAGCAAATGCAGCCACTGTGCCCATCATATGCAGCCAACTTTGCCCATCATGTGCAGCCAACTGTGTCCCTCATATGCAGCCACTGTGCCCATCATATGCAGCCTCTGTGCCCAGCAAATGCAGCCACTGTGCCCATCATATGCAGCCAACTTTGCCCATCATGTGCAGCCAACTGTGTCCCTCATATGCAGCCACTGTACCCATCATATGCAGCCTCTGTGCCCAGCAAATGCAGCCAACTGTGCACATCATATGCAGCCAACTGTACTCATAATATGCAACCAACTTCGCCAATCATATGCAGCCAACTGTGCCCATAATATGCAGCCTACTGTGCCCATCATATGCAACCTCTGTGCCCAGCAAATGCAGCCAACTGTGCCCCATCAATTGCAGCCTCTGTGCCCATAATATGCAGCCACTGTGCCCAGCAAATTCAGTCAACTGTGCCCCATCAATTGCAGCCACTGTGCCCATAATATGCAGTCACTATGCCCAGCAAATGCAGCCAACTATGCCCCATCAATTGCAGCCTCTGTGCCAATAATATGCAGCCACTGTGCCCCGGCCGCCCGCTGCCTGCCTGGCACTTACTCCATCCTGGTCAGGCAGTGGGACAGGAGTCGAGCTATGGGACTGGCAGAGCGGCGATGGATCCTGTGTCCTCCGTGCGCGTCTTCTTCCTGTTCTGCTAGGCGGCCAATGGGATTGCCTATGCCTTCAGCAGGTGACTAGTATTACATCTGCGCCTCCTGATTGGCTGAGAGGCGGTTCTGTGTTAGCAAAGCAAATATTTTTGAAGCCTATTACATAGTTGCCAACAGTCCCGATTTTCCCGGGACAATCGGACCCTTGTCCCGATCGGAGGCCATCCCAATTCGGGATTTTGCCTTTTCCAGGGAAATCGGGAATGTTTTTGGCTCTGCAGCAGTTCTGGCTCCAACAAAATGGCCGCTAGCGCTGGCGCTGCCGCTAGATCTCTTTCCCCTTGTGTTCAGTGGAGAGGGGAGGGGGCTCGATCCATGCAGCCAATGAATCGGCTTTTCTCTTCACAATTCTCCCGCACACTGAAGCTGGGGTTAGCTGCATGGATCGACCCCTCCCCTCTCCACTGAACATGAGGAACGAGAGGAGACACATGGAGTTGCAGCCAACCCTCCGTCTCAGCCGTGGAGTAGGTTGGAGCTTGTGACAGAACACACTGATCTGTAAGAGGCACTCCACTGGGGACACCTGATGTAAGAGGCACTCCGCTGGGGACACTGACTGCAGGGGGCACCTGATGTAAGAGGCACTCCGCTGGGGACACCTGATGTAAGCAGGGACTCTGCTGGGAATGCCTGATGGAAGGAGGGACTCTACTGGGAATGCCTGATGTAGAGAGGCACTCCGCTGGGGACACCTGATGTAAGGAGACACTCCACTGGGGACACCTAATGTAAGGAGGCACTCTGCTGGGAATGCCTGATGTAAGGAGACACTCCACTGGGGACACCTAATGAAAGGAGGCACTCTGCAGGGAATGCCTGATGTAAGGAGAGACTCCGCTGGAGGGCACCTGATGTAAAGAGGGAGGCACTCTGCTGGGAATGCCTGATGGAAGGAGGGACTCTACTGGGAATGCCTGATGTAAGGAGGCACTCCGCTGGGGACACCTGGTGTAAGGAGACACTCCACTGGGGACACCTAATGTAAGGAGGCACTCTGCTGGGAATGCCTGATATAAGGAGAGACTCCGCTGGAGGGCACCTGATGTAAGGAGGGAGGCACTCTGCTGGGAATGCCTGATGGAAGGAGGGACTCTACTGGGAATGGCTGATGGAAGGAGGGACTCCACTGGGGACACCTGGTGGCAGGGGACACGCTTGGGGCTCCTACTGATTCTACATTATGGTGAGTTGAACTATTACATTTTATATTACAATGTAATAATAATAATAATGCGCTTCAATCATCCACACACCATAACAACCATGGTGCCGGGATAACTGAAGCGCTAACACTAGGTGTTTGGAGTATATTTATCTGCTAATTGCTAAACTTTATGATATACACATATTTCTATTG
The DNA here is from genome assembly GCA_037952925.1 of Lithobates clamitans. Lineage (NCBI taxonomy): Eukaryota > Metazoa > Chordata > Amphibia > Anura > Ranidae > Lithobates > Lithobates clamitans. The sequence goes on from JBBGZY010000448.1 coordinate 2,977,762, forward strand.
TGGTGTAGGATCTGGGCTTGCTGTCCCTCCATCCCTCTTTCTTTCCTTCCTTCTCTCTCCTTCCCTCCCTCCCTATTTCTTTCTTTCTCCCTCATCCCTCATTCATCTCAGACTCGGACCACACCCCCTTTAAGCCACGCCCACTATTCAGTTGATACCACGCCCATTTTTTGCAGCGGGGCGCTGTGCCCACCACAGTTTTCTTCCCCCTCTACATCACACCTTAAAACGCATGCCACGCCCCCTATATACATTAAGACCCCGCCCACAGACAAAAAAGTGTCCCTATAAATTTTTTTTTAATGTTGGCAACTATGCTATTAGAGCCTATGGCTCTAATCAGGTGCTTCAAAAACACCCCCCACTGCTGTAAGGTGCCCGGCATCAGACACAGGGATGGACGCCTGAATGGGGGTGGCTACAGCACTCATGGATAGATTTATGCAATGCATGAATCTATCCATACTACACAGAGGGAGTGGCTTGAGAGAGGGGGCGGTGCCTGTGCACCCTTAATGGACACACTGCCACTGGAGCTTACACTACAAAAGGAAAGATTGAGTGATACAAAAGGTAATAAGTGTTCAGAATGACATGATGATATTATTAAAGTGTTACTAAACCCACAACAGTAAAATCAGTCTGTATATGCAGTAAAGCATGCATGTTATACTCACTGTGGAACCAAAGGGGTTAATCCTGCGCATTGTGTAAAAAGGCAGTTTGATCCCGTCTTCTCTGATCCTCCCCTTCTTCTACCGTCTCCAAAAAATAAACTGATATTTACAGAGCCGGGGGACAGGCTGCACATGCTCAGTTTGGTGTGTATTGCTAGAAACTTTTTTTTCTTGGGAGAGTGCATGTGATCAGCACAGGGTCAATCAGCACTGTCCAGACAGAGGGTGAGGGGTTCTGTATTCTCATTGGACAATCGTGGGAAAATGAAAACTCGTCCTACAAGCTTCAACCAGGCACTCATAGAAGTTACAAGACTGCTCTAACTGCTCATGAAAAAAGGTATTTAGTAGTTTATATTTACTAAAATAATTGCATTTCCATGTTCTGTGTACTGTGGGAGACCAGATATAGTGAATGCAGGGTCCTGGGTTTAGTAACAATTAAAGTATTTACTACTTAAAGCGCAACTTCACTCAAAAAGTAAAGTACTGCCGGTTCGAAGCCTCCACCCAGCCTGTAACTGAGTTTTTGGGGAATGCAAGTACCAATTTTTATCAGTACCCACTCCTCACCTAGGTAGGTATAGGTGACAATGTTTTCCCTGTCCCCTTCCCTCCCGCAGCCTCCTGGGACACGACATGTCCCAGAAGGATGCAAAACCATTCACAGAGCATTGCTTAGGAAGGCACAGCCGGCTTCCATATCCAAGATGGCAATTCTGAGGACCCACAGCAAAAAAAAAGAACCAGCTGCTGTCTTTATAGAAAAAAAAAGTAACTGAAGTTCCTTTTTAAAGAAAGTCCAATTTAAAGCATACAATGTATTTAGTATTTCTTTACAATGTATTTGCTTTTTACTAATTTTTCCCCTGTTTTGTTACATGATGTCTCCATTTACATAGCATGATTTAAAGAATATGTAACCCCAACATTTCATATTCCTGATATGTATCTGTTGTACCTGCATTCAAAAATTTCCTGCTCTCTTTCTATCTCTTACTTTGTGTGAAACCTGGTTATCCTACCAGTCCTCCTGCTTCACTATTTCAAACTGCTAGGCATAACAGCACATCCATCCAAGCATGGTCAGTTTTCAGGCTGTGCTAGGGGTTCAGCTTGCCTGTCCTCTACTGGTCTCTGACATGTGGTGATATGCCCCCTGCACAGCAGATCAGTGTACTGATATTTTTCCACCCCACCTCCCAAAGCCCCTTATGCAGTTGAGAACAGAGGTCTATATATATAGAGAGAGAGAGTATACCGTATTTATCGGCGTATAACACGCACCGGCGTATAACACGAACCCCAATTTAGGAGGGAAGTTGAAGGGAAAAAAACTTTTAGGAGGGAAGTTGAAGGGAAAAAAAACTTACATTTAAATGCCCATCATTGCAGCCTTCTCAGTGCAGCCTTGTCAGTGCAGCCATGTCAGTGCAGCCTTCCCCAGTGCAGCCTTGTCAGTGCAGACTTCCCCAGTGCAGCCTTGTCAGTGCAGACTTCCCCAGTGCAGCCTTCCCCAGTGCAGCCTTGTCAGTGCAGCCTTGTCAGTGCAGACTTCCCCAGTGCAGCCTTCCCCAGTGCAGCCTTGTCAGTGCAGACTTCCCCAGTGCAGCCTTCCCCAGTGCAGCCTTGTCAGTGCAGCCTTGTCAGTGCAGACTTCCCCAGTGCAGCCTTCCCCAGTGCAGCCTTGTCAGTGCAGACTTCCCCAGTGCAGCCTTCCCCAGTGCAGCCTTGTCAGTGCAGCCTTCCCCAGTGCAGCCTTGTCAGTGCAGACTTCCCCAGTGCAGCCTTCCCCAGTGCAGCCTTGTCAGTGCAGCCTTCCCCAGTGCAGCCTTGTCAGTGCAGACTTCCCCAGTGCAGCCTTGTCAGTGCAGACTTCCCCAGTGCAGCCTTGTCAGTGCAGCCTTCCCCAGTGCAGCCTTCCCCAGTGATCCCAGCCATTCTGGACTTCAAAATCGGCAACCGCAATTTGAAAATGGCGCCGCCGGCGCCGAAATACACAGTGCCGGTCCTCGGCTCTTTCCGGCGGCTCTCGTTCACTTTCGGATCCACTAGTAGTCCCGAGCGGAGCTATCCGAACCTAGCCGAGTAGGTTCGGATAGCTCCGCTCGGGACTACGAGTGGAGCCGAAAATGAACGAGAGCCGCCGGAAAGAGCCGAGGACCGGCTCTGTGTATTTCGGCGCCGGCGGCGCCATTTTCAAACCGCGGTCGGCGATTTTGCAAATCTGACAGGTCGGGATCGCAGGGGATCGGCGTATAACACGCACCTGCGATTTTCCCCTGGTTTTAAGGGGAAAAAAGTGCGTGTTATACGCCGATAAATACGGTATATGGTTTGCTTTTAAATTTGTATCTTAAATTGAATGTTTTACAAGATAAAGAGTTTTGGTATAATATAAAAATCAAGTTTAAAATTGCAGCTTACTTTTAAGATGCTTCATTCTGGACCCTTAAGCAATGAAAAATCCTAGGTAGTCCTCTTTGTTTATGAGGAGGCTGTGCTATGCTTGCCATAATTAACCCTGTATGTACTGTTCATTCAGATATTAAAGTGGTTGTAAACCCTTACAGACCACTTTTTGCTACAGGTAAGCCTATAATAACAAACATGTCATACTTACCTCCACTGTGCAGTTAGTTTTGCACAGAGTGGCCCCGAACACCAATTTCTGGGGTCCCTCGGCGGATCATGCGGCTCCTCCCCGCATCAGATAACCCCCTAGGAGAAGCGCTCGCGCGTCCATAGCCACTGAATGTATGATTCGGCCCCGCGTCATTGGATTTGATTGACAGCAGCAGGAGCCAATGGCTGCACTGCTATTAATCTATCCAATAAAGTGCCGAGAACCCCGGGCAGAGGGACAGCGCATCCTCACCATTGGAAATTCCAGGGCTCAGGTAAGTAAAACGGGGGGGCTGAGGGGGAGGTCATTGCCAGGTGTTTTTCACCTTAATGCATAGGATGCATTAAGGTGAAAAAATACGAGGGTTTACAATCCCTTTAACTTATTATACAATAAACTTTTGCATTTTATCACATTAGTAATTTTCATTGGTGCCTTCAAAATCCCTACCATATTTTCGTTTCTCCTATGACAGTAACTTTAAGAGCAGGAGATGATTGGGGAACATCTGTTCCCTGATCTCCCCTGCAACAAATGAACCTGGAAGCAACATGCATTACATCACTTTCCGGTCCACAGCTTCCATTCCATCTACTGTAACTGAGGATGCAACTAGTCAAGCATGTTCTGATTAGCTGCATTGGCTTGAAGGACAAGGGCACCATTTGGGGTCTAATAGAACCCTCATTTTTCCATAAAGAATACCTGTCACCCCTTGTGACATGCATATGAAATATCAGCAACAACATTGGAGTGAGAGCAATAATTCTAGGCTATCATCCTCTTTTAACAAAAAAACGGATAACTTGTAAAGGCTTTTAAAGTGTCACCCATTAAAAATGTAGGCACTGTAGTTTTTTGCCATTTCATGGATGCATGTAATTGCCCACTGCTGCCATTGTGCTGACGTATATCGGAGTGCAGCGGTCCGCAAATGGTTAATTTCCTTACACGTCTCTATTGCTGTTTTGGAGCCATAATTTAAAGTGGTTATATAGGCTGAAGTTTGAAAAAAGGTGTAGCTCCCCTCCAAGTCCCCCTTATACTTATCTCATACTTACCCGAGCCCAAACGCAATCCAGCGATGTGCAAGGCTCTCTTCCTTCTCATACACTGGAAAATAATGGTGGCCTAAACGATGCACGTTTGGGAGATATTTACAGTACCTATAGATAAGCTTTATTATAGGCTTACCTATAGGTACAAATTACGCATGCGAGTTTACTCCCACTTTTTAGAAACCAAAGACATTTCTGTGAATGGACAAAATAGGTGTACTTTACAGGAGTACTTTATATACGTGGACTCAATAGAGGTTTTGAAATAATCAAACTCACTAAATGTCTGTTTTTCTGTGGTCTTAAGTATATTTTTGAAATGAAAACAAGTTGTGTTTACCTAGTAGGTTAAAGGAGGACAATAATCGCATATCTCTTTATAGCGACTATTATCCCCGCTAATGCTGAATAATTACATATACTCTAATGCTGCATAATTATACATCCCCTCCCTATTGTGTACCTTTGCCTTGTAGGTCTGACAAGTTTCCATGTGTGAACGGTACAATATGTTCTTTTGTATAAATTGGCTTGTATTTCTCTTAGCATTATGATAGGATAATAATTAAAGTTTTTTTGTTTTTGTTTCTTTTTTAGTAATTAACAGCTCTCCTCCTTAGCACAGGTGTACAGAAATCCACGGTATGGTTAATTATCCCTGTGTTAATGTACAGCTCTGATACAGATGAAAGGTCCCTGATTTAAATGCTGCTAGATCATAAAAGGGCTTGCCCATTCATCATTCATTGTCGTCATAGAAACAGCTACTGTGGATTCCTGCACGTTCCCGGCAATGCTGAGTCACTAATTGTGACCATGAACAGCACGAAAGGGACAGTTGGGAGTTCTAGATCTTTACATGGACAATGTAGGTGATTGTTGGGTAAATATACTCTGTCTGTGTAGGACAAATTGTTCATAAAGATGTAATTGTTTTGTTTGCTAAGGGCTCAGCAAAGATCTGAACACACTGTGAGGTTTCTTTCATATGCAGTCATTCATTTCTATTATGCGCAGACTGAAAGGCTCATTTATAACTAGAGCAAAGGGAAAATCATGGTGGTTCTGCATATGTCAAGATCGGATCACATCAAACTTGGCCTGAAAATGGTTTTATTCTTCATTTGAAAGTGATATACTTTTTTTATTTTGCAATTAGCCCTGGAGCTCTCATTGTTAGCTATTCTTTTTCAAAGCTGAATTACATTGCATCTGAGCAACACAAACCAAAAACATTATTTTATTCATTTTTAGTATTCAAAGCAAACTGCTCAATCCATCCAATGTCTCCATGCTTTATTTTGCTGAGAAATCACTTTGAAAAACACCCTAGCATTTCTGGCTGTGGCCATCTTGGGTAAGGGCAGATAATTCATGTAGCATTTACTTTCTGGAATCCATCTGCCCTTTGTTCAGGCATGCAAACAGGAGGGTGAGGGTGTACTTAGATGAGTAAACCCCTCCTTCCCTCCTAAGGTCACCTGGGATGTATGATGCCATTTGTCTAGGCCAGGAAACCAGGAGATAACCTAAGAAATAAGCTCCTTGAGGGTAGAGACTGATGTGAGTGTATAATATATATTTAAAGTGCTGCGTAAATTGAGGGCGCTAAATAAGTACCTGAACTAATAATAATATATTGCAGCTTACCAGGAGTGGCTGCATTAGGTTCAGTTCTTCAGTTTTTTTTCCTCTGTATTTTCTCTTTTTTTGTCCTCTAGCTGCCAGTCATGACCTAGAAACACAAAGCCTACTACAAAGCCCTCTCTGTATACTATGGCAGGTCCTAGGCCAGTGGTGGTCTACTTTCTTGATATGGCTGGCCTCAAGTGTGGCCCTCGGCATCACCAAAGGGCCACACTTAAAATTCTGTGAATATTCATTATCAGAGACAGCAGACACACAACAAGATATAGTCAAAACCTAGGGACATGGTACAAGAGACGGTCAGAAACTGTGTGCATAATACAGGAAAATGGCAGAGATTGCAGATTTGATACAAGAGATAGTCAGGGACTGCGAACATGCTGTAGGAGACTGTCAGAGACGGCAAGGATGCTATCGGAGTTGTTGGAGACTGGGGACATGCTTCAAGAGAGTAGATATAGACCGGAGTCATTACATGAAGCTGCTAGAAATAACTCCTATTCCAGGGAACTGGGGAAACAAAAATGTATGTCTGCAGGGGCCTTAAGGGCTCCACATAAAGTTCAAAAGGGCATTTGGCCCCCAGGCTGCAGGTTGAACACCAAGGTCCTAGACCATCCTTCTCTATCTCCTGAACTGTACATCTCCCCATGTGCCTAGAGCTTACTTTTGTGCAAGGCCTTGGTTATTAACGTGGTTACAGGTTAGGGCTCCAAAATCAGACCAAGGCCAATGGGGCATTGTACATGGGGGCTCAGGTTTACTGGTGTGCTACATACGGAGAAGGAGCTATACACCACCAGGAGGATGACCACTTTTCCTAACCACCACAAGGTTTACCCTTCCACAATAAAGTATTTCTGTTGGCTGTGCAGATTCTTACCTGGTGTGTTGCAGAGTTTCCTTTACTCCACACAATATTTACTCATATGCTTACTGAAAAACAAGGCATTATATTGGCTTTCAATAATTTTTAATGAAGTATCGAAAAGTATTACAGATATTCACCTCCATAATTAGGCATGGGTGGCAATACAGTCTACTATACAAGGTATGAGTAAAATAGTGCTTCCTCTCTAATGTTGCATCTTGTTGTCCTCTCTGCACACTGGCCACAGAACAGCTCATCCTCCCACCTTCTAAAGGGACATAGTCAGGGAACAGTCAGGGAACAGACACACATACAGTAAAACCTTGGTTTGAGAGTAACTTGGTTCGAGAGCGTTTTGCAAGACAAGCAACATTTTTTAATCAATTTTGACTTGATATACCAGTGATGACTTGATATACAAGTAGTGGCACGTCACAACCGAATATAAAAGGGAAGAGAGGCTCCTCTAATGCCGCGTACACACGGTCGGACTTTGCAGCTACAAAAGTCGGACAGCCTGTCCGACATACTTCCGGCGTACCTTCGGCGGACTTGGGGCAGACTTTCTTACGAACGGACTTGCCCACACACGACCACACAAAAGTACGCCAGCTTAGTACGCTGTGACGTACACCAAGTCCGACGAGACTATAAAACGGAAGTTCAATAGCCCGTACGACACCCTTTGGGCTCCTTCTGCTAATCTCGTGTTTATCTCGTGTTAGTAGAAGTTTGGTGAGAGACGATTCGCGCTTGTGAGACTCGTATTTTTCAGTTCGTTTTAACTGTTGTTCAGTCTGTGCTTGTGAGGTTTGTATCTGCTTTTCAGTGCGTTTGGTCAGTTGGCATTGAGAAATCTTTGTTTTATTGCCCGCTCGTTCCTGATTTTCAGGTCGTTCTTCACAGGCCTTGCTGTTCTTCAGTGCGTTCTGTTTAGTGCGTTCTGACCAGCCGACCGTTTTGAAGCCATGTTACCTGTACGTACTCGTCGTAGAGCTCGTGCATTGTATGTGCTTGGTGCTGTAGTTTATTCTTCAGCCCAAGACCAGTCCATGAACAGGGCGAGGAGGAGTTCATGGACCAAGAATTGGTTGCTTCAGCGTGACCAGTTCTGTCACATGCCTTTGCTCCGTGAGATCCGTGAGAATAATCCTGAGGATTTCAGGAACTTTCTCCGGATGACGGACCCCGTTTTTGATCGTTTGGTGGCTTTGCTGACCCCCTATATCAGCAGGCAGGATACCTGCATGAGGCAAGCCATCACTCCGGAGCAGAGGCTGGTCGCTACCTTGCGGTATTTGGCCACAGGGAGAAGCCTGCAGGACCTTAAGTTCTCGACAGGCATCTCCCCCCAGGCTCTGGGGATCATTATCCCAGAGACCTGTTCTGCCATCATACAGGTCCTGCAGAAGGACTATATTAAGGTAAGCTATTTTTATTTTATTAGCATCACATGTTCTTTTATGTAATCGTTGATAATGTAATGTATTTCTTGCTTCAAACACTACTTCCCATCATTGCAATATAGTGTGAATGTCCCCTTTTTATCCTCACACATGCTGGGATTTTTTCCTGTTATTTTTTGTCATGCATGTATAGTTTCCTTCAATAACCTTCCCAGCATGAAGTGATGGGAACATATCCACCTAGTCTACTCATTTTGAATGTATTTTGTTGGAGTGTATTTAGTGTGCTTATAATTAGCAATTAGCTAGATTTCACAACCCCCCCCCCCCACCTGAACTCACTCCAAATAGTGTGCTGCTAATTAGCAATTAGCTAGATTTCACAACCCCCCCACCCCCACCCTCGTTAAAATTTGCTTGAATGTTCTGTGGTGTTGATTTGTCTAAAGCAAATCTATGTTGCACTTTGCAAAATGCATGTGCACTCTACAAGTGCATTTGTTCCAGTGCTTTAGTAAATGAGCAGAAGCTATGCTGATTTCCATCATCAAATCATATGCAAGCCTCAAAGTGTTTTCATTAATTGCCCTTGCATGTGATTGTGTACTCTTTGCAACATGAATGCCTTTTGACATTACCTCATTTACTGTAAGCTGGTTAGCAACTGCACCTGCAGAGTGCGACAACTGCAGTCTTGTAGCCTTTGTTATCCCTAAATTCCTGCGTGTTGTTAAAGTAATTTTTTTTTGGGATTTCACAACCCCCTAAAATGTAATCAATGTTCTATCAGAGGGGGTGAGCAATCTGATAAGTGTGCCTTTTTCCATATTAGTTATTCCAGAAGAATTAAATTATTGAATGTTATACTGATGCTGGGGAATAATGTTTTTAATTGTCTAATTTTCTTGCAATGTTAGCTTCCAAATTAATTGATTTTGGTTTTCTTGTTTGATTCCCCAGTTTCCTTCAACGCCACAGGAATGGCAGACTGTGGCATCCCATTTTGCCAGCCGTTGGGACTTTCCCAATTGTGGAGGGGCTATAGATGGGAAACATGTCCACATTGTGCCACCACCCCATTCGGGGTCATATTATTTTAATTATAAGGGGTTCCACAGTATTGTTTTAATGGCGGTGGTGTCGGCACACTATGATTTTTTATATGTGGACGTGGGGAAGAATGGCCGGATGTCGGATGGAGGAGTATTTGCCCAGACGGAGTTCTGCCAGCGTCTCCAGAGTGGTGGCCTGGGATTGCCACCTGATGAGGATAACGTGGAAGGACTCCCCTTTGTCTTCATTGCCGATGAAGCCTTCGCTCTGAGCAAGCACCTCATGAGGCCATTCCCCCAAAGAACCCTCACCCCGGAGAGGAGGGTTTTTAATTACCGGCTGGCCAGAGCTAGAAGAGTGGTTGAGAATGCGTTTGGAATTCTGGCCAGCCGGTTCCGCCT